>JAWHQI010000659.1:0-367863 GCA_033032865.1 Dactylorhiza incarnata | reverse complement strand
CCCCCCCCCCCCACCCCCCCCCCCCCCCCCCCCCCCCCCCCCCCCCCCCCCCCCCCCCCCCCCCCCCCCCCCCCCCCGTGGATCATCGCGACCCGTCCTTTGGCTCCTACGTCAGTTCGGTCCTCGCAGATGTCATCGTCCACTACTGCTCCAGGTGGAACTTCTTCAATCCGCACCGGCGGCTGCTGTTGTGTCTGACCTCTCGCCTCTCTCACCTCCAAGAACTCTGGGCAGGTAGTTGTTGCATGCCCCTCTGCTTGATGGTAGTCGCAGTATGGCACCGCCCTTCCCCCCCCTTCCTCCTACGGGCTGGGATGTCTCTTGCTTCGACTCCTCCTCCTCTTCGAATCGCCATAGCTTGAGCTGGTGGGGGTAGGAGCTGCCTAGGGGCCTGCCTCCAAGGAGGAGGGTTGGGCCTCCCTTGGCCTCCGTAGAAGTTTCCCCCTCCTTGGGCGAGACCCCTCCCTTGCTCCTGCACCCCCCTGGGGTCCCTGGTACCCTTGACCCTCTGCTCTTCCCTCCTCCTTCCTTCCTGCTGCCTGGGGCCACCTTGCTCTCTTGGCTCGGCCTCTACCAAACTTTGCCAACTTCTTTGCCAGCCCCGGGTTTGCCGCCATCGGTGGCTACCTCCTTTGCAGCTTTTTTCCATCAGGTCCTCAAAGGACAAGGGAGGCTTCCTAGTTAGGCGCATTTTGAAAAGGCTCTCTCGCAGCCCTACGGTGAAAGCCATCTGGAGGGCATACCCCTGGCACCTCATGGATGTTCAGGATCTCCTCCTGGAATCTGTCCATGTACTGGGCCAACGTCTCCTCGTGCCTCTGCTTGATCAGGAAAATGGACTCAACATTCTTCTTCCTCTTCTTGGATGTGGAGAAGCGTGGCTGGAAGCTTCGGCCCAAGTCCTCGAAGCTGTAAATGGAGCCAACCGGGAGCTGGGTGGAACCAGTCCCTAGCTTTGTCCCTCAGGGTGGTGGCGAAAGAGACGACACTTGAACGCATCCGTCATGGGCCTGATGGAGACGGTGTCCTCGAACCACTGCAGGTGCTGGACGGGATCATCCTTCCCGGTATAAAAAGTCATGTTGGGCTCCTTGAAGCCTTCGGGATGGGAGCCGAGATGATCGGCTCGCTAAAGGGTGACCCCCCACTCGCCGGCTTCGCGAGCTCCACTTGCGCGACTCCTGCTCCGGGCGAGACCCCCACTCACCGGGCTAGGAAAAAGCACCTGCCCGGCGAGGTCCCGCTCTCCATTCTCAGTCATTGGTTCCTTGCCTGGCCCGACCCCTTGGGGCAACCTCTCCTGACCCCCCCTGGCGAGCACTCCTTGCGACCCAGAAGGCGGTGTCTGGGGGGAGGGAGCCGAGCAGTCACCTCCCCTGGTGATGCCTTGGAGCAGCTCCATGATTCCCTTGATGGCCGCCATGAACTCCTCCCCTTCATACCACCTCACTTGGGATGTGAGACCCCTCATCGTCTCCTCCTCCGAGGTCTCCTGCCATGAGATTTGGTTCAAGAACTTCTGTGCTGACCACTCTCCACGCTCACGCACCAAAAATGTTGAAATCGACTACTCGGTCTCCGTGGAGTTCGGGTCCCAAAAAAGGGGTGGTCTCACACCTACTTCTCTCGAGCCAACTCTCTAGGCAAGAGCACTTGGACTTGGAAACGGACCCTAGGCTACAGCGTGGAGGTCCCACCTCACACCCGGAAGACCTGAGAGATCTTCCCCTCCCTAGCCAATGCTGAACCAGAAGCACCAAAGGAGAGCTCTAAGGAAGGAGAAGATCCGAAATTTGGAAATCTAGAAGTCCTCTCCTTTGGTGCCCCTTAGGGTCTATTTATAGGTTTTCCAAGTTGGGCTGCAAATAGCCACAAACTGATCTGCCAGATTACCAAAATACCCTCGGAATTGGGCTGCGGATAACCGAATCCCGCTGCTCTGAAGCACTAAACGCACACCACTGGACTGCGAATAGCCAAAACTGGACTGCGAATAGCAAACTGGACGAGGGGGACCTCCCCTGGGCGAGAGGGGGAGGGGCGAGACCCCCCCCCCCCTCCCTCCCCTCTCTCTGCCCTTTCCTGCCTGGGCGAGAGAGGGAGGGGCGAGACCCCCCCTCCCCTCTCTCCGCCTCTCCTGCTGGGCGAGAGAGGGAGGGGCGAGACCCCCCCTCCCCTCTCTCCGCCTCTCCTGCTGGGCGAGAGAGGGAGGGGCGAGACCCCCCCTCCCCTCCTCTCCGCCCTTCCTGTTGGGCTGAGAGAGGGAGGGCGAGACCCCCCCCCCCTCCCCTCTCTCCGCCTCTCCTGCTGGGCGAGAGAGGGAGGGGCGAGACCCCCCCTCACCTCTCTCGACTCTTCCTCTCCTTCTGGGTGAGAGCTACGGGGGTATCGCTGGGCGATACCCAAAGGTCTCTAAAACCCCTTGGGTCTAGTTGACACGTCTCGGCGGCCCTCCACGCTGGGCCTCACTCGATGGATATGGGGTTGTACAATCGGAGAGTAAGATTGCCCTTAGATCTTGTCATTGTTATTTCATAGGCTACCCAGATCACTCCAAAGGCTTTAGGTTTTATTCCCCTTCATGAGGACCCAGAATTGTAGAATCACAAACAATTAAATGTTTAGAATTAGATGTCGTTGAAGGACTGAGTTGTTCTCGCATAATTGATGAAGTCAGGGGAAATTATGCCTGTTGGTTTTTCCATATCCTTGTTAGAAAATCCATTGGTGCCTGAACCTAGGATAAAGCATGTAGTGGAAGTGAACCGGTCTTACCATCGATTCCATTTCAGATTCTTCTGCAGATTCAGGAGGTTCATCCACCTGTTAGATAATCTACTGGGGAGCAAGACCTGCAATTTCCTCAGACTATGAAGTTTACTTGGGGGAAAGCGATTATGACATCAGTCATGTAGTTGACCAAGTGATATTTAATGAAGTTATTTATTGACCTCATAGTGATTTTTGGTGAGATACAATGAAAGATGAGATGAAATCTATGAGGCTGAATAAAGTCTGGAAGTTAGTTGAGTTACCCAAAGGTTAATTGCAAATCAAATGGTTCTAAATGAGTATTTAAGACCAAAAAAACTCTAAAGGAAAGGTCGAGCAGTTTAAGGCCTGACTGGTAGCCAAATGATTTTCACAGAAATAAGGGATCGAATATAACGAGACTTTTCTCCCGTTTCCTCTAAAGACTCGTTTAGAGTAATAATAACATTTGTAGTTCATTATGATTTGGAGTTACATCAGATAGATGTTAAGACCGCTTTCTTGAATGTCCATCTTGATGAAAAAGTTTATATAGTACAACTAGAGGGATTCAAGTATGATCTCTCTGATCAACTTATATGTAAGCTCAATAAATCCATATATGGTTTAAAACAAGCCTCTAGGCAGTTGTATTTGAAGTTCGATGAGTTCATCTCTTCGTTTAATTTTTGTTAAAAAATAAGATAAATCGTTGCATATATCTCAAGATCAGTGGAAGGAAATCCATCTCCTTAGTTCTTTATGTTGATGATATTTTGCTTGCAAGTAGTGATTTAGGACTTATGCATGAATCTAAGCAGTTGTTGTCCAAAACACTTTGATATAAAAGATCTTGGTGAAACATCTTTTGTTTTGGGTACGAGATCACTAGGATAGATCTCGTTATTCATTAGGACTCTCTCAAGGAGTTTACATTGAGTGCGTGCTTGAGAGATTTGACATGCTTGAATGCAAAGTTGGTGAAGTGCATGTACATAATGGTGATAAGTTAAGCTTATCACAATGCCCAAGGAATGATATTGAGAGAGATTCTATGAAGGATATACCGTATGCTAGTGCTTGTATTTAGTTTAATGTATTCTCAGGTCTGTACCAGACCGGACATTACTTTTGCAGTAGAACTTCTGAGCAGATATCAGTCAAACCCAAGTCTTGAACATTGGGTAGCTACAAAGAAGGTGTTAATATATCTTAAGAGAACAAAGATAGATTTTAAGTTAATCTACCATAAAGAACCAAAGTTGGAGTTGGTAGGGTATTCAGACTCTGATTTTGTTGTATGTGAGGATGATAGAAAGTCTGCATCTGGTTATATATTTAAGTTACCTGGAGGCGTCATATCTTGGAAAAGTGTCAAACAGACACATCACTTCATCTACTATGCATGCTGAATTTGTAACTATTTTGGAGCTTCGATCCATGCAGTGTGGCTTAAGAACTTCATCAATGAATTAAAGATCGTTAATTCTATTGCCGGACCCATTCAGATGTAATGTGATAACACTTCTGCATTAATATTCTTCAAGAACAATAAAAATATCACGGTGTTCTAAGCATATGGAAATAAATTTCTTGACCGTTAAAGAGTTAATTAAGATAGGTGACATTACAATGGAGCATATAGGGACGGATGAAATGATAACCGATCCACTTACTAAAAGACTCTGCCCCAATGTATTCAATAAGCATGCTTGCAGTATAGGGCTTAAAAGTCGTTTGATATACTTGATTAGTGAGAGACTATTGAGCTTCACTTCATTTAATTCACACGTCAATTAAAAAAAACCACTTTATAATTAATTCTTAGCATTTATGGTGAATAAAATTTGCTTGCAAACATTAAGTAATGTTTATGTGTAATATCGTTAAGTTTAGATATATACACATTTTCATGTGACTAGTCATACTTCAGTTAATGCACTTGGAATTAGTGTTGGTTTCAAGCATAAGACTTAAGGCAATTTCATTGGATTAATAAAGCCTATAATATGTCTCTACAACACATTCAATGTATCATGTGATAATAATTAAGATTGAGACATGTGTTTTTTGAACATCTAAAGGGTTTCCTGCTAGCATGATTTAATGCATTCATTAGAGAAATCATTGACTATCGAGTAAGACAACAATGTGATCACAACTTAAGTATGTTGTTCCTGTTGAGGTGTATTGAACTATCGGGTTAACGGATACTTAGCGGTAGGTTAGGACCCGTGTGACTAGTCATACTTCAGTTAATGCACTTGGAATTAGTGTTGGTTTCAAGCATAAGGCTTAAGGCAATTTCATTGGATTAATAAAGCCTATAATATGTCTCTACAACACATTCAATGTATCATGTGATAATAATTAAGATTGAGACATGTGTTTTTTGAACATCTAAAGGGTTTCCTGCTAGCACGATTTAATGCATTCATTAGAGAAATCATTGACTATCGAGTAAGACAACAATGTGATCACAACTTAAGTATGTTGTTCCTGTTGAGGTATATTGAACTATCGGGTTAACGGATACTTAGCGGTAGGTTAGGACCCGTTAGGGATCCACGCACCCGCCGGGGGAATTAGGGTTTGCCTATAAATACCCTGCTAGGGCAACGAGTAGAGTGTTCCAAACTAGACACTCACGCGGATGCTTCGAGCACTATTCTAACATTCTCGAAGTCCCTCTCTCGTTCCCGTGCGTTTCCTCCCCGTAACCGCCCCTCTGGCGATTTCTTCTTCGCTGTCGATCGAAGGTGGAAGGCAGCCATTTGAACTGTCGCTCTCCCTATAACTGTGCGTCGCTGCAAGGAGGAACTGCCCGATCGTGAAGGAGGACGATCCCCGTGCACCGCCTAACGTCGTTCTCCTATCGTGGATCGCTCGGCGTCTTCTCCGGCGATGTTCGTAGTCACTGCGAAGGAGGAAGATTCCTGTATCCCAGTCATCGCCTTCCTCCTCTCCATATCTGCTCGTGGCCGGATCGTCGGATATGTTCTGTTTTTTCGCTGCCGCTGCTGTCGTCCCGCGCGCCGCTGCAGTTATCGCTGCTTGGAGTTTCCGTGAAGAAGGAGAACGCCGATCCTGTGTGCGTTTCCTCTCTCTCGCTGTCGTCGAAGGAACCACCCCTGTCGTTCCCGTCGTTTGAAGTGGAAGGCCGACAGTTGATCGCTGCAAGGAGGACGGATCCTGTGCGCCGCCAAGTCCGCCTCTGGTTGCCGTTGGACAGTCGATCCCGTCACTGTGAAGGAGGGCTCGCCGCAGTCAAAGCCGCTGCATCTCGCAGAGGGAGAATCGCTTCCGCGCCGCGTTAGCGTTAGCCTCCACTACCTCCAGGCGCTAGTGGTTAGCGCCGGCGCTAGCGCCGCTTGTTCGTGGCCTCTCCTTGCCTCCGTGGGTATTGTTCCTATCAATTCCAGATCTGGTTTTCGACGACATTGTTCAGTAGGAGAAGCGGAGCACAGTTTTTTCTGGATTGGATCCGAAGATTTTCTCGCCTCTACTCATTTTCAGGTGATCTCTCTCTAGTTTTCTGCTTGTGATTTGTCTGCTAATGGAAATCTACTGTTTGTGGAGAGACAAAATGCCGAAGGGCTCTACTCCTGTTCCGATGATAAAATTGGAGAAATTCTTCAATTCTGAGTTCTGTGCCTGGAAGAGGAACACTCAGTTTGGCATGAAGTACCTGAACGTGTTCTACACCATTCAGACTGTACGTGCTGAGGTTCTTGGGACAGCTGGAGAGACTCAGTGGGTGGTCGATGAAGATTTCTGCTGTGACTACTTGTTTAACAGTTGAACTGCCTTTCCAACAAGTTTGCTGAGAAATATAGCAAAATGAAGACCGCCAAAGAAATCTGGGATGCTCTGGAGGAGCCTTTCAAGGAAGAGGAAAATATGTCCAACACGCACCTCGTGGACAAGTTTATGGCTTTCACCTTCACTGATGAAAGGTAAATCCTTCCACAGGTCGAGGATTTTGAGAATCTGGTGGACAAGCTGAACAGTGAGAACATCCCACTGACAGATGGATTTGTTGCAGGAGCTATTATCTTCAAGCTCCCATCGGCGTGGTACTCCTTTAAAACGGAGATGTATCGGAAGAAAACGCAGGTCAGTCTTAAAGACCTTAAGCGCTTCATTTGCATTGAGGATGAGAACAGGACTAGATACGCTAGGGAGACTATTAGCAAGCAGTCCTCTGTTGCCAACATGGTCACGCATCCTAAGCGGAAGTTTAAGCCCGGCAAGACTAGACCGTACCCAGTTCACCTGCAGTTGTGGACACGAGCAAGAAGGTGAAGAAATTCAAAGGCAAGTGTTACAATTGTAACAAGTGGGGTCACTGTGCTTCTGAGTGCAAGAAGCCCAAGAGAGGAGATCCTAGTACACCAAAGCCTGGTAATAGGGCCAATATGGTCCATCAGACTGTGCCCACCGACTTTGCTGCCATGGTCGGTAACGGATAGGCCAGTACAGAGTGGTGGCTAGACTTAGGTGCTACTTGTCACGTCTGCAACAATTCTGCGCTTCTGGAGGATGTCACTGCAGTCTGAGAAACTGTTACTGTTGCTGATGGAGGAGTTGATGACGTGCTGAAGGTCGGCAATGCTACCTTGACGCTCTCCTCAGGTAAAACTCTTACTTTGAAAAATGTTAAATTTATACCATCATTAACTGCTAATTTAATTTCAATTAGTTTGTTATGCGATGCGGGTATGTCATTTAACATTAGTGGTGGTCGAGTAACGCTGATGGTTCACTCGCACTACTTTGGTTGTGCGTATGTCGTCAACGGAATGTATAAGTTGAGTCTAGCAAACGAGGTAGTAAATCAAAGTTCTAATTTGATCGATCCTAAGACTTTACATGCAAGACTAGAACACGTCAATTATAGAAAACTACTCCTGCTAGCTAGAAGTCACAACATCCCTTTAGACACAACAACCAGATTTGACAAATATGAAATCTGTGCTCAAACTAAGATAACTAGAGCACCTTTTAGTCAGGTTTCTAGGAGCACACATTTGCTAGAGTTAATACACTCCGACATCTGTGACTACAAAAGTTTTGTCACACGTGGAGGTCGGAAGTATCTGATAACCTTTATCGACGACTACACTAGATTCAGTCATATTTATCTACTTAAATCCAAAGATGAAGCTTTTGCAAAATTTTGTATATTCAAAACTAGGGTTGAGAATCAACTTGACATGAAAATCAAACAGCTAAGGAGTGATCGAGGAGGAGAATACGTCTCCGGGGAGTTCCGAGATTTCCTTGCCAGCAATGGCATCATCCCTGAAACGACTGCTCCTTATTCCCCCCAATCCAACGGTATTGCTGAGCGGAAAAACAGGACTTTAACAGAAATGTTAAATTCCATGTTGTTGACTGCTGGCATGCCTGCGGCCTACTGGGGTGAAGCTGCCCTCACGTCTAATCACATTCTTAATAAAGTTCCCCATGCCAAGTTGACTAAGACACCCTATGAGCTTTGGTTTAAGAGACCTCCTAGATTTGATAATCTTAAGAACTGAGGATGTATCGCTTATGTTAGGATACCTGACCTTAGAAGAGCTAAGATTGGACCTAGGACAAATACGTGTATCTACCTAGGATGTGCGGAGGATAGTGCTGCAGACAGATTTCTAGATCTATCAACAAACACTGTAATCGAATCTAGAGACGCTGTCTTCTTTGAGGATAAGTTCCTTAAGGATAAGAACCTAACGCTTCCAGGTCTGCCAGCCACTAGTCTTGAGCCTCCTGCTGAGCCATGTCAACGTAACTCTGACACTGAGCCTGTAGACACGAGTGGTTTAGATACCAGAAGGCTATCTAGTAGAGAGAAAACGCCTAAAAGCTTCGGTACAGACTTCGCGACTTACCAAGTTGAAGCTAATCCATCCACCTATAAGGATGCGATGCGATCTCGAGACTCTCTATTATGGAAGAAGCCATCGATGAAGAGTTAAACTCTCTCATGCAGAACAACACGTGAACATTGGTTGACTTGCCCAAAGGGGCTAAGACCATTGGAAACAAATGGGTTCTGAAAAAGAAGCTTAATCCTAATGGGAGTATTGCCAAATACAGAGCACGTCTAGTTGCAAAAGGCTTCACTCAAGTGAGTGGAATAGACTACTTTGATATATACTCACCTATTTGTCACTATGTGACAATTAGGATACTTCTCGCTATAGCATTTATTGAACACTTTACCGTTCATCAGATGGACGTCAAGACTGCATTTCTTAATGGAGATCTAACCGAAGAGATCTACATGCACCAACCTGAAGGTTTTGTGGTAGGTAGAAAATAAGGTCTGTAAGTTGATTAAATCACTATACGAATTGAAGCAAGCACCTAAATTGTGGCACAAAAAATTTGACACTTGTGTTAAAGCCATGGGTTTTAAATTCAGCTTTTTAGATAAATGTCTGTACGTTCGTACAAGTTCAAATAAAGTTGCAATTATATGCTTGTATGTTGACGACATGCTAATTCTAGGCACTGATCAGTCTGAGGTGAAAGACGTGAAAGCTGCCTTGACGACACAATTTAGCATGACTGACTTAGGCGTGGTGAAAACCATCCTAGGAATGGAAGTGAACTTTACTAACAAGGGTATTACCCTCAGTCATAGTCACTATATTAGAAATCTACTTGAGAAGTGGGGTTACGTTAATATCAAAGGTAGTGAGACTCCATACGATTATAACAATAGACTGAAACCGAATGAAGGTTCATCTATTAGACAGTTGGATTACTCCAAACTCATAGGTAGTCTCATGTATGCTACAACCTGCACTAGACCTGACATAGCCTTTACGGTAGGCATGTTAAGTAGATTTACGAGTAACCCTGGGCAGGACCACTGGAATGCCTTAGAAAGGCTTATGCGATACTTAAAGCACACTGAAATGTATGCTTTATGTTACAGTGGACATCCTCCTATACTTGAGGGGTATTCTGACGCCTCCTGGTGTTCAGAAATTGCTGACAGTAGATCCACTAGCGGTTTTGTATTTACCCTAGGAGAAGCAGCAGTAGCTTAGAAGTCAAAGAGGCAGACATGCATTGCACTTTTCTCTGTGGAATCGGAACTCTACGTCATCGCTTCAGCAGGAGAAGAAGCTGAGTGGATAAGAGATCTGATTATCGACATTCCAATGACGAGTCTAAAAATGAACTCTATTTCGCTATATTGTGACAATCAAGCCACAAAGACCATTGCAACAAATACGTTGTTTAATGTGAAGCGAAGGCAACTAAGGATGAAACAGGCCTGGTTGACTCATCTCACCAGTCAGGGGATAATCTCCCTATTGGACGTGAGATCGAAGGATAATGTAGCAGATGTCCTTACCAATGGCTTATGTAAGGTTCTAACACATAAAATATCGGGGGAGATGGGATTAAGGTTCATTTAGTATGACTTAATACCCTACTTATGTTTTAAATTTTAGAACTGTAGTCTGCTTACATTCGAGCATCTAAAGTGAACACACAGAAGTATTCCAGATGCTATCTGATGAAAGTCAGAGATGGATAGTTGCCAGTCATTCCAAACTTGATGACTTACGCAATTATTTTTAATTCAAAGGCTGATTTGGGTATCATTCCAAAAACGAATACTGAAGTTGCTGATATGCGTCCTGATATTATGATCATTACTTATATCATTCCAAACTTGATGATATATTGGTCACAGCTTGTTGTATCATTCCAAACTTGATGATATAATACAATTGTGAAACGTTTGGTAATAATCTTAATAATCGAAGGAACATGGTTTGATTCTTTGAAATCAATTGTCTAGTTTTGTGTAAATTGGATAGAGATACTGATATGTGATTGATACATTTTTTTAATTTGTGATTGCTCTCTCTCTTTGAAAGAGAAAAGAAAGAGAAGAAAGCTCTTTCTTTCTTTTCGATTCAACCTTGGGCGGACGTTTTCGAAGAGTCCCGCGAGTAATTCTACTTTGAGGAATTACTCGTTATCCTATCGAAGGATAGAAGTAACGGACTCTTTCTCTTTCGAAATATCGAGGATTACTCCTCGGCCGCGTCCTTTGAAGGCTAAATGAAAAGATTGAAAAAGGGCTTTATGTTGAAATTAAAATTGAAAGCTTTTTGAAAATATTGTTGCAACAATTTTTTGAGTAGTTGCAACAATTCTTTAAGAGCGTTTTAAAACTTCTTTTACCTTGAGCTAGTTGCAACAACCAAAGAGGTGTTGCAAGAAATTTTTTAGTGTTTTTTTAAAAGAGAGTTTTAAAAAGTGCTTTAGAGAGAAAGCTTTTGGGTTTATGTGATTATCCGGACTAAAATCAATAAAGGCAAGTGGACCTTATCGATAGTAGTATAGGATATTTCTTTTGAAATATCAAGGTCTATTTTTCCAAGGTCGTATCGATTATTTCTACTTCTTAGGAACGCGCTATTATTTTATCGAGAAGAGTTTGAAATTGATTTTTATGATTTTATAGAAAAGCTAGTGACGAAAATGATAATTATCGCGGGCTTGGTGTGCGTTTAGCAAAAACCAAGAAAAGCGATGAAAAGAAAAAGAACGAAAACGTTAATTTAAAAAGTAGTTTTGCTTAGAATTTTTTAGGGTTTTATAAAACGATAATGATAACTACGGCGATAATAAGCGATTGAGCGGGTAGCGGAATTAAGCAAAAAGCAAAGATATAAAAAATAAAAGACGCACTAATTGAAAACTCACGCACTCTACGGAATTAAAATGAAAGCTGTAAATTGCAGAAATTGAAGAAATGCGATCCCTACCCAAATAGGTAGAGGGAAAATAAATGCGTGAGCAAGTCCTATCCAAACGGATAGGCGGGAAATAAATGCGTGAGCAAGTCCTATCCAAACGGATAGGCGGGAAATAAATGCGTGAGCAAGTCCTATCCAAACGGATAGGCGGGAAATAAATGCGTGACGGAAATAGAAACTATTCGATTACCAAAAAAGGCGCAAACTTTATACTCATACACACACCCACTCTACGTTAATGAAATCTAATTAAAATAAAACAAATCTAAACTCATACACTCACACACACAACAATAATGAAACTAAGTTAAAAAGAAAAGAAAATCTATTCACATACGCTCACACACACTAATAACAAAATGAAAATAAAAATAACAACATTTTACTCTCATACACACACACACTTACAAAAAAGCAAAAAGAAAGTAAAAAGAACAAATGAAAACAAAACAAAACAAAAAAAACTAATTAACCTCCTACACTCACACACACTAATATGAAATCATCTAAAAATTACAATAAAACTAAAAACAAGAAAATTACACTCATACACACACACACTCTAATTAAAATGACAAACTTAACAAAAATTACAAAATTACAAAAAAAACTAAAACTAAAAAAATAACAAAAAGAGAACAACACTTAAAACAAAGAGACAATTTTTACAAAACAAAACTATTTTATTTCCATCATAAAAGGATTACAAAGCTAGAGAGAGAGAGAGCAAAAATTTACCTAAACAAAAACTAGGAAAGCAACAAGATTGGATCAAGATCTCAAGAAAAAGCTCTAAAAATCTTGAACCCTTAGACTCAGCTGAATCTGGCTATTTATAGAAAAATTTTTGGAATTACACGCCCTCGGACACGGGCGTGTCTGAGGGCGTGACACGGCTTGGGGTGCGAATAGCCAGAACAGCTGGATCCAGGCAGGCATCTGGAAGGCTTGACCGGCGACTTGGAAGTACACGGGCGTGACCATCGTACACGGCCTGGGTCATCGGCGTGACCTAGGTCGGCTGGCTGGAGCTTGAACTGGGCGTGACACCTGGCGTGTCCTTTGTTCTTCTGGAAGGAATTGAGGGTCACGGGCGTGTCTGAAATGTCACGGCCGTGACTTTGATTTTTTGGATGAAATGTTTCAAGTGGCTGGAATCTGGGATGGATATCCAACACGGGCGTGACCAAGTACACGGCCTCGGTCACGGGCGTGACCGAGGGCGTGACTTGATGTTTGAGGTGGAAAAAGAACAGAGAGAAGAAAATGTTAGGGATTAGTGAACACGCCCTTGGACACGGGCGTGACCAAGGGCGTGACTTAACAAAATTACAGAAACTTTACAAAATGAAAATAAAACTAAGTTAAAAACAAAAATAGCAAAAACAAACATTTTATTCATTAATTTACATATATTATTTAGAAATCTAATTAAAATTATACTAAAAATTATATAGAAAAATGCGTATATTTACTATTCATCAAACACCCCCATACTTAAGCTTTTGCTATTCCAGAGCAAAAGTAAGGGATACCTATAAGACGTTTAATAAAATTTCTAATTTACTAAAGTTTTTATTAAATCAAAAGTAAGATCGAAATAAATTTAGGGTATTTAAAGAGGTAAGTTCAAAACTATGAAAGTAATTTAAAAAGAGCGAAAAAAATTTAGCGAGACTTCTAAAGTTAGCTAAATAACGTCGATTATTGCAGTCTTTGGTACCATTAAATTAGAATGAAATTATATAAAACTTTAACTTTTTTAAGAAAGTTTTTAAGAATAAATAAAGCCTACTAATTATGCTCTCCCAAAATTTTTTAAATTAAAATCTAGGTACGATTTTATTGGCTAAGGGGTAGGGGAAAAAAGGTAGCCTTGGCAAAAAGAAGAGTGCTTAGATTTAGGGGTGACGGATTTTATCCTCTCACCCCACCTTTTTGGTGGCTTTGCTTTGATTCCCAGCGTTGATTTACGCGGGAGAATTGAAATCATTTCTAAACTTAACCCAATGCCCGTGTTTACGGAATTATTAATTTTTTATTCCCATTGACACGGGATTTCTTTTAACAATATTGGGTGCCTGTGTTTACGGAATCTCTTTATTCCCATTGACACGGGATTTCTTTTAAAACTCCTACTTTTATTATTTTTATGCTAAGCTAAGGGGTGTTTATAAGGGGGGTTTCAAGAGAAATTCTAGATTAATAAAAAAAGATTTTTGAGAGCAAGTTTAGTAGATTAAAAATATTCCTAAAGTTTCACAAATTTAGAGTTAGAATAATTGAATCTAAAGATTGTTTGCCAATATAATACAAAAAGGAATCTATTTAGGGTAAACCCGAGGTAGTGCTAAAAATTCTGTTCTCAAATTAAATTAAGATCGCAAGATTTTCTTTACTACTGAAAATTCCTCGATTTAAATTTTTCAAACTATGAAATAAATAAAATTGATTTAGCAAATCATAAATAATGAAAAATGCTTAATGATAAAACTAACCTAGCCTTGGAAATAACAAAAAGCTAAGTAGGGGATTTATTTATTTTTTGGGTTTTTTAATAAGTTTTTCAAATATATATATATTTTTTTTTGAAGTTTTTAAGATATGATATTTTGGGGTTTTTTGATTTTCTTTATAACAAAATGCATATATAAATACTAAAAAAAAGGAAGACAAAAATTAAGAAAAGTAAAAATACATACAAAATATTTTTGATTTTTTTTTCTAAGAAAATTTTTTTCATCATATATTTTTTTGATTTTTAATTTTGTTAAAAATATGTACATTAATAGAAAAAAAGGAAAAGAAAAGAAAAGAGAGAAGGAAAAACATTTTTGGTGTTATGACAAAATGAATTTTGTTATAACAAATTTTTAAGTACATTTTTCATCATTTTTTTGGATTTTGATTTATTATTATAAATAAGGATTTTTATATACAAATAAAAGACATAAACATAAAACATTTATATAAAATTTTTTGTGTGTGTTTTTTTTTTCTAAGTTAATTAATGATTTTTTTTGGATTTTTCATTTGATTTCCTATTTACATATTAAATTGTTTTTACAAAAAGAAAAGAAAAATGAAAAGAGGGACAAAGATGTTGCAACATAATTTTCTTATGTCATAACAAATTTTGTTATGTTATAACAAATAAGTTTTATGTTGTAACAAATTTTTCATATAAATTTTTTTTGTTTTTTCTAATATGGGAGGGGCAAAAATAATTACAAAAAGATGAAAAACACGCCCCCATACTTAAAGCCAACATTGTCCTCAATGTTGAAGTTAAGTGTGAGGAATGAAAATATTGACAAAAAAAGTGAAGAGTTAATTACAAGATAGAAAAAATATATACAAGAATAGTTACAAATAAAAAGGAACTCCACGAATATATACAAAATTGTTTTTTGGTTTGTTTTAGTTTTTCGAAATGTACAAAACACGAATAAAATATGTATAAAAGAAGTTAAAAGTATATATGTGATCAAAATTTTTTTTTGGGTATGATAAAAATAAATTTTTATCATCATTTTTATTTTATTATTTATGCTATATTATTTTTTTTTTTTTTGAAATATGCATGTTTTAAAATATATCAAAATTTTAAGAAAGATAAAATAAAGTAAATAAAGAAAAAGCTTTAAGATAAAAACCAAGGAAGAAAGAAGAGAAATAAAAAGATAAAAGCAACGGGGTTTTCTCGTTTCGAAATATCGACAAAAATCCCCTCTCGGGTCTGTCGAGTAATCCTACTTTGAGAAACTTCCTATTGTCTTATCTTAAAATTCCCAAAATTCTTTTTGATTTTTGTTTTAAAGTTTTTGCATTATTTTATTTTGTTTTATGTTTCTTTTTTGAAAAAGAATGATAATTTAAGATATGCATAATTATTAATATTATTTTTTTTTTCATTTTATTTTTTTTATTTATTATTTATTATTATTATTATTTTTGTTTAAGTTTTTATTTTTTTGAAATGAAAATTTATTTCATCATTTGTTTTTTTTGGTTTTATAAAAAAAGGAGCGTAATTGGATAAATATGGGGGTGTCTCCCACGAGCGCTTTGTTTACCGTCTCGTAGCTTGACTCGTTGGCGGGGTACGATCTTTTTAGAGGTGGGGGAGGGGTATGGAATTTAACTTCCCTCCCAGTTGATCCCCCGCGTGGTAGAGTTTTAGTCGGTGACCGTTAACTTTTAAGTCGCCTTTTTCCGGGTGGGTGATAAGGACGGTCCCGTATGGCCAAATCTCTTTTACTTGAAAGGGGCCGGACCAACGGGATTTTAGTTTCCCCGGAAAAAGACGAAGACGTGAGTTATATAGGAGGACGAGATCGCCCGACGCAAATGATTTTGGATATTTTATTTTCCGGTCGTGGTAAAATTTCGAGCGTTCCTTATCAAATTTATTACTCTCATAAGCGTTCGCACGACATTCATCGAGTTCGTTTAATTGGAATTTTCGGTTTTCGGCGGTTAAATTATGATCGAGATTTAAGAGTTTTAACGCCCAAAAAGCGCGGTGCTCTAATTCTACGGGCAAATGGCACGCCTTGCCGTAGACTAATCGATAAGGCGTACAACCGATTGCAGTCTTGTATGCCGTACGATATGCCCACAGCGCGTCGTCTAATTTAATCGCCCAATCCTTCCTATTTATTGAAACGGTTTTTTTCTAATATGCGTTTAATTTCTCGATTTACTACCTCCACTTGGCCGCTCGTTTGGGGGTGATAGGCGGTGGCGAGCTTATGCGTAACGCCATATTTGGTTAATGTTTTTGCAAACTGGGCGTTGCAAAAGTGCGTACCCCTATCACTAACTATCGCACGGGGCGTACCGAAGTGAGAAAATAATTTTTTAAGAAATTTGACGACGACTCTCGCATCGTTGGTGGGGAGAGCTTGCGCTTCCGCCCACCTAGATACGTAGTCGACCGCCACTAAAATGTAGCGATTTGTAAATGAAGGAGGTAGGGGGCCTATGAAATCTATGCCCCATAAATCGAAAATCTCGCATTCTAAATAAAAATTTTGGGGCATCTCGTCGCGACGAGAGATGTTACCCGACCGTTGACAGCTATCGCATGCGCTCACAAAAGTGTGAGCGTCTTTGAAGAGAGCGGGCCAATAAAAGCCCGCCTCCAGCGCCTTCTGCGCGGTCCGGTTGGCTTGATAATGCCCCCCGGCCGGCCCTTCGTGGCAGTGCCGCAAAATTTGCGCACCCTCCTCGCTCGAAACGCATCTCCGCACGACTTGGTCCGCGCAGACGCGAAATAAGAAAGGGTCCTCCCAAAAGTAATTTTTCAAATCAGAAAAGAATTTCTTCTTTTGCTGTTTTGAAAAGTCTTTCGGGAGCACCCGCGCAACTAAATAGTTGGCGTAGTCTGCGAACCAAGGCGAGGGAGAAGTTTTTAAATTATTTAAAGCTAAAAGACGCTCCTCGGGAAATCGATCATCGATTTCCGGTTCGAAGAGCGCTTCCACGATTGGGTGTTCTAAACGAGAAAGGTGGTCGGCCGCTAAATTTTCGGCCCCCTTCTTATCGCGGATCTCTAAATCAAATTCTTGTAATAGGAGGATCCATCGAAGAAGGCGGGGCTTAGCATCCATTTTTTCTAATAAATATTTTAGGGCGGAGTGGTCGGTAAATACTATAATTTTTGAAAGCGTGACGTAGGGCCTAAACTTACACTACAACAAACTGCACCTGTTGTAAGGACTGGAATGTAACTGAAACACAGTTTGTTACTAATAATTATATTTAGTAACAAAGTTTTTTTTATTGTTACAAAAAAGAACTTTTTTGTAACGAATATTTTAAATTTTGTTACAATAATAATTAGTTCGTTACTATAACTATAAGTATTTGTAACAACACTAATGTTACGTTACAAATAGAAAACTTTTCTCACAATAAGTATCAATTGTAACCACATCATGAAAGTTTTTTGTGACAATGACATTGTCCTTACTAATTGTAATATTTTATTATTAAAGTTTTGTTACAAAAAATATATCATATTTTATTTTCAATTTTTGTACAAATTTATTATCAAAGTTTTAAATTTTTTTTTTAAAATAAAAGTTGTATGCGCGTGACAGTACCCCGCCTCGATAGTGCTCTAACGTGACGACAGTAGTCCTACAGCTCGCAAACATTCGTGCGCGGTTGTCGCAGATATGTGGTACTATTGCGACATGTATTTTTGCGCGTACGAGGGTTTTTATAAATCTTTAACTTTTTATAAAAGTTTTTCTGCCTCTCTCACATGCAGCTCTATCTCTCTCTCACATGAATGAATGAAATATACGGATGAAAATTTCCCTCCATAAAATTTTGAACAAAACAAAACTAAAAATTAAAAATATATTAAATGTAAAAATGTATGCAAATTAAAATAACATTAATTTTTTAATATAATTTTGGAATTAAATTAAAATCACGCACGAACCCGCGTGCACGCAAATGCACTCTCGCGCGCACGCAAATGCACTCTCGCGTGCACGCAAATGCTCTCTCGCGCGCACGCAAATGCACTCTCGTGCGTGTAGTTTTCCTTTTTTTGCTTGAGAGCTAGCGCGTATTGCATGTGTCGCGCGTGGCTCAAACACAGACACATGCACACACATGCACAGACACGGACAACCAAACATACAAACATCCATTTGCGAGCTGTAGCAATGTCTTTCACGTACGGCCGCCGCGCCGTTGTCTGCCCTCTCTTCGACGGTCGCCGTCACCTCTCTCTTCCACGGCCTCCGCCATCGTCGTTCTCTTTCTCGGCCGTCGCCGTGCGCCATTCTTTTCCTCTAGTTTATTAAGTTTTGTCTATTTCCTTCCCTCTCACATTAATGAAATATATGGAGGGAAATTTCCCTCCATAAAATTGTGCACAAAACAAATCAAAAAATTTAAAACATATATATTAATATAATTTTTGAATAAAAATAACGATCGCATATTTTTTCAGTCGCGCGCATTGCACTAGCTAGCTCTATCTTTTTTGCTCGGGGGCATAAATAAAGTTGTCAGCGCACACATTTTTTGCTCGGGAGCTATCGTTTTAATGAAAATATATGTCTTATATATATAGGCAATTGTTAACCGCACCCCAGTTTTGGCTATCCGCAACCCTTTTATATGAATTATTACCTGTTTTTTTAGAAATACGCCTTGTACAAGCATTTTTAGGAAAAGTGTTCAATACAAAAGTTGTAGATATCGTCGAGATCTACAACTTTTGTGTTGAACACTTTTGCTAAAAATGCACGCAAGACATATTATAATAGTAATTAATATTAAATTTAATTCACACATATATATATATATGACCGTTTATATATATATAAATATAATAAATTATAATTATATATAAACGTTTATAAAATTTTATATAAACCTTTGTAAAACTTTATAAAATGTTTTTATAAAAAATTTATATAAAGCTTTTATAAAAAAATTATATAAAGTTTTTATATAAAACGTTTTATATAAAGTTTTTTTTCGCCCGGGCTCGAGAGATCATTTTGGCCCGGGAGAGTTTTTCTCGCCCAGGCACTTGTTTTTCTCTCCGACGCGAGTTTTTTGCCCGAGCACATATTTTATGCCCAGTCGCGCGTTTTGCACTAGCATGCATATTAGACCGGTGCGCACGAGATGACTATTAAATATCGTAACATGAAAATATCTAATGTACCTTTTAATTTTTTGTATAAATAGGAATATATTATCATTAAAAAATAATTCTAGGACGACGTTTTTTTGTAGCGTCGTTTAAGAAAATAAGACTAAAGATTTTAACTTTTATAGCTTTTTTGGGAGAAACGAACATTTTTCTTACGGGCGCGCGAGAGATGACCCCTCGTGTACTGTCGCAAAAAAATTAAATTTAAAAACATATAAATTTAAAGTATGTAAGCACATGTCATATCAATTGCTAGAAGATACTTATTTTAATGAAAATAGATGTAATGAAAACCATAAATACATGTCATATAGAATTACCACAGCCCATTTTCGCTCGCTCTCGGACGCTCGATCAACTGACAGTGCACAGGAAGCCCCTGTTCCTCGCACAACAGTACCCCCGCCTCGACAGTGCCACAACGCGACAATACTCCTACAACTCGCGAACCCCCGCGCGCAACTGTCGAAGTCTAGTGGTACTACATCGACATGAGTATTTTCGCGCACGGGGGTTTGCAAGCTGCATGCATGTGGGCGTCGTCGCGCTGGGGCACTATCGAGACGGGGCTAATGACGCACATATACACACACATTCACACACACGCACACGCACACACAAACACATAACACAGACACACAAACAGACACAAGCACATACTGACATAGACACACAGACACAGGCACACACATGCATAAACACACATAGCTAGAGATCACACAAACACACACACACACACACTCACGCATACACAGACAAAGACACAGATACAGACAGACACATGCACACAAACACAGACACACAGACATAGACACAAACATAGACACAGACACACACACACACACACACATAGCTAGAGATCACACAGACACAAACACACGCTCACACAGAGACAGACAAAGATACAGACATACATAAACACAGACACAGACACACAAATACATACACACAGACACAGACACAGACACACAAATACAGACACACAGACACAGACATAGACAAAGACAGACATAGATAGACACAGACACAAACAAACACACACTAACATACACTTACACACACACACACACACACACACACACACACACACACACACACACACACAAACACAGACACACACACACAAATGATAGTGCGTGGGGCTCCCCGTACGACGAACATTTGGCGCACAAAAACATTCGACGGGCGGCAACATTTAGATGACAACAATATTTGGTGGGTGACAATGTTCGGCGGGCGACATTATTTGGCAGATGGACTCATTCGGTGGGTGTCATCAATCAATCGGCGGGCGGTATTATTCGACAGACGGCATCAATCAATCGGCGGGCTTCACCCGCATCCAAGCGAGCTTTGCCTTCTTCGGTGGGCTTTGCTTACATCCAAGTTATAGACATCATTCGGCGGGCTTTGTCCATATCCAAGCGGGCTTTGACAACATCCAAGCAGGCTTCGCGCGTTAATGTATACTTTAACTAATTCTTTATAAATGAATATTTATTATTAATTAAAAAATAACGGTGAGATGAAGGCTCTGTTTAGCACGGCGATAACATTTCTATAATTAAAAATACGCGCCAGCAAAAAATTTGACTTTCATTTTTGCAAGCGAAAAGCTTTGACGTCTCGATTTAGGTCACAGCTGATGTGCGTATCTAACTACTTTAAAAGATATATAATGATTAGGAAAACATGTTAATTATATGAGACTTACTTTGCATTCAGACCGTACCTATGATACATCGCGCCGTTCATCAACATCACGCGCCCCGCACATTTTCCCGCTCACAACACTTTATTTACGCGCTCTTCTAACCCTAACACCCCACACATTTGCCCTTCTTCCACCTCCCGACTCCTAACCCTCTTCAGGCCTCGTGCTCCCGGTAAAGCAAGCCAGACGACACTCCGGTAACCTATCTTTGCGAGTAGATCCCACGCAGAGCAGGTCGACGTCTGGCTAGACCGCCGTCATCTGCTTCTCACGCCTCCGGCTCGCTGCTCCGGAACTGAGCAATTACTGCCAGTGACGTCTTCGTCCTGTCCAGATGAGGTTCTTTCTCTCCCTTCTTCTCAGTCTATCTACCTTCTGGCTGCAATATCCTTCTATTTGCCATATGTGTCTGGTTAGGCCGCCGTCATCTGCTTCTCACTCCTCCGGCTCGCCGCTCCAGAACAGCGCGATTGCTGCCAATGACGCCTTCCTCCTGTCCAGGTGAGGTTCTTTATCTCCCTTCTTCTCAGTCTATCTACCTTCTGGCGCTTCCTCACCTTCAATCATTCAGGTCTCAACCACGAGATTGCTCGTAATTTTTGGTCGACCTTTCCGTTTTTTGTTTAAATTTCTGATTTGTTGTTCATATCCGTTTTTGGTTGACCCCATTCTTCTTAGATTTTCTTCGATTGCCTAGGACATTCAGATCTGAGGAACTTCGATCTCACTTGACAGATTTGAGGCCTCTCCTCAGGTAAGTACTTTGACGACTCCTTCATTTTCTCTTCTTCATCCTACAGGCTATGCCCAAATGTTCAGCTACAATTACTCGATTGTTTGATCTGAGTTCCTCCTTTGAAACAGTGTTCTTGACTCATAAGCTTATTAACAGTGAAGCCTTACTTCACACATTAGTGGAATAATGCATTTTAACAAATTATGATTGATTTGTATCATCACATCCCTGCTTTCAGCCACATTTTTTTAATATTTTTTTTCATTTGGTACAAATGAGTATGATAATTATTTGTTCCATTTATTAATGAGGGAAACTAATTAGACTCACTTCTTGGCATCTTTTTATTCTCATTTTCTGCTTCCAGGAATAAACAATTTGATTAATTCATGCTCTCCATATGCCCACACTCTACAACTGTATTTTCATGCAGTGAATGTGCTTGATGTTTTGCCCAAGTGAAATTTTGTGGGTTGAGTTAGTTTGTGTAGGTTCTATTACACCTCTCCATTTTTAGAAATCATTTTTGTCCGAATGACCTTGCTTTTTTAAGTCATAATTTTACATGATAATGAGTTATATTTTATATATAGCCATGTCCTGATGACCAATAGATAGCCAGCATGCCATATATGATGACGTTTTCATATATGGTGTGTATATATAAACTAGAACTGCATTACACCTATGGTGTGTATATATTTCTTTTATCTA
The DNA here is from genome assembly GCA_033032865.1 of Dactylorhiza incarnata. Taxonomy (NCBI): domain Eukaryota; kingdom Viridiplantae; phylum Streptophyta; class Magnoliopsida; order Asparagales; family Orchidaceae; genus Dactylorhiza; species Dactylorhiza incarnata. Next base: position 345,463 of record JAWHQI010000659.1, on the reverse strand, counting down.
CTAACATGTGTGTCTTGGATTCCATTTAATCCAGGTTACAGATTATTTGGGTGCGTATTATTTGGATTACAATGGTTTTATTATGGTTTTAACAAATTATGGTTTTATTAAAGGGACTGTGGTGGAGGTTAACCAGCTCGGGTTTGTTTGAAAGTTCTCAAACCCAGGAAAAACATTCATCTACTATAATACCAGCTGCTCGTCAGTTCAGCCCTACCGAATTGGGTCGGGTTTTAACATCACAATCTTAGTTCAAAGGTTATTAGGCATGCAGCTAACTGGAAACAATATGCTTTAGGCTCCTCGCTGTACAACAACAAACAACACTCAAACCTTGAGCTTGCGATTCTTTGACTGAATTTTGCTGCTCCCTGTAAGTTTGTCATTATTTCTGCACCTCATGCATATGAAGGTTGGGGAAAATTCCCATAGGAGATATAGAATGGTTCTTAGAAGTACCATGGGTCAAATAGATATTTATCTAGTCAGGTAACAACTGCCTTGCCAATCAACTTTTATCATCTTTGATTTATCATGCATTTTGTTCCTTTTTACATACGTTTTCAGTAATTTTGAGGGCAAATTTGAGGAGATGAATGCTGGTGATACATCATCAGAGCTCCCTTCTATATCAAAATCAATCTGCAATAAGGATTCAACTGCTCTAACATTCACAGACCATAACCAAGAAAACATAATGGAACCTCAGAATTATGACACTTGGAGAATGAACTATGCGCCACAAGATCACTTGGGTGGCATAATGAAGGTTGCATTCACAGACCATAGCCAAGACAGCATAATGGAACCTCAGAACTATGATACTTGGAGAATGAACTCGGATTTGAATGCTCCACAAGATCACTTGGGGGGCATGATGAAGGTTGCTCCTGCTGATGCTGATGCTGATGTAAGTGCAGCCACTTGTCCCTCCTTAAAAAAAGATATTGTTAGCTTAATGTAATATTTGTTTATCAATCCTCAAATGATCTAGAAAGTGAGAGCAAAAGAGCAATAGGTTGCCAGAGCCATCTTAGAATGAGAGAGCACAAAAAAATCTAACATGAGATCATCCAAAACTTTCCTCTCCTCACTTTCTTCTTCCACATCTCTCGCTCCTCACTCTGTGCTTCCTTTCCTTCATCACTGGCCATTTATGTGTTGTCCCCTTTCGCTGGTCTGACGTTCTCTTACGGGCAGAATCACGGTTTCAACGAATTCAATGAGGGTTGCAAATAACATCAATGAATCAACAGCTCTAAAGGATACTGATATAAGGTAGGGGACTAGGATTCGTAATGTGAGTTAAAACCCATTGCCTTACTGAGGTGTTCATCCTAGATGATGGTCTTGTTATCCCTTAAGAAATAGATGATCTTTATCATACAAATTTCCTCTAATAAAGTACAAGTGCAGATCTGCCCGTCCCAGTGTGGTTGAAATCGAACCTATGGCCCTCTGTATTTAATCGAAAATATAGACTAGAAGATTTATTTAGGAGAAAAGAAGGAACCACGAGCTTTTCTTTGATTCCCAGGTCTCCAATGATGAAAATCTAGTGATTAAATTTGATTGAATGTATTTAATTTTGACATTTGTTTGCATGAAACAAAGCAACTGCAGCATTGAGTTTATTCAAGCATCTATCTTATTTTGCAGGCTGATGAAGACTATTGGATGCATTCAGAGACAGGGTTCAGCATGACAGATATGTGGAACATACCATGTATCCGTTCTCACATGCATATCCTGAAGGACTACCAACAATTCCTGAAGGACTACCAGCTGTTGTTACTACGTGAGTGGTTTTACATAAGCTATATAAACTAGATTTTTGGAAAATTATATCTTGTTAGTTATGAATTTATGCTAAGAGCTGTTGTTAACTTTTTATTTGTGTTCTGTGTGCTTGAGTTCAGTTCTTCAATGCAATCTTGTAGCTCAGCTTTGCATGGAGCTACATAATATTTGAAGTTAAAAAAAACTACATAAATTGTTGTGAAAGGTTATTTATTATTGTCTCAGCAAGTTATTTATCTTAATTTCAGAACATTACAACTAAACAGTGAACTCCCTCCTGACCTTAATTTCAGTGTGAACTAAACAACGGGCGGCAAGTGTGTGTTTTATTGTACGCTTGTTTAATGGGGGTGTGTATGGATTATGTATGTATGGATGTGAGTTTGTATAGATGTTTCTGCTCTCATTTATTTGTAGGGTGATCTTAATTGCTCTCTTTTATTTGTAGGGTGCTCGAGCATTGACCGGCAAGTGACGAAAGATTCATTAGTCAGAAAGTGATGGACGATTCATTTTTCGAAAAATGACGGAAGATTTATTAGAAACATGTTGATCTTATAATGTAATATTGTATTATTTTAGAAGAGATGATAATAACTTGTACTCTATGTAATACTTTTTGATGTGAATAAATACATGTTGATCTTGTTACGAAATATTAAATATGTGTGTTTTTAAGATTATTATTTGTAATAAAATCTCAGGTACACAAAAAATAGAAATGTGATATTTTTGATATATAAATGAATTGGCTGTAGTAAGAAGAATGAAAAACAAATGTAACGATTTTATCGTTACTATTGTTTAATCTATTGTAACGAAATAATGTTTATTATACTTTATTGTAACGAAGTTAGTTTATTTTTAGTGAGGAAAAATAAAACATTTGTAACGAAATAGTTTTAATCGTAACTGTTTTTTTGTGAGGAAAAAAAAACATTCGTAACGAAATAATATTTATTGTGACCAATTTATTGTGAGGAAGAATCTATTTTTGGTGAGAAAGTATCATTTGTTACAATTACTTTATTTGTAACGACATGCATACATTCGTTACAATAACCTTTAGCGTCGAGCTTTAGAGGAGGACCGTTACTTAAAGTTTTTTTCGTTACCAAAGAGTTTTTGTAACGAATTTTGGCATTTATTGTAACGAATTAGGTCCTTACTATAAGTGCAGTTTGTTGTAGTGTTATCTATGGCGAAGACGACGACAAGGAGTTCCTTTTCCGTTGTCGTGTAATTAGCCTGTGCGGTCGTGAGCGTGCGGGACGCGTAGTAGATATGATGAAAATATTTATTAACGCGTTGGCCTAATACGGCCCCTACCGCTATATCACTCGCGTCGCACATAATCTCAAACGGAAGGGTCCAATCGGGCGCCACCAGAATGGGAGAATGGATAAGTTTATTTTTTATGGCATTGAATGCCTCTACGCACGCGTTATCAAAAATAAATGGAGATTCCTTCTCCAGGAGGTAGGTTAGCGGTTTTGTTATTTTGGAAAAGTTTTGAATAAACCGCCTATAGAAACCCGCGTGGCCAAGAAAACTACGGATTGATTTTATATTTGAGGGCGCGGGGAGTTTTTCAATTATTTCGACCTTGGCCTTGTCGACCTCCATCCCTCTTTCAGAAATTTTGTGCCCGAGAACTAAGCCTTCTCGAACCATAAAATTACACTTTTCCCAGTTTAAAACCAGGTTCGTGTCTTCGCATCGTTGGAGGACTCGATCTAAATTTTGGAGGCAGTTTTGGAAGGAGCTTCCAAAAACCGAGAAGTCATCCATAAAGACTTCCATAATATCCTCTACGAGCTCTCCAAAGATCGCCATCATACATCGTTGAAATGTAGCTGGCGCGTTGCAGAGGTCGAATGGCATCCTTCGGTACGCGAAGGTACCGAAGGGGCACGTAAAGGTTGTTTTCTCCTGGTCTTCGGGGGAGATAGGAATTTGTAAAAATCCCGATAGACCATCGAGAAAACAAACATAAGGATGACCCGATAGTCGCTCCAAAATTTGATCGATAAACGGTAACGGAAAGTGGTCTTTGCGGGTGGCATCATTTAATTTTCGGTAATCGATGCACACCCTCCAACCCGTAACAGTACGAGTTGGAATTAATTCGTTATATTGATTTGCCACTACCGTTATACCGCCCTTTTTAGGCAAGACATGAATGGGACTAACCCACGTGCTGTCGGATATAGGGTAGATAATCCCCGCATCCATTAATTTTATTACTTCAGCCTTAACGACCTCCGCATATTTGGGTTTAGTCGCTGCTGAGGCTGGATGGTTTTGCGGGAATTATCTTCTAAGAAGATTTTGTGCGTGCAAAAAGAGGGATTTATCCCCCTAATATCGGAAATCTGCCATGCAATTGCATGGCGATGCGTGGACAAAACTTTAACTAATTCGGAGGTTTCCGAATCAGATAAAGAAGACGAAATAATAACCGGGAGTTTTAAGTCCGCGGCGAGAAAAGCGTATTTTAAATGGTCGGGGAGTGGCTTAAGCTCCAAGACCGGGGGTTCTTCGTAAGAAGTTGTTATTTTTAAACTTTTAGAATTAAAAGATTCGAAAGGCGAATCTGGCGGTAGCTCGTCCAAAGGGGCGAGGTCCGCCAAATCTGGATCGTCTAAAGTTAAAGCGAGTAATTCTGCAAGCGAAGAACACTCATCCTCGAACGCGGATTCTAAGTGAAAGCAGGAATCATCGTTCGATAAAGAGTTTCGCATCGAGGGGTTAATAAGAAGGGTAACTTCGTCGTCCCCTACCCGAAGGAGGAGGCGTCCGTTACTCACATCAATTAATGCTCGGGAGGTCGCGAGGAAAGGGCGACCGAGGATAATTGGAACCTCGGCGTCCTCCTCGATGTCGAGGATGACGAAGTCTACCGGAAAGATAAACTTGTCAACCTTGACCAGAACGTCCTCCACTACCCCGATAGGATATTTTATCGAGCGATCCGCGAGTTGGATGCTCATTTTTGTTGGGGTGGGAACACCCAAATCTAGTTTTTTAAAGAGGGAGAAGGGCATCAAATTGATGCTCGCTCCCAGGTCCGCTAGGGCGTACTTTATTAATAAATTGCCGAATAGGCACGGGATGGAAAACCTTCCCGGGTCGTTTAGTTTTGGCGGCAATTTATTAAGTAGGACCGCCGAGCATTCCGCATTTAAGGAAACACGCGAAATACCCTCGAGCTTCTTTTTATTAGAAAGGAGCTCCTTAAGGTATTTTGCGTATTTCGGCATCTGAGAGAGTGCCTCGCAGAAGGGGACGTTAATTTGAATTTGTTTAAAAATTTGTAAAAACTTTTTGTAATGTTCGTCCTCCTTCTCTTTATTAAATTTTGCGGGGTACGGAATTTGCGGGCTCGAGACGCCCGGCGCTAATATTTTTTCCGTATCTACTAAAATAAAAGACGAGGGTGCAGGGGTCGGAGGCGAAACAGTTACCTGATGCTCAACCCGCAATGGGGAGTCGACCTCCTTGCCGCTGCGTAAGGTAATGGCGTGGGCATTTTCACGCGGGTTCTGCTCCGAGTTCCCAGGTAGTGCTCCAAGTGGCCGCTCGGAGACCATTTTTGCAAGCTGGCCAACCTGCATTTCTAAATTTTTTAGCGATCCGGTTATATTCCGGATATTTGCGTCGTTGGAAGCCATGTATTTTGCAAAAATCTCCTCGAGCGGAGAAGGTTTTGGAGGAGGAGGCGCAAAACCCTGCTGAAATCCTTGGGGATATCCATGCGGAAATCCTTGCGGGATCGCAGGTGGAGGGCGTTGCGCATTATTATGGTTACTCCAGGAGAAGTTCGGGTGGCTCCTCCAACCCGGGTTATAGTTATTACTATATGGGTTGAAGGGAGCCCGCACTTGATTGCCCACGTAATCCACCGATTCCTCGCTTAAATTATTGTTATTATTAATATTATTATTAAGATTATTATTATTAAGATTATTAAAATTATTATTATTATTATTTGGATTATTAAAATTATTATTATTATTATTATTAGGATTATTAGCCCAAGCGGGAGTGGAGGAGGAAGCAGTCATCTCCGCCACTTGCTTACTTAGCCGCTCTACCTGCGAGGCTAAGTGAGTAGTGGCATCCACTTCGAAAATACCAGCCGGTTTAGGAGGACGCGACCTTGGCACGTTCCATTGGTACGCGTTCATGGCCATTTCTTCGATCAGAGCTTGAGCGGCCTCCGGGGTTTTGTTGTTTAACGTTCCCCCGGCGGCTGCGTCGATCATCTGTCTCGTTGAGAAATTCAAGCCGTTATAGAACGTTTGTACCTGAAGCCAAGTTGGTAGCGCGTGATGAGGACACCTACGCAAATATTCTTTAAAACGTTCCCAAGTCTCGTAGAGAGACTCGGAATCGAATTGAATGAAGGATGCGATATCGGTGCGTAATTTAGCGGTTTTTGATGGAGGAAAATATTTAGTTAGAAAATTCTCCGTCAATTCGGCCCACGTGGTTATGGACCCTCTCGGAAGAGAAGTCAACCACGATTTCGCCTTTGTCCGCAGGGAAAAGAGAAATAAGCGCAAGCGAATGGCGTCATCGCTGACGCCATTAATCTTGAAGGTGTCGCAAATTTCTAAAAAATTATTAAGGTGTTGGTTTGGGTCCTCATCTGGCAAACCGTCGAACTGAATCGACTGTTGTACCATTTGAATTATACTGGATTTGATTTCGAAATTATTATTAGCTACCGCGGGGCGGGTAACGCTCGATCCTGTATCCTCTAAATTTGGCCTAGCATAATAGGCTATGGTCCGCTGTGGGGCCGCATTTAGATTAGGATCGCCCATCACGCCTATATGTATATCACCGACGGATTCTTCGGGATCTATTTGTAGATTTTGATTATGAGATCGGCGGCGCTCGTGAAGCGTGCGCTCGATTTCAGGATCAAAAGGTATAGTCGGATTATCCGAAGATTCTCCTCGGGTCATACACTATTCTTTAATTAAATTTTTTTTTTGAAGAGTTTTTTTTTTCTTCTTTTATAGATTTTTTTTGATGTTTTTGTTTTAGAAATATTTTTACAAAGATGAAAAAGAAAGGAAAATAAGTAAAAGAGAGTAATATATTTTTTGGTTTTTCTTTACTTAAGTAAAATATATAAATATATATTTTTTGGGTTTGATTTTTGTGGGGCTTTTATATGAAAATATATGTAGTTATATTCGAAAATATATGTAAAAAAAGAAAAATTGAAAAATATATGTATATATTTATTTTTATTTTTTTAATATTTTTTTTATTTTTCTTTACTTAGATAGTATATTTTTTTTTTTTTGGTTTTTTAGATAGAAAAAGAGATGAAATATAAGATAAAATTAATAGCGTTTCCTATTTCAAAATAACGACACAAGTTCCCCGGCAACGGCGCCAAAAACTTGATACGTTTTTTTAATTTGTGATTGCTCTCTCTCTTTGAAAGAGAGAAGAAAGAGAAGAAAGCTCTTTCTTTCTTTTCGATTCAACCTTGGGCGGACGTTTTCGAAGAGTCCCGCGAGTAATTCTACTTTGAGGAATTACCCGTTATCCTATCGAAGGATAGAAGTAACTAAAGCTGTCACTTAAAACCGAAAACCGTAAATCGAACCGGAACCGAACCGGAACCGCAAAGAACCAGACCGAACCGTTCGCGAATTATTTGGGTTCCGGTCTGAATTTTGGAACCGTGAATAACATTGATCCGGGTGTGGTTTTTTCATTTTATTATCCGGACCGGAACCGGAACCGGAACCGCAATATACAAGTCTCAAGCGGTTTCAAGATTTTTAGAACCGATCCAAACCGGACCGAAGCAGAACCGAACCGCAACCCGTTTATTATTATTATTATATTGTTATTTTTATAATATATCTATAATATCTATACTTACTATTATGAGTGAAACTGGTGCGGTTTGAACCCAAATCGTAATCGCAACAAAGAGGGTTGATTTTGAACTGAACAAAATCGCATCACACCAAAACCGTGCTGTGTGGTTTGACATTAGTGCGATTTGGAGTCGGTTTTTGCGGCGTATTTTCGGTTTTTATACAAACATATAATGTATTTTCAATTTTACTCACATTATTCTGAATTATTTTGTTTTAAAATATAGCAGATATACAACTAATATTTAATAGTAATCATGAAAGACAAATCTAATTATAGCTGATAAATTAGTCAAATTGAATTAACTAATATATTACTCAAACAAAACTTTAATTATAAAATAAGATTTAAAGAGCAACAATTCAAATTTCTTTACCCTATGTTGAGTCGTGGTCTTCAACAACATGAACATTATTGCATCAGCATTACACGATCATGATCTTTGAATTTGTAAAATCGGCGCGGTCTGGTGCAATTTTGTGGTTTTGCGGTTACAGTTTTTAACTTTCAGTATGACTTACTATATATTATACAAAAAGTATCCCCCTTGGTGTAACGCAAAATTCCTGCGCCCGGGCCTCAGACTTCGAAGTCCCACTTGAAGAAAAAAAACGAACGCGCGGGTATACTTTTCCCCTCCGGTTTTTTATTTTTGACCTCCAACATTCATTTCGCTAAGTTTGGTTTTAATTCTAGTTGGAACCGAATGGAACCGGACCGAACCACATAGAACCGAACCGAACCGTTAGTGGCCGGTTTGGTTTTGGTTCTTGTTGAACCGTAACCGAAACCGTTAACACGACGGTTCCAAAAATTATGCTGGAACCGGAACCAGAACCGGAACCGGTCCAACCAAATATGGTTTTGGTTCTAATTTGAAGAACCGTTACCTTAGCGGTTCGGTTCACGGTTTTAGTAGAACCGGAACCGAACCGGAACCGTGACAGCTCTAGAAGTAACGGACTCTTTCTCTTTCGAAATATCGAGGATTACTCCTCGGCCGCGTCCTTTGAAGGCTAAATGAAAAGATTGAAAAAGGGCTTTATGTTGAAATTAAAATTGAAAGCTTTTTGAAAATATTGTTGCAACAATTTTTTGAGTAGTTGCAACAATTCTTTAAGAGCGTTTTAAAACTTCTTTTACCTTGAGGTAGTTGCAACAACCAAAGAGGTGTTGCAACAAATTTTTTAGTGTTTTTTTTAAAGAGAGTTTTAAAAAGTGCTTTAGAGAGAAAACTTTTGGGTTTATGTAATTATACGGACTAAAATCAATAAAGGCAAGTGGACCTTATCGATAGTAGTATAGGATATTTCTTTTGAAATATCAAGGTCGTATTTTTCCAAGGTCGTATCGATTATTTCTACTTCTTAGGAACGCGCTATTATTTTATCGAGAAGAGTTTGAAATTGATTTTTATGATTTTATAGAAAAGCTAGTGACGAAAATGATAACTATCGCGGGCTTGGTGTGCATTTAGCAAAAACCAAGAAAAGCGATGAAAAGAAAAAGAACGAAAACGTTAATTTAAAAAGTAGTTTTGCTTAGAATTTTTTAGGGTTTTATAAAACGATAATGATAACTACGGCGATAATAAGCGATTGAGCGGGTAGCGGAATTAAGCAAAAAGCAAATATATAAGAAATAAAAGACGCACTAATTGAAAACTCACGCACTCTACGGAATTAAAATGAAAGCTGTAAATTGCAGAAATTGAAGAAATGCGATCCCTACCCAAATAGGTAGAGGGGAAATAAATGCGTGAGCAAGTCCTATCCAAACGGATAGGCGGGAAATAAATGCGTGAGCAAGTCCTATCCAAACGGATAGGCGGGAAATAAATGCGTGAGCAAGTCCTATCCAAACGGATAGGCGGAAAATAAATGCGTGACGGAAATGGAAACTATTCGATTACCAAAAAAGGCGCAAACTTTATACTCATACACACACCCACTCTACGTTAATGAAATCTAATTAAAATAAAACAAATCTAAACTCATACACTCACACACACAACAATAATGAAACTAAGTTAAAAAGAAAAAAAAATCTATTCTCATACGCTCACACACACTAATAACAAAATGAAAATAAAAATAACAACATTTTACTCTCATACACACACACACACTTACAAAAAAGCAAAAAGAAAGTAAAAAGAACAAATGAAAACAAAACAAAACAAAAAAACTAATTAACCTCCTACACTCACACACACTAATATGAAATCATCTAAAAATTACAACAAAACTAAAAACAAGAAAATTACACTCATACACACACACACTCTAATTAAAATGACAAACTTAACAAAAATTACAAAATTACAAAAAAAACTAAAACTAAAAAAAAAGAACAAAAAGAGAACAACACTTAAAACAAAGAGACAATTTTTACAAAACAAAACTATTTTATTTCCATCATAAAAGGATTACAAAGCTAGAGAGAGAGAGAGAGCAAAAATTTACCTAAACAAAAACTAGGAAAGCAACAAGATTGGATCAAGATCTCAAGAAAAAGCTCTAAAAATCTTGAACCCTTAGACTCAGCTGAATCTGGCTATTTATAGAAAAAAATTTGGAATTACACGCCCTCGGACACGGGCGTGTCTGAGGGCGTGACACGGCTTGGGGTGCGAATAGCCAGAACAGCTGGATCCAGGCAGGCATCTGGAAGGCTTGACCGGCGACTTGGAAGTACACGGGCGTGACCATCGTACACGGCCTGGGTCACGGGCGTGACCTAGGTCGGCTGGCTGGAGCTTGAACTGGGCGTGACACCTGGCGTGTCCTTTGTTCTTCTGGAAGGAATTGAGGGTCACGGGCGTGTCTGAAATGTCACGGCCGTGGCTTTGATTTTTTGGATGAAATGCTTCAAGTGGGTGGAATCTGGGATGGATATCCAACACGGGCGTGACCAAGTACACGGCCTCGGTCACGGGCGTGACCGAGGGCGTGACTTGATGTTTGAGGTGGAAAAAGAACAGAGAGAAGAAAATGTTAGGGATTAGTGAACACGCCCTTGGACACGGGCGTGACCAAGGGCGTGACTTAACAAAATTACAGAAACTTTACAAAATGAAAATAAAACTAAGTTAAAAACAAAAATAGCAAAAACAAACATTTTATTCATTAATTTACATATATTATTTAGAAATCTAATTAAAATTATACTAAAAATTATATAGAAAAATGCGAATATTTACTATTCATCAGTGATTCTTTTCTTCTTGGTTAGAGTATTACGTTCTTTTACTGCTAGAACTATTCACTTTACTCTTGATTTGCAAATGTTAGAATTCATAGAGATTTGTCTCATGACATTCTTATTATGTCTGTTTGCATATCACATGGAGATTGGAGGAGAGAAAGTTGATTTCGACCCAGATGATGATGATCTATTGTTTGCATAAATCACAGTTCATTTATCTGTTCTTTGAGTTTTTTCCAACTTTGCTTACTATTTCTTGTTTGGAGCCTTGTGTTTGAGTTTAGATATTGTGTATTCCAAAACTCATATTTATGTTTTCTGAAAAACTCATGTTATGTCGTTATTAACTCTTGTTTAAAGTAATTTGTGATGTGATCCAGATATTTACAATATAGGAGGAGAATGTTGAGGTATATTGAACTATCGGGTTAACGGATACTTAGCGGTAGGTTAGGGCCCGTTAGTGATCCACGCACCCGCCGGGGAATTAGGGTTTGCCTATAAATACCCTGCTAGGGGCAACGAGTAGAGTGTTCCAAACTAGACACTCACGCGGATGCTTCGAGCACCATTCTAACAGTTCAAACTCATAATAACCACATTGTGTCCATGTCGACTAAGTCCGTAAGTTACTGTGACCATGGAAGATCCCGTGTCGCTCAATGATGTTGTTGTCGTCATGATTCATAGTGAAGAGTTTGGCTGGACCGGATTGACGCGTGGAGTGTGCTCTTAATGTTGCGCTCACTAATGGTACCCTTCGAAAGCGTTATTAGTTACGATAGAAATAAGTCTAAGTGTGAGAATGTTAGAATAATTAATATTCTAATTATTTATATGGACTCATTTATATCGAATATCATATGCAAATATTTGAGGGCGCTTGGACTCCCGCTAATATGAGTTAGTTTAGTCGCGCGAACGTTCGAAACTCGTGATAAGTGAGCTAAATCATCTCGTTAATACATGACGCGAACTTGGTCTCGCTTTGACACCATATTTTGGAATGATATGAAATCGAATTAATTTTTATTGGTTCCATATATTAATTAATTTTAATATAGGAGTTTAATGGAATTAAATGTTTCATTTTGGTAACTCCTATTTTGGGCTCATCATGTTAAAGCTAATTTTATCTCATTCCAAAACGAATCTTTCATTCGGTGAACAAGGTGAAAACCGATTGGCGAAAACTCTCCTCTTCTCTCTCTCTCTACTTCGTGAAACCGTCGGATAGAAAAGGATTTGGAGATTTCTCCATTAGTGAAGGAGAAACCCTATAGCCGACTATTATCAAGAGAAGAAGAGTCTAGTGATATCTACTTTGCTTTTGCTTTGTCATTTTTGTGAAAGAAGGAAAAATGTATTTTTCTCTTGTCATTTGATTTTGGGAAAAATCACGCTGAGTATTTATTTGGATTTCTTTGGAGTTTTCATATATTGGATTCACAAAGATTTTGGATTTGCGAATTATATATTCGACCACTCTAGATCGCATAAAAAGGCACATGATTTCATAGTTTTATGTGATCCATTTACATCAAAATATATTGTTAATAGATCTTATTTTATTGAGAATGATCGCTTAGATCTATTCGTACATTTAAAGAGATATGATTTTATTTATCGGATCTTAGTTATATACATGCAAACCAATGATATAGGATATTTTAATTGATTTCCCGATATTTGTTTTAAATTACACGCTAATTTTTATTCTCTTATTTATGTTTATCTAGAGAAATCAAAGCCTTGTAGGAATTGGGTTGCATGTTAACGGCTTCGTTCGTTGCCGCAACCTTCATTCGAAAAATCACCGGATCGCTTTTAGGAATGACGGCGATCATGCGACATGAGACTGTAACAAAGAATGGTATGCAATAAATATTCTGCACTTCATTTTAATTGCGCGCACTATCATTCGTGTCATTTTATTGCGTTCTTAATTTTAATTAGTGATTATTAATTTCTAAAATTTCGATTATACTTCACTAGCGGTTAATTAGTTTTGTTCTTGACAATCCTAAATTTAGCGTTATTATTTCATTGGAATTAAACTTAAGAAAATGTTTAATTCCCTAAATAACGCCTTAAGCCCTTCATTAAAACATAACATCCCCGACGACGAGAAAACCTCTTCACGACCAAATGGACACCCCACTGAACTCAGGCTTCCTCCTCCCCGGCCTCCAATGTGAGTCACTAACTCCCTTTGATTGTAGGAACACTCGGGCACCTCTGACCAACCATTCTCGGCCACGGAAGGCGCCATCCCGATGGCAAGAGATTTGTCGGACCCCATCCATGAGCTCAACGGTCAACCTCCGGCTCATGTGGCCGGAGGTGCATCAACATAAAGGCAAGGAGTACCTCCAGGTACTCCCTAGGGTTCTTGACAATCAAAGTCGTCGCCAGAGAAGACGATCGAATCAAGAAAAAAAATGAGGGGATGCAACATTATTGCGTCGCCGCCCTATTCCACATTTTTGGCTAACCGGCATGAGGCGTTGGCAGCCAAAAAGGTATGGCCGTCGTAGATGGTGAAGCCCTGCATGCATGGGGTTGATGGGCGTCGTGGCTTATAACCACCGTCTGATCCCATGTAGGCTGATCTGGGCCGTCCAGATCATCGTCCCTGTTGAAACCTGCAACAGGTCTCTTGAGTTCGGACCCACTGGGGGTGTAGCCGATGCTTATTTCTCCCTCATTCGACTCTCTTGACGGTGGATGTGAGAATATGAATAGACCCAAGGCTGAAGCGAGGAGGTCCCGCCACACACCCGGAAGATCTTAGAGAGCTTCCCCTCCCGAACCAGAGCTCAACCGGGCACCTTGGAGGGCACTAGCAGCCGACCAAAAACTAGCCTGGAGGAGAGGATTCTCTAAAATCGGATCTCCTCCAAGGTGCCCTTAAGGGTCTATTTATAGATTTTTCTAGGCTGGTCTGCAAATAGCATGAATCCGCCTTTTAATTTTACTAACGGCACCCCTAATTGGTCTGCTAACAGCCTAACTCCGTTGTTCCGAAGGGCTATTTGCAGCCCACCAGGGGTATCCTGGTCATTTCCTCCTCAAATCATCCTGGGCGAATGGTCCGTGAGGGCACCACTCGCTGGGCATCCGCCTAGCTGGGCGAGTGCCCATTCCTCTGGGCGAATGGTCCGTGAGGGCACCACTCGCCGAATTCCTTCCCTATCGACCTGGGAGCCCTTCTACTTATCCGAACCTGGCCGAATGATCTGACTGGCCCAGGTCTCGCCAGCTGGCTTGAGGGGCCCACTCGGCGAATACGGGTTGTACACAATCCCCGCTCTTTGCGAGCGATTCCTGCGCTCGGAAAGAACAGTCCAACCCTGTATTCGGTGAGTGCCTGCTGACTGGACCTCATAAGATTCTGTGGGTCCCACCGTCATTCTATATATATATCCTCATGTCAGGTTTTTCTGGACAACTCTCTCATCTTGGCTCGGAGTTTCTCCACTTCCTAATGTCTTTCCACAAACCTTCTGCGAAACCCCTCTCGCGAGAGATGATCGACCGCCTGGCTGCGGCCCAAGCTGCAACTGCCCCCAAGGCATCCAAATTTGCTCCCTGGCTGATGTCTAAACGGGATCCGAGCGCCCCCAATGTCTCGCGTCGAGCCAAGGCGATTCGGCGGAATCGTCAGAGAGGCGAGACTGCCTCGGAGTCTCCGGCGGATACTCCACCGGCGAACACGCTGGCGGATGCCCTTCCGGACCCTGCGATGCTGGTATGAGAATTCCTCCTGTCTCCATTTAGTTCCTGTCCCTTACCCTGCGTTTATTCTGACCATTCGCCCCCGGCTTTGGTGCCGGAGACTGGCCACGGGGCCGTCTCGGGCAGTGTCGCGATGCTACCTCTCGCGAACGAGAGGCCTCCAGATCTGGACCTTGCTCCCCCACCCCCTCCGGGCGAGACCTCATTGCAGTCCGGTAAGTTGTAAACCCTTTTAGATTCTCCCTTCATGTGGCTCGTTGCTGACCACTACTTTTCGCAGCCCTCGACCCCGACCTTTTGCTGCGGGACACTGTTCCTCCGAGTTCCCCTGTTCGACCGAACCCCTCCGTGCTCGCGGATGAGCCGAGGGTATCTCCCCAGAAGGGACTCGGTCAGCAGGACCGCGCGGATGATCCTGCGGATGCTCCAGCTCCTTCCTCACAGCCTTACCATCCAGGAAAGGGAAAGGTCTTACCTCCCGCCTGGCTGTTTGGAATGCACCCCCATTCGTCTCGTCCTTCAGGTCACCGGGACTCCACCCCAGGTCAGTTCACTCACCCGCCCCTATCGTACTCGCATATTTTATCACCACTAACCTAGTTGTGATTCCGCAGGCTATCGGGAAGCCTCCCCCTTCGACTCCTACTATGAGGGGGGAGAGGGAATGCTCTCGCCTCTCCCTTCCCCTGGGGATCTCGCTGACTTTCTGGGTGATTCCTCGGATCACGCGACCCTGAAGGATCGGATCTCGGAGGTCCTGGGGAAGCTCATCCACATCCAGCGAAACGTAGCCGGCCAGGTGGACGACGTGCGGCTGAGAGTCGCGCGTGAGTTAAAGGACCTCCATCGGGACTACTCGCGCATTCTCACCACGGTGGAGCGCCTGGGGAGCGAAGGAGGGGAGTTGTCTCCCGAAACACACGCCGCGCGAGCCCGGGACCAACTCCAACTGGCTTCTCATGAGATCACCAATATACTCGCATATTACCGCCCGCGAATGCCCATGGAAGCTGGGTCGCGAAAGCGAGGCCGGTGGGTTTGGGAGGAGTATTGATCCAGTCTTCATTCGCCCTTCTTGTAATCTTTCTGTTTTCTGTAGCGCGGATGCTGGATTTTTATTTCCGTTTGTAATAATCTTATGCCCTGTGTTTTGCGAATGCTCTATGCTTTGTCTTTTATTTCCTATATCTTGCTTGGGTATTGCCGAATGTTTTATTATTGCCGAATGCTTTCTTAACCTCTTTCGCGTAGTCGATGAGAGAATAGCCGCAGGGCATTGGTCATTACTGAGCGAGAGAGGTCGGTCCGGGTTCCGAGGCGTCGAGAAGGCGCGACTGCTATCTGCACACCCGTTACCTCGAAAGCCCAAACGCCGTTTAGCCCTTCTATAAATAGGCCTTTCAACCACCGTATTAAATACCTTAGCATCCGCTCCTTCTCTTTCCTCGCGCTAGCACTCACGCTTCTCTCTTCCCTACTGCTCCCGCCTTCTTCAGTATTCGATGGGTGGTGAAGCCGAAGGTAGGGCCAGGTGCGCCAGCGCATTCGCCAACCACGCATTCGACTCTTGCGATCTTTCCGATGAGGCTTACCTGACCGCTGTCGCGGACTACGTTCCGCCGGGATTTCAAGCGCGGAAGCCCGGGCCAGAGGACCATCTAAACACCATCTCGTCTTGTGCTCTTGCGATCCCGCTAGAGCACTTCGAGGTGGGTTTTCGCCTTCCCATCTGGCCGGAACTCCGCCAGACCTTCCGGTATTACGGGGTCGTGCCCGGCCAGCTCAACCCCAACTCTATCGCCATGTTGGTCGGGTACGCGTGCTACCTGCGGGAAGAGGGGATCGAGTTCTCGCTTCCCGTCTTCCGCAAACTCTACACTTTCCGCTGCACCCACGGCGTCTCCTTCTTCTTGGGTCAAAGCCCACTCAAGCATTATGGGCTCCCGAACAAAAATCATGACTGGGTTCGCCGCTTCCTCTTCGTCAGCGGGAGTCTGGGGAACACTCTTCTCGCCCCGGTGCAGGAGGAGGAGTCAACCTTCCGCCCCCCGACCTTAGGTGGGCACGAGGCCAAACTCCATCAATACATTCTGGAGCATGGGATGGACCTCGTCTATCTCCGGCGAAACGTCAATTCACTCCCGCCCGTTCCGCAGGGTGAGGGCAGGTTTTTCTCGAGATCCCCTCCTTTCCTTTAGGCTGTGTATCTTACCCCATTCGCTAACCCATTCGCGTTCTTGCGTAGGTGTGCGAAGTTTCCCCCTTCATCCGCCGCGACCTCCGGGGTTCTGCGTGTCTCTTGCGCAGGCCGCAGCGGATGCTTGCCGGGAGGAACCTTCTTCGTCCAAGCCCAGCGGCCGGAAGCGAAAACCCGGAGCGCTCACTTCATCCTCCTCCAAGAAGCCAAAAAGTCCTTCCGCCAAGGGGAAGGGAATCTTGGACGAGACCCCAGGAACGAGTGCTCCGACCCAGACCCTGGGGATGGGCGCGCCGGCCCTAACCCAGGGGGCAGATGCACCGGCCCAAACCTTGGGGTCGGGTGCGCCAGACGGGGCTGAGACCGGAACTTTCCCAGCGGCGAGAAGTACACGAACCCCTCGGGGGCTCCCCTGGTGAAGTGGGATAGGAATGCTAACAGGGTCTCGCTCTCCACCCTCCATCCGTCGTGGATAGAGAGCGATCTCGCCAGCGGTGAGGCTTACGCCATCGCGTATGCCCTCTATGGCCGAGAAGACGCCGAAGTCTATGATGCCGAGACGACCCAGATTCTCGCTCATGAGAGTGCCAGGGCCATGCTGCGGGCGCTCGAGCTCGCGCATATGTCTTCGCGCCGGAGCATCAAACTGGCGCGGAACTTGAAGGAGGTTGAGGAGTCCCGGAATGTCGCTTCTGCCGAGGCGCGTGATCTTAAGATAAAGATGGAAGCTGCGGAAACCCTTCTCGCCCGCCGCCCCGTGGCAGAGGTATATACTTTCCCTTCTCGCGAGTGACCTGTTGCCGATTGATGCACTCTCTTCTTACCACCTATATATGTATGTTTTGTAATATTTTCTTCTTCTTTTTCAGAACACCACGGTCGTCGAGATGCTTCGCGCGCGGGTGGTCGGTCTTGAGGACGAAGTCCGGTTGGCGAAGGCCGAGGCCCAGCGGTCGCGAGAAGCCGAGGCCTCGGCACTCGCCCTGGCGAGTGGGGGGCACTTCTACCCCCACCACGAATTGGAGCAGCTGATGCAAGAGAACGCCCAGAGCGCCGTTAAGCATGCGCTGCAGGTGCTGCGGCAAGCTGGGTACCTGAAGGAGGAGGCCGAATGCCTCTCTGCCCGACAGGTCGTCCCCGAGCTCTACATTCCTATCCCCTTCCCGGAGGATGAGGATGGCCAGCCGCGTGAAGACGCCCTCTTGCTGGATTCGAGCGAAAGCGGTGGGCCTTCTGGCGAGAAGTCTGTCGGCCCATGAGGCGGGTTCTTTGTATTTTATCCTCTTTTTTATCTCCCTTTTGGATGTAATCATGAACTGGGCGAATGCCCTTGAAAAATATATATATATATCGATTACAATTTGTGTTATCTCAATTTTTTGTCATTCGTCGTTATATCTCGCTTGGCTCATTAGGACGTTGATTCTTTCTTATTCGCCGCTATACCTCGTTAGGCTCATTAGGACGTTAGGTCGTGATGCGACTGTCTTGTCCACCCCGCGAATGCTCGAAGATGACTTAGGTCGGTCGTTCCCTTTCGACCTCTCGCTACCGAGTGAACCTTACCATTCGCGCATCACGGGGTTTCGCTTAGGTAGTCGTGAAAGTGGAGTGTGATCCCCTCTCCGGCGCGTGGTTTATGCGAATGCTCTTGAGATCATCTCTTGAGAACTTAGAACCTGCCACCGGGTGAGCCTTCAGACCTGCCAGCTAGATGGGAGCCTGGACAGCGGGTCTGCTCGGGGCCATTTTTCCTTTAACATAGAACCTGCCACCGAGTGAGCCTTCGGATCTGCCAGCTAGATGGGAGCCTGGGCAGCGGGTCTGCTCGGGGCCATTTTTCCTTTAACATAGAACCTGCCACCGAGTGAGCCTTCGGACCTGCCAGCTAGATGGGAGCCTGGGCAGCGGGTCTGCTCGGGGCCATTTTTCCTTTAACATAGAACCTGCCACCGAGTGAGCCTTCGGACCTGCCAGCTAGATGGGAGCCTGGGCAGCGGGTCTGCTCGGGGCCATTTTTCCTTTAACATAGAACCTGCCACCGAGTGAGCCTTCGGACCTGCCAGCTAGATGGGAGCCTGGGCAGCGGGTCTGCTCGGGGCCATTTTTCCTTTAACATAGAACCTGCCACCGAGTGAGCCTTCGGACCTGCCAGCTAGATGGGAGCCTGGGCAGCGGGTCTGCTCGGGACCATTTTTCCTTTAACATAGAACCTGCCACCGAGTGAGCCTTCGGACCTGCCAGCTAGATGGGAGCCTGGGCAGCGGGTATGCTCGGGGCCATTTTTCCTTTAACATAGAACC
Source organism: Dactylorhiza incarnata (assembly GCA_033032865.1). NCBI lineage: Eukaryota > Viridiplantae > Streptophyta > Magnoliopsida > Asparagales > Orchidaceae > Dactylorhiza > Dactylorhiza incarnata. The sequence goes on along the minus strand of JAWHQI010000659.1, from coordinate 326,305 downwards.
TGCCACCGAGTGAGCCTTCGGACCTGCCAGCTAGATGGGAGCCTGGGCAGCGGGTCTGCTCGGGGACATTTTTCCTTTAACATAGATCCTGCCACCGAGTGAGCCTTCGGACCTGCCAGCTAGATGGGAGCCTGGGCAGCGGGTCTGCTCGGGGTCATTTTTCCTTTAACATAGAACCTGCCACCGAGTGAGCCTTCGGACCTGCCAGCTAGATGGGAGCCTGGGCAGCGGGTCTGCTCGGGGCCATTTTTCCTTTAATATAGAACCTGCCACCGAGTGAGCCTTCGGACCTGCCAGCTAGATGGGAGCCTGGGCAGCGGGTCTGCTCGGGGCCATTTTTCTGAAGCTTTCCCTACATGCTGCAGCATCATACTTATACACATGGTTTAAACGAAATACTTTTATTCAAAAATACTGTCACTACATAGCGTTAGGGATAGAAGCGCTTAAGATCGTCACCACTCCATGTGTGGCTGAGAGGTTGACCCTCCACGTTCTGAAGGCGATACCCTCCAGACTTTAGTGCCTCTTCCACGATATAGGGACCTTCCCAGTTGGGGTTAAGCTTTCCTACGGCGGCAGACCTTCCAGCCGCATCGACCTTTTTGAGTACTAGGTCTCCCTTTTCGAATTGCTTGGCCCTGATGTGTTTGTCGAAAAACTTGGCCATCCGTCGCTTGACCTCTTCCTGGCGAATGGCTGCCAGATCCCGGGTCTCTTCGATGAGGTCTAGGGAGAGCCGCAATTCCTCTTCGTTCTCTGCTCTCCAACCTTCCTCTTCATTTGTGGCGACCTTTACCCGTGGTGTCATGACTTCGAACTCTATGGGGATGACGGCCTCGCAGTCGTGCGAGAGCTTGAAAGGGGTCTCCCCTGTGGCTGTGTTTGGGGTAGTTCTTAGAGCCCACAGGGCCGATGGAAGCTGCTCCAACCAGTTGCCCTTCAGATTTTCCACCTTCTTCTTAAGCAGGTTCACGATGACCTTGTTTGCCGCCTCCACCTGCCCGTTGCTCCTGGGATGATGAACGGATGCAAACCTGAGGTCTATCCCCAGCTGGCCGCAGAAACTGATGAACTCCTCGCTTGCGAATTGTGGACCATTATCCGTGACTATGGCCTGAGGAAGCCCATGTCGACAAATGATCTCCCCCCATATGAAGTTGCGGACCACCTGAGATGTAACCTTAGCCAGCGCCTTGACCTCCAACCACTTTGAAAAGTAGTCGATCATGACTAAGAGGAACCTCCTCTGCCCGCTAGCCTGAGGGAAGGGTCCTACCAGGTCCATTCCCCATATGGCGAATGGCCAGGGCGCCGTGATACTTTTTAGCCTCTGAGCTGGCATGAGCTGAAGCGGGGCGAACATTTGGCATTTCTTACATTTCTTGGCAAAAGCCGCCGCGTCTTTACTTAGGGTCGGCCAAAAGTATCCCTGCCTCATTATTCTTGCCTCCAACATCCTGCTTCCCGAGTGGCTACCGCACTCGCCGGAGTGAACTTCCTCTAGGATCCTTGGGACCTCCTCATCTGAAACGCATCGAGCCAGGAGGCCCGAGAGGGTCTTCCGATACAAGTCCCCCTCGTGGAGCACGTAGTAGGCGGACTTATATCGGAAGCGTCTCTGGTCCGGGATCTCCTCTGGAAACTTTCCTGTTGCAAGTAAGGTGATGAAGGGATCCTTCCAGGAGGGCCATTGCTCTACTTTCATGAGTTCTCCTTCTTCAATCGAAGGGCGGAATAGATCCGTCAGGGTTCCCCCGGCCCGAGGACCGGATTTGGCCAGCCGATCCGCCGGGGTGCTCTCCTCCCGCGGGACGTGCTGGATGGAGAAAGTTTTGAACGTTCCCACGAGACCCCTCACTTTGGCCAAGTACTTTATGAGCGTAGGCTCCCTCGTCTCGAACTCTCCCCTGATCTGAGAGGCTATTACCATGGAGTCGGTGAGGACCTCCACGTCATGGACACCGAGCTCCTGGGCCAACCGTAGACCGGCGATCACCGCCTCATACTCCGCCTGGTTGTTGGTGATTGGGAAGTGTATCACTAGTGTCTGCTCGATCTTTACCCCTTGGGGACTCTCCAGCACCACCCCTCCTCCGAGTGAATTCTTTCCCGAAGCCCCGTCCACCAGCAGCTTCCACGGAACGTGACGAGGGGTTCCACCTTCCTTCATCTCGGCCACATAATCTGCCATGAAGTCAGCCACCACCTGTGCCTTCATGGATAGTCGAGGGACGAAGACAATGTTGAATTCACTTAGTTCTATTGACCATTTTGCGAGCCTTCCCGAGTGTTCCACTCCTTCGAAGATCTGGCGGAGAGGGTGGTCCGTCACCACTTGAATTGAATGGGCCTGGAAGTATGGCCTGAGCTTCCTTGCCGCGACGACTAGAGCAAAGGACAACTTCTCCAAGATCGGGTATCTGAGCTCTGCTTCCCTCAGGACCCTGCTCACGTAGTAGATGGGCAGCTGCTTCTTGCCTTCCTCCCGGACCAGAACAGAGCTTACGGCCTCGGCTCCGACCCCGAGATACAAGGATAGGTCCTCCCCCTCCTTGGGGCCCTGGAGCAGCGGAGCCTGGGTGAGTTGCCTCTTCAAGGCTTGGAAGGCCTCCTCGCACTCCTTTGTCCACTCGAATTTCCGGTTGCCTCGTAATGTTTTGAAGAAGGGGGAGCATTTCTCCCCGGCCCGGGAGAGGAACCTGCTCAATCCCGCGAGCTTTCCCGTCAATCGCTGGACCTCCTTGGCATTCCGAGGCGATCCCAGCTCCATGATGGCTTTGACCTTGTCCGGATTAGGTTCCACCCCCAAAGGGGTGAGAAGATGTCCCAGAAATTTCCCCTTGCTGGCGCCGAACACACACTTTAGGGGGTTCAGTCGCATCTTGTACTTACGTATGGTGGCGAAGGTTTCCTCGAGGTCTTGTAGGTGAATGCTCACGTTCTTGCTCTTTACCATGAGGTCATCTACGTAGACCTCCAAGTTCTTTCCCCTTTGCTCTTTGAAGACCCGATCCATCATCTTCTGGTAGGTTGCTCCTGCGTTTTTCAACCCGAAGGGCATCATCTTATAGCAGTAGCACCCCTCCCTGGTGATGAACGAGACATCTTTGGTATCCGGGGGGTGCATCCTGATCTGGTGATAACCTGAAAAAGCATCCAAAAAACTCATCACAGAAAAACCGACGGTTGAGTCAACCAGCGCGTCGATCCGAGGCAGGGGATAACAATCCTTAGGGCAGGCTTTGTTCAATAGAGAAAAATCAATACACATGCGCCAGCGGCCATCGCCTTTTCCTACCATGACGACATTGGAGACCCAGCCTGGATACTGGATCTCCGATACAAAACCTGCTTCGAGGAGCTTGGCCACCTCCTTGCGGATTGGTTCTTCAAGTTTATCGACGATGGCCCTCCTCTTCTGCCGGATGGGGCGAGCTCCTAGCTCGAGGTTGAGACGATGGCAAGCCACGTTCGCATCGATGCCAGGCATGTCCGCTGCGCTCCATGCGAAGACGTCCACGTTCTTCTGGATGCACTCCAGCATCCTTCTCTGGTCCTCCGGGCCGAGGCCCCCGCTGATCCGCACCTTCTCCACCCTTCCTGCCTGGGTGGTAACCTCCATCTCAACTATCTCTTCTGCCGCCTCGAGCCGGGCTGGCTCTTCCCATTGGCCCTTTGCTTTTCGCCCTTCCACCCGGGCCTCTTCCTCTACGACTCTTTTCGCCTCCACCGGCTCGACCTCCTGCTCCTCCTGAGCGACCTCCAACAACTCGACCTCCTGCTCCTCACGAGCGACCTCCAGATTCTCCTCTCGGGCATCGCCCTCTCTCCCTACTTCTCTCTTCTCCACTTCTCCTGGCCCCTCCGGCCTCGCCATCTCTTCATCCATCTTCTCGGCATCTGCCATCCATGAAATGGTGTTGACGGCAGTCACATAGCACTGCCTCGCCACCTTAGCATCTCCTCGGACGCGGACCTGGACTCCTCCACTATGGAGCTTTAAGTACTGATGGTACGATGAGGGCACGCACCGGAAGGCGCTGATGAGGGGTCGTCCGAAGATGGCGTTATAGATGCTCGGAGCGTCCACAATGACGAACCGGCAGTTTCTTGGGACTCCTCCTAGCGTCACCTGGAGACCAACACCTCCCTCGACCTCCTTCCGCTCGCCTGAGAAACCAAACAGCGGTCCGTCGGAGGCCTGCACCCTCTTCTTTTCCACCTCCATTGCGTCGAAGGCCTTCTTGAAGATCACGTTCACTGAGCTCCCGTTATCCACCAGGATCCGGGAGACCGTGAAGTTTTCAATTGCTGTCTGAATCACCAGGGCGTCGCAGAATGGATCCTCATAATCTGGCATGTCTTCCGAGGAGAAGGTGAGCTTCTCCGAGAGGGGTGGGGTCTGGGAAGTCGACGCGACGTCCCTTCGGAACATCGCCTGGAAGCTCCTCTTGCGAGAGGCCTCTATCCCAACCCCTCCATGAATCACCCCGATTCCCCCCTGGTTCCTGTATCCGCCCTGTCCTCGCATCGGTCTTCTTCCGCCTCCGGGAGCATTTCCTCGATCCTGGCTTGCTGCCGCCGTGGCTGACCTCTCTCTCTCATCTCCAAGAACTCTGGACAGGTGGCGGTCGCGTGACCTTCTTCCTGATGAAAGTCACGATAAGGCAACGCCACCCTGCCCCCTCTCCCTACTCTTCCTCTTCCTCCTCTGGCTCCTCTGGCCCCTCTTCCCTGGCCTACTGCCATAGCTTGCTCCCTTGGGGGGTGAGGGGGTCTGGGACCCTGCCTCCACCCCGGATTCATACCTCCCGCTTCTCTTCCTTGGTATCCTTCTTCCTGACCTCTCGTCGGTCCTTCCTGGTTCCTCCAACCCAACCTGTTGTGGGGTTCCTGGTACCTCCAATTCCGAGGTGGTCTCTCGAACCCTTGACCTCTGGGTTCCTCTCTCCTTCTTCCCTCCTGCTGCTTCACTTCGGGCTCGCTCATCTTTGCCAACCTTTTGTAGAATTCGGAGTTGGCTGCCTCCCCTTCAATCTCCTCCGCGGCTCGCTCCATCAACTCCTCGAAGGACACATGAGGTCTTCTCTTCAGGTCCATCTTGAAGAACCCCTCTCGCAACCCTACGATGAATGCCATCTGGAGGGCGAATCCCGGCACCTCCTGCACTAGGTGTATCTCCTCCTGGAACCTGTCCACGTACTTGGCCAGGGATTCCCCCTCCCTCTGCCTGATCTTGAAGAGAGCCTCCGCATCCTTCTTCCTCTTTTTTGACGTTGAGAAACGCAGTCGGAAGCTTCGGCGCAGATCATCGAACGCGTAGATGGAACCTGTGGGAAGCTGGTGGAACTAGTCCCTTGCTTTCTCCTTCAGGGTGGTTGCGAAGAGTCGGCATTGAAAGGCATCCGACATGGGAAGGATTGATGTCATGTCCTCAAACCACTGCAGGTGCACGACTGGATCCTCCTTGCCGGTGTAGTAGGACATCTCCGGCCCACGAAACCCCTCTGGCACTGGGGCCGAGAGGATCATCTCGCAGAAGGGGCTCCCTTCCCCTGCTCGGCGAATGGTCCTCTCGCGCGGAGCCAGCTCGCACACCTCAGCACTCGCCGGACAGCTGAACAGCTGCCGCCCGGGAAGATCTCGCGCACTTCCTTTGGCTGGCACCTCCTTCCCCGGCCGCTGCCCCGGTGCGTTCTCGCCGATCTGCAGGGGCGGAACTACGGGGACCGCCGGGGTCTCGCACTCGCTCCGACCAGCGAGAACTGTCTGCAGGACTTCTCGCTTGAACTTCTCAAACATCTCCAGCCATTCCCCTGTTGCTGGCGGCTGTGAGTGGCCTGAGTCAGAACCCTTTCCCCCATCTCCTGTCATCGAACCTAGCTTGAGATTTTCCTTCACCAGCTACGGTCCACGCTCACCGCACCAAAAATGTTGAAACCTGCAACAGGTCTCTTGAGTTCGGACCCACTGGGGGTGTAGCCGATGCTTATTTCTCCCTCACTAGACTCTCTTGACGGTGGATGTGAGAATATGAATAGACCCAAGGCTGAAGCGAGGAGGTCCCGCCACACACCCGGAAGATCTTAGAGAGCTTCCCCTCCCGAACCAGAGCTCAACCGGGCACCTTGGAGGGCACTAGCGGCCGACCAAAAACTAGCCTGGAGGAGAGGATTCTCTAAAATCGGATCTCCTCCAAGGTGCCCTTAAGGGTCTATTTATAGATTTTTCTAGGCTGGTCTACAAATAGCATGAATCCGCCTTTTAATTTTACTAACGGCACCCCTAATTGGTCTGCTAACAGCCTAACTCCGCTGTTCCGAAGGGCTATTTGCAGCCCACCAGGGGTATCCTGGTCATTTCCTCCTCAAATCATCCTGGGCGAATGGTCCGTGAGGGCACCACTCGCTGGGCATCCGCCTAGCTGGGCGAGTGCCCATTCCTCTGGGCGAATGGTCCGTGAGGGCACCACTCGCCGAATTCCTTCCCAATCGACCTGGGAGCCCTTCTACTTATCCGAACCTGGCTGAATGATCTGACTGGCCCAGGTCTCGCCAGCTGGCTTGAGGGGCCCACTCGGCGAATACGGGTTGTACAGTCCCAATCAGACAATTTGCAATCAGTTGCCCTGCATATACAGTTAATACATCGTCCGATGGGCGTTAGACGATTGGATCCACGACAAGATCTGTGTTATTAATTATTTTTGCAGAATTTTTGACCAACTCCCTTAACTTTTACATAACTTTAAGCTCGAATTTGGGCGTATCATCTAGCTCGAATTGAAAAAAGTTGATCAAGAATAATTATTTAGACAAATCAACCCTCTACATTTTCCTGAACCGTAGCCCTATGTATTGAATACAACTTTGGTATCCAAAATGACAGAGAAAATAGTAAAATATTTTTGTAAAAAGTGTTGAATTTTTTAGTTTGCTACCAATCAAGTGTACCAACGATGAACAAAGAAGGCTATATTCCAACTAGGCAACTAATTACAAATAAACACGGCTGAATACAAGTTGCATCCAACTTGAATCACAACAGCCAAATAGAAGGTAAGACAAGGTCACGGACAAGGTCCGCTTCTTCTCCCGAGCACACCAGGATGGTGATACTCGCTCCTCGCTGTCGCCGGGGCGATATCGACTGTCGCCTGGGCGATATCTCTAATCCTTGCAAGCTCGCTGCTCGCACTCTAGATACTCGCAATCTCGCTGCTCGCACTCCAGATACTCGCACGCTCGCCGCGCGCGCTTCCTCTCCTTATCGCTGTCGCCTGGGCGATATCCACTGTCGCCGGGCGATATCCACTGTCGCCGGGCGATATCTCCTCTACTCGCTACTCGCTCAAGAGAGCTCTCCGAACTCGCTCCAAGTCCGATGCTCGCCAGGTAGCACTCTGGTATCTCTAACTCACTCAGAGTTGATGATACTCGCCACTTCTGATGACAATCTCGCCACTTCCAGAATTGGTACTCTTTAGGGGGGTACCCCTCTATTTATAGGCAAAAGCCTACTCGGCGGCGAGTAGGATACTCGCCAGCTGTCGCTGGGGCGACAGCCACTGTCGCCGGGCGACAGCTCACTTCAAAAAATCTAACACTCCCCCTTGAAGTGAGCTCCGGGAACAACTCCAAGCAATGAGCGAAGCCTCCGGAACGGCCCCGCAGATAGGGGCTTTGTGAATATGTCCGCAAGGTTGTCTTCACTCCGCACATGCTCCACAGTGATCAAGCCACTCAGCACCTTCTCTCTGATGAAGTGATGCTCGATCTCAATGTGCTTGGTCCTTGCATGACACACTGGATTGGTTACCAGTTTCAATGCACTCTCATTGTCCCCGCGTAGCACAGTAGGTCCGCTGACCTCCTCGTCCACATCCTCCACTAGTCTCCTTAGCCAGACACACTCCTGAGTTGCTAAGGACGACGCCTTGTACTCGGCCTCCGTGGTAGAAAGGGAAATGTAGTCCTGCTTCTTGCTACACCACGAGATAGCAGCAGCTCCACACAAGAACACGTAACCTGATGTCGACTTGCGATCATCAGCGTCACCTCCGTAGTCTGCATCCGTGTACCCGTGCAGCTTGAAGTCAGACTTCTCCTCATAGGACAATCCCATCTCAAGGGTGCCCTTCACATACTTCAGAATCCCCTTGGCTGCCTCCAGATGAGGCTTCCGCGGCTCCTGCATATACCGACTAACTCGGCCGACAGCAAAGGCGATGTCCGGTCTTGTGATAGTCAAGTATATAAGACTCCCTACCAGTGCCCGAAAGATCTTCGGATCAGGAAGAATCCTCCCTTCTTCCTTCTGAAGCTTCAGCCCCGCCTCCAGAGGAATGGAACTGCTCTTCCCCTCCTTCATGCCGAATCTTTCGACGATCCTCTCGGCATACGCCCTCTGGGAAACATCCAGTCCGCCTTTTCTCTTCTCTACTTGGAGGCCAAGGAAATGGTGCAGTTCACCAAGATCCTTTATCTCGAAGCGTATGGAAAGCTGCTCTCTCAGCGCCGCGACCTCCTCAGGGTTGTTCCCTGTCATGATCATGTCATCGACGTATAGCAGCACTAGCACATGAAGACATCCATCCTTCTTCACGAACATGTTGGAGTCTGAATCTGAGGCATCGTAGCCGCAGAACTGCATGTACTCCGCAATCTTTCCATACCAGGCTCTCGGCGCCTGTTTCAACCCATAGAGGGCCTTCTTCAGCTTGCATACGTGACGCGGCTGGGACTTGGACACGTATCCAGGTGGTTGCACCATGAATATGTCTTTGTCGATCTCTCCGTATAGGAACGCGTTCTTCACGTCCAGCTGCCATAACTTCCAACCTCGGCACGCTGCCAAAGCGATGATCGTCCTCACTGACGTCATCTTTGCCACAGGACTGAAGGTCTCCTCGTAGTCCTCTCCGTAGGTCTGTGAGAAGCCTCGAGCGACAAGCCTCGCCTTGTACCGCTCCACATCTCCATCAGCCCTCTTCTTCACCTTGTACACCCACTTGCAGGCGACAGGTTTGATGCCCTCCACCATGGGAACCAGGTCCCATGTCTCATTCTTCTTTAGGGCCTCCATCTCCTCCTCCATGGCCTCGTCCCACTCCTTGATACCAACGGCATCCTCAAAGCGGGCAGGTCCCCTTTCGTCGAGTGGTCCTGCGAAGAAGCAAGAAACCAGACTCACGAAGTTCCCCTCCTTATAACGAGCAGGCGGGACGATCGTCCTCTTTGACCTCCTCAAGGCTTGGCCACTATCTACCACTATGATAGACTCCTCTGCTTGAGCTCCTCTCTGAGCTCCTCTCTGAACTCCTCCTGAAAGGGTGCTCTCCCTGCTTCTTGAGTTCGTAGCTCCCCCTGAGCCAGAAGCTCCTCCTGAGCCAGATGCTCCTCCTGAGGCAGATGGCAATGGAGCACTTGGAGATAACTCCAACTCCACAGTAGGGTCCTCAGTGACCCACTCATCTTCCCTGCTAGCTTCTCCACTCTCCGGCAGCTCCACAGAAGAGACTCCCTGGTATGAGACCAGTTCGTCAAACACAACGTCGCGCGAGACGACGAACCTGTAAGTCTGCGGATCCATGCACTTCCACCCCTTCTTCCGCTCATCATAGCCGATGAAGATACACTTCCTCGCCTTCGGCTCCAACTTTGTTCTCTGAGCGTCCGGGACGTGCACGAAGCAGGTAGAACCGAACACCTTCATGTGACCCACATTGGGCTTCTCCCCGAACATGAGCTGGTGTGGAGACACCAACCTGTTAGGACTCAGAGGCAGCCTGTTGATCACATGAGTAGCACACGCCATTCCCTCCGCCCACAAGGCCTTGGGAATGCTCTTGGCATGTAGCCAACTCCTGGTAGTCTCCACCAGATGGCGGATCTTCCTCTCTGCCACCCCATTCTGCTGAGGGGTGTGAGCGCAGGAAAGCTCCCGCCGAATGCCGAACCTTCTGCAGAAGGAAGCAAACTCATTGGAGGTAAACTCCCCTCCATTGTCACTTCTCAGCTTCTTCACTCTGCGGTCCAGCCTCCCCTCCACAAGCTCCTTCCACTCGAGGAACTTATTGAAGACTTCTGATTTCTCTCTCAGAAAGTATACCCACGTATAGCGGGTATAGTCATCCACCAGAACCAGCGCATACTTATTGCCTCCATAAGTACGGGTGACGCACGGCCCCATCACGTCAGCATGTACGCACTCAAGAGGTGCCTTACACCTGGTCTCCGACTTGTCAAATGGAAGTCGATGTGACTTTCCATATTGGCAACCTTCGCATACATGGCCGTCGCCGTAGGAAGTGAGATGAGGCAGGCCGCTCACAAGGCCCTCTACCGCCATCATCTTCAGCTTGTCCATCCCCACATGACCCAGCCTCTCATGCCAGATCACAGCGCTATCGTTCGTCTTCAGCTTGTCCACGTAGGCACTTGCAGACATAACATACAAGTCCTTCACCCTTCTCCCGGTGAGCGTGACATCAGCATCGACAGACGATAGGTTCTTCAGGAACTTCACCTCCTTCGGTCCGAACAGCACGTGGTAACCAGCATCCACTGCGTTGGCAACCGAGAAGAGGTTCTTCTTCATGCCAGGCACATGATAGACACTCTTCAGTGTCACTGGCTTCTCTCTACTCCCAAGGGACACCTTCCCTTCTCGCTCCACTGGATGGATCGTATCATCCGCAGAGATGATAGCATCCGATCCTTCATATGCTGCCGAGGAGGCGAACTTCGACATATCTCCAGTGAGATGATGCTCGCAACTGGAATCCACTATCCAGTCGTCCTCGAGGTTGATGGAGGCTAAGACATCGACTGACGTTACCGTCATCTCTGCCAGGAAACAATTGTCTCCCCTCTCACCGCCCTGGTGACCTCCACCTCTCTGGTGATCTCCCTCCTTGTTAGCAGCATGACCGGCCCTCAGATTGGACCGGCAATCCTTTGTCATGTGCTCGTACTTCTTACAGGCAAAGCAAAGATATCTCCCCTTCTCGTCGCGGGCAGGAAGGAACTTCCCCCCAACTCCCTGAGAGGACGTTGAAGGTCCCTCTCCGGAGTTCTTCTTTCTCTTGTCCCAGGATCTCTTCTTTCCTGAGAACAACGCCTCGCCATCTCCTCCTGAGATGGATACTCCCGCCATCTGCTTCGCCAAGCTCTCCTGCGACGATAGCAGGTTCTCTAGCTCCAGAAGGGAGGGCTGAATAGCCCATCCTTGCACGGAAGTAACGAAGGGGACATACTCCTTCCTCAAGCCTCGGAGTATGTGCCGCTTCAACTTCGCCTCTGAGATTGGCTCTTCAGGATCCAAGGCCGAGATCTCCCCGCATAGGTTCTTCACCTTCAGGAAGAAGGTGGATATCGCCATCTCGGCTTGAGTCAACTTCGCCAACTCATTCTCCAGGAATTGTAGCCGCGCCACATTCTTCTTGTTGAATAACCCATCGAGGGCTATCCAGATCGCAGACGCTGACTTGCAACCAATGATGTGGTCGAACAAGTCAGGTGATATGGCTCTCTTCAAGGTGAACTCCGCCTTGGCGTTGGTCTTCCTTCACGCTCTCACAGCGGGACCATTATCACCGGCAGCTACTACTTCCTCTTGCTCCCCACCACCAACAACCTCCCAGAGATACTCTCCAAGAAGGTAGCTCTCCATACAAGACATCCACTTCTTGTAGTTGGTTTGAGTAAGCAGCTCGATTCCTAGTCCTCTCGCATAACCTCCTCCGCCGTCCATCTTGGAAGACAACCTTGAACTTCGATAGCACGCGCTGCTTCAGCAACCTCGCTCTGATACCATGTTGAATTTTTGAGTTTGCTACCAATCAAGTGTACCAACGATGAACAAAGAAAGCTATATTCCAACTAGGCAGCCAATTACAAATAAACACGGCTAAATACAAGTTGCATCCAACTTGAATCACAACAGCCAAATAGAAGGTAAGACAAGGTCACGGACAAGGACCGCTTCTTCTCCCGAGCACACCAGGATGGTGATACTCGCTCCTCGCTGTCGTCGGGGCGATATCGGCTGTCGCCTGGGCGATATCTCTGATCCTCGCAAGCTCGCTGCTCGCACTCTAGATACTCGCAAGCTCGTTGCTCGCACTCCAGATACTCGCATGCTCGCAGCGCGCGCTTCCTCTCCTTATCGTTGTCGCCTGAGCGATATCCACTGTCGTCGGGCGATATCTCCTCTACTCGCTACTCGCTCAAGAGAGCTCTCCGAACTCGCTCTAAGTCCGATGCTCGCCAGGTAGCACTCTGGTATCTCTAACTCGCTCAGAGTTGATGATACTCGCCACTTCTGATGACAATCTCGCCACTTCCAGAATTGGTACTCTTTAGGGGGGGTACCCCTCTATTTATAGGCAAAAGCCTACTCGGCGGCGAGTAGGATACTCGCCAGCTGTCGCTGGGGCGACAGCCACTGTCGCTGGGCGACGGCTCACTTCAAAAAATCTAACAAAAAGAGGCTTAATGTGACAACATAGAATCATTACTTCAGCTTTAATTTCTTCAAGCCAAAATGAAAATAATTTGACTTGTCCATGCATAATCTAGAGGGCTCCATCATGAGAATCTTGATTTTCAAGATAGTAATCCTGCATATTGGCCACAATAATCTTGATAATCAAATGTGATAGGATTTAACCATGCAACAATCATGTATGAAGAGCACACTGAGGTAGCGGAGACAGTCTACGAATTGTTGGTGACGACAATGAAAATAAGACCAGTTGATGTTCTAACCAGGACAAACACGCTCTCAACTGTTCATCAAGTGACCTTGGTCACTCGATACAAGTTCTACAAAATATATCGAGTCGAGGAGTAAGAAAAACCCACCCTTTGTGCATTAAAGTTTTGAATAAACAATAATGTTACTTCCTTTAAATATGTTTTTTCATCGCTTTTAACAAACGTACTTTAATTATGCTTAGCTATATATGGCGTGTGATGAAATGAGCAAATATATTAATATATGCACCCGTGGATTTCTTAAGAACTTTATACATATGCGAAAGGGTGCATCTTAGATTGTGGCGTGTCCATCGTCTCCCCCAAAGAAAAATACCTCAGCAGACGAGTTAAACGATAGACTCTATATTGGTAGGATTTAGGAGGTGACCATAGGCTAGCTACCTAATTCTAGGTCGAACTCCCTCCTTAGTTATTATTCCGCCGATATGACATCGAAGATCGACGGAAGCGAATTCCCGCACGTCAATAGTACCATGGGATGATCGGTATGTGTAAGGCCTAGGATTGCATACTCTTATAAGTTATATCCTAGATGTTGGGTCTGACCTACCCACTATCATTGTCTGACCACGATGATGAGACTTGCGGGCGAAGTTATCTCACAAATCGATTACTATGTCGACGTAAGGGTAAAAGTAAAGCGTGTTGAAATGTTACTCTCTCATCTTTATCATGATGCACGTAAATCTGAACTCTCGTAAGATTGAGTTTCTAACTATTTCTACCATATCATGAAGCATGCAACCATTTTAAACATAGGCGGACCTATGTGGGTGTAAGAGTATATTCGGACGAATAACGAGCTCGGGGGCTATGCGTGTGGAAATCCTAAGTATTCTGCTATATATACCTAGCTGAAGGCAACAGAGAGTTAGTTTCACCTTGACTTCCTCCGGATGTTTCGAGCAGCCCTCTCTACATTCTCGAAACATCCGGAGGAAGTCAAGGTGGAACTAACTCTCTGTTGCCTCCATCTAGGTATATATAGCAGAATACCTAGGGTTTCCACACGCATAGCCCCCGAGCTCGTTATTCGTCCGAATATACTCTTACAATCTCCTCCTATAAGTCTTTACTTTTAAAGAATGTCAAATTTATTCCTTCTCTAGCTGCTAACTTAGTGTCTATTAGTTTGTTATGTGATGCGGGTATGTCGTTTAGCTTCTGTAGCGGCAGAGTGATTTTGTCAGTTAACTCGCACTATTTTGGATGTGCTTATGTCCAAAATAGAATGTACCATCTGAGTCTAGCAAGTGAGGTAGTCCAACAAGTTCAATTGAACTTAGTTAGCCATAGGACTCTACACGAGAGACTAGGACACGTAAACTACAGGAAAATGTTCCAAGTAGCTAGAACTCACAAGATCACATTAGACACCAAGTCTCCACTTGAAAAATGTGAAGTGTGCGCTCAAACTAAGATCACTAGGAAACCTTTTGGGACGGTTACTAGGAGCACAACACCTCTTGAGCTTATACATTCCGATATTTGTGACTTTAAAAGTTTTGTCACTAGAGGTGGGAGGAAGTATATGATCACGTTTATAGATGACTGCACGAGATTCTGTCATATCTCGTTGCTTAAAACTAAAGATGAAGCGTTTGAAAAGTTTTGTCTTTTCAAAACCAGGGTAAAAAACCAACTAAGCATGAAAATAAAACGTTTTAGGAGTGATAGAGGAGGAGAATATATGTCCAGTGAGTTCAGATGCTTCCTTGCTTCACAGGGCATCATAGCAGAAACCACTGCTCTTTACTCCCCCCAATCTAACGGCATAGCCGAGCGTAAAAATAGAACATTAACAGAGATGTTGAACTATATGCTGCTCACTGCAGGCATGCCTTCCGCTTATTGGGGCGAAGCAGTCTTGACTGCGAATCACATTCTGAATAAGGTTCCTCATGCTAAGTTAGAGGTAACTCCCTACGAGCTTTGGTTTAAGAGACCCCCGTCGTTTACTCGACTTAAGACCTGGGGATGTATAGCCTATGTCAGGGTCCCTGGCCCTAGAAGGCCTAAAGTTGGACCTAGGACCAATACCTGTGTCTACTTAGGTTGTGCTGAGGATAGTGCTGCAGATAGGTTCCTTGATATTTCTAATAATATCATAATAGAATCTAGGGATGCGGTGTTCTTCGAGGATAAGTTCCTCAAAGATAAGAACGTAACAATCCCAGGTATGCAAGTAACTATTACTGAGGAGGATCCTGAATCAGTACCGAGCACCTCATATTCCGTTCCGGTAGATACCTCTGGCCTAGAGTCTAGGAGAACTTCTGTGAGAGAGCGAATTCTAAGAACCTTCGGTAGTGACTTTGTGACTTACCACGTTGAGGCCGATCCATCCACCTATAAGGAAGCGATGAGATCCAGGGATTCACTACTCTGGAAAGAAGCTATAGAAGAAGAGATGAGTTCTCTTCTTCAGAATAACACCTGGACATTGGTTGATAAGCCAATAGGGGCTAAAACCGTAGGGTGTAAGTGGGTTCTGAAAAAGAAATTGAATCCTGATGGTAGCGTAGCTAAGTATAAAGCACGCCTGGTGGCTAAAGGTTTCACACAAGTCGGCGGAGTAGATTACTTTGATGTCTACTCACCCGTGTGTCACTTGGCAACCATTCGGGTTCTCCTTGCTATTGCATCTATTGAGAACTTTATTGTTCATCAAATGGATGTTAAGACTGCGTTCTTGAACGGAGATCTGACCGAAGAGATCTACATGAGTCAACCTGAAGGTTTCATTGTAGACGGTCACGAAACGAAAGTCTGTAAATTACTTAAGTCTTTATACGGACTAAAGCAAGCACCGAAATTATGGCATGAGAAGTTCGACTATAGTGTAAAGAACATGGGATTCATGTCGAGACTCTCGGATAAATGTCTTTACATACGTAATAGATCAGATAAAGTCGCCATAATATGCTTGTACGTGGATGATATGCTTATTCTGGGGTCTGATCAATCCGAAGTGGATGACGTTAAGTCAGATCTAATAAAAGAATTTAGCATAAAAGACCTAGGTGTGGCTAATACTATACTAGGCATGCAAGTGTGCTTTGGGAAGAATGGTATCTCCCTAAGTCAAAGCCACTACATAAAGTCCATGTTGGACACGTGGGGATACAGTGCCAGTAGAGCATCTGAGACATCATACGACTACACTAACCGCCTAAAGCCCAATGAATGAGCTATGGTTAGACAGTTAGATTATTCTAAACTGCTTGATAGCCTCATGTATGCCATGGTCTGCACTAGACCTGACATAGCCTTTACGGTCAGCATGTGCAAATTCACTAGTAATCCTGGTAATGACCACTGGAACGCCTTAGACAGGCTAATGAGATACTTAAAGCACGCCCAAAAGTATGCTTTTGTTTACACTGGTCATCCTTCAGTTGTTGAAGGTTATTCTGATGCATCATGGTGCTCAGAATTAAACGACAGTGTTGACGCCAGGAAAATCCAGACCTCAAAATTCGGACCTTTGCAGCCGGAGGCTACTTGCCCAGATGTCTGACGAGATGGACAAGCTGACGACTATGAGGAAGCTAGGAGAGCAACAACAACAGGACCCCAGATGCTGCGGCAGGGAGGTCCCACCACGTACCCGGAAGCTCAAAGGAGTCTTCCCCTCCACAACCAAGAATGGCCGAGCAGGATACGAGGAAGGCACCGACTTGGCTAGCAAGCAGGGGTGACGGGCTTGAGAATTCGGAAATCGGGATCCAGAAGCTCAAGCACAGGTGCCAATCCAAGTACCCCTGGGGTCCTATTTATAGGCAACCAAGGGGTAGGGGGGTTTATAGCCCAGCCCTAACCTGGCGACTATGGGTTACTCGACGAGTACCATGCTATAGTCGCCCATCTGGCGAGTATTGGGTGCTGCTCGCACACGCCGGGCCAATACTCGCACAGGGCTTCTGCTGCTTCCTGTTCCTGCCTTGGACTGTTGGTCTCTGTGTTGACCCTTTGACCTTGACTTCCACCTACGTGGCCTTGAGTGGGTCCCATCCTCGGAGAATAAGGGTTGTACAGACAGTAAGTCCACTAGTGGTTTTGTGTTCACACTAGGAGGAGCAGCTGTAGCCTGGAAGTCCAAGAGGCAATCTTGTATTGAACTCTCTTCTATGGAATCCGAACTCTACGCTCTTGCGTCAGCATGAGAAGAAGCCGAATGGCTGAGAGATTTGGCGATGGACATTCCTTTGTCGAGCCTGAAAATGAGTTCTGTTGCAGTTTACTGCGACAATCAGGCTACTAAAACGATTGCTACAAACTCTTTGTTCAATGGCAAAAGAAGGCATCTCTGGCTGAAACACTCCTGGTTGACCTCTCTCACAAGTCAAGGGATTATGACCCTAATTGATGTGAGATCGAAAGATAATGTTGCAGACCCTTTGATCAAAGGATTGAATAGAGCTCTCACAATCAAAACATCGGGGGAAATGTGATTAAAGTTCATAGAAATATGAAACTTTCCTCCGCAGTTTATGTTTTAACAGTGAGAATATATAGTCGCAACATTCAAGCATCTAAAAACAGACTGAAAACCCAAATAACTTCTTGATGAAAACCCAAGATGGTCTGGTGCCGGTTATTCCACATTTGATAACCAAGCAACTTTCTCATTATAAGTTGATTCAAGAGTTATTCAACTGGAAATTGAAAGTCGTTGTAAATGTTAATCTAAACATTATTGGTCACAGCACATTATTCCACATTTGATAATGTTGCACGTGATGTGTGCCCACATGTATTGGTGAGGCACATAGTGATCAGTAATGAGTAAGATAACGTGACTAGTCCTAGTTAGACTGGATGAGATGCTGACAGAGTTACTTCACCGTTGCTAGAAGTGCTAAGCTCATTTAGTAAGAGCTAGTTTACTTTAAACGTTACTGCATATGATTATGAATTCATAGAGTCTGACTCGTGAAATTCCTTGCAGGCTACAGTGAAGATTATGGAGGAGATGTAGACCTGGACATGGATGACGATGATCTACTAGACGAGTAAAATCATCAAACGTTTAATTTCATGTTATGTTTTGTAATAATTATTCAGACTATATTTTTTGGGATAGAATCTGTGGTTTTCTGACTTGCCGTTTAGGCAAAAACCTTTTCATATGTTGAATAGTATGATCTATCCTAAATGCTTTGTTTAGTTTGTTTATTATATTGTCTACTCTCCAGCACCCCGAAACGGTACGTTATTTGTCACGAATAGGAGGAGATTGTAAGAGTATATTCGGACGAATAACGAGCTCGGGGGCTATGCTTGTGGAAACCCTAGGTATTCTGCTATATATACCTAGCTGGAGGCAACGGAGAGTTAGTTCCACCTTGACTTCCTCCGGATGTTTCGAGCAGCCCTCTCTACAGTGGGGACACACCCGGGCACGTGCCCGGGTGTCTTTATCGCTAAATCCCGCCTGGAGCTCGCCATTTCCTCTTCAGCCGCGCCCCGTGCCCTAGTTTTACGCTAAATCTCCCTGCGGCCTTGCCTCTCATCCCTCTCCTCATCTCGCTCGCAGCCGCAAATCGCTAGTCTCTGCCGCTCCGACTCCCGTCGGCCGAGTGCTGGGCGGACCGAGTGCCGCAAATCGGAAGCCTCCGCCGCTCCGACTCCCGTCGGCCGAGTGCCGGGCTTGTTTCGTCCTCACCGTCCCGACTGCCGAGTGCCGAGTGCCGACTCCCGCTCCCCCTCTGCCGTTCTCCGCAAGGCCGCAACTCCACAAGGCTGCATCTCATTCTCAGGTAATCCATTATGGCATTATCCATGGCCGAATCTTTAGACTTATGCAGTTATGCTGGGTTGATTTTTGAGTTTAGGTTGAATTTTTACCTTCTCAGTTCTCATTTTCTCAATCCTGATGCACTTATGGCCTTATGCAGTTATGCAGTATGCTTGCATTTCAATCCTGGTGCACTAGGCTGCTTGCATTTCAAATCTTAGGTAATCCGTTATTTAGCTGCTTGCATTTCAAATTTTCAATTATGGATTGAGGAAGAAAACTCTTTATTGTACAGAATATTGAAAAGTGAAAACTCTTTATTGTCATGGAGGAGTTTCCTCAGTTTTGGATTTGGATTGACTAGGCTGCGCTTAGGACTTGGGACTTTGAACTTTGGAGTACTCAAGTAGTCAAGTGGCAGGTACTTAGTAACTAAAAAGAATGCATTGTTAGTTGTTATTTGTTAATGTATTGTTCTTTTTAGTTCTTACATGTGCCTGTTTGCAATCTAGGTCTTTTATACGCTATTTTTTGGATGAAGAATTTTTTTTTAAAGGCGGGTCAAGTCTAACTAATTATGTGGATTTAGAAGAGAACAATCAAAGAGGTAAAAGACATTGTGTAGATATTAATTTGGGGGATTTACCATCAGATCCGGGTATGAGACAACCTATTAGCTCCTACGATGTCAACCGCCAGGATTCAATAAGAAGATATTATTTGCAGAATGGGCCTTGTCAACCTCGTTTAGATAATTTTCCTCAAAGTATTATCGGTCAAAAAACACGGCGATTCAATAAGAATTGGTATAATGAATTCAAGGGTTGGTTAGAGTACAGCGCAGAAAAAGATGCAATGTATTGCCTATATTGCTATATTTTCCCTCAAAGAGGATGCGATTCAACTTTTGTTTCTCGTGGGTTTAGGTATTGGAAAGATAGAACGATACTTGAAAAAGACATGGGAAATCATACGACTGCGCATAATGCTTCAAGAAGGATGTGTGAGGCTTTGATGAATCAGAAACAAGGTATTCAGATTGCATTTGCTAAACAAGATGAAACACAAAGTTTGCAATATCGTGCTCGTTTATGTGCATCGATAGATTGCATTCGATTTCTCTTACGCCAAGGATTATCATTTCGTGGGCACGATGAGACAAAAGAAGCGCTGAATCGAGGGAATTTTCTTGAACTTGTGGAATTTTTGGCAGCTCACAATAATGATATAAAATCAGTTGTGTTAGGAAATGCTCCTATTAATTGTCAATTGACATCCCCAAAAATTCAAAAAGAAATTGTTTCTGCAATTGCAAGTGAGACAACAAAAGGAATTATCAATGACATTGGAGATGGATGCTTTGCATTATTAATTGATGAATCTCATGATATTTCATCCAAAGAGCAAATGGCTACTGTTTTACGATATGTGGACATGAAGGGCAGGATTATGGAACGTCTTTTGGGTTTTGTTCATGTGTCTGACACTACAGCTTTATCTCTTAAAATTGCTATTGATAATTTGTTTATGAAATACGGACTTAGTATTTCTAAAGTACGTGGACAAGGCTATGATGGTGCTAGCAATATGAAAGGCGAGTTCAAAGGTTTAAAAACTCTAATCATGAGAGAAAATAAATGTGCTTTCTATGTTCATTGTTTTGCTCATCAACTTCAACTAGTACTGGTAGCTGTAGCAGAAGGGCACTTTTAAATAGCTGAATTGTTCTCACTTATTAACACTGTTTTGAATGTGGTTGAAGGCTCTTGTAAGCGTCGTGATTCACTTAGAGCGTTGGAAGTTGATCGAGTTGATCGAGAGCTTGGTTGTGGTGAGTTAGAAAGTGGTCAAGGATTGAATCAACCTTTGGAACTTAAAAGAGCTGGAGAAACAAGATGGAGTTCACATTATGACACTGTACTGAATTTTATTCGTATGATTTCATCTATTATTGATGTTCTTGAGATTATTACAGTTGATGGAGTAGATGGAAACCAAAGGGGAATGACAAATACTCTTTTAATTCATATCTTGACATTTGATATCATATTTTTTCTGCATTTGATGAAAAATATTCTTGCAAAAACACATGAATTGTCCCAAGCTTTGCAAAAAAAAAGATCAAGATATTGTAAATGCAATGAATTTTGTGAAGGTATCAAAACATCTACTCTTCAAAATGAGAAATGATGATATTGAATGGCAATCCTTCATGATGGAAGTCTCCTCTTTTTGTAGTAAGCATGTCATAGAAGTCCCAAATATGAATGAAAAGTATGTGCAGCCAGGGAGATCAAGGCGCCGAGCAAATGAGATTACAAATAACCATCACTTCAGAGTTGAATTTTTTAATACAGTACTAGATTGGATGCTAAATGAGCTAAACGATCGCTTTGATGAAGTTAACACTGAGTTGCTATTATGTGTTTCTTGTCTTGATCCAAATGATAATTTTGGTTCTTATGACAAACAAAAGTTAATTCAGCTTGCAGAATTTTATACATACGATTTCACTCCAATAGAATTTCAACTACTTGAAGGCCAGCTTGACACATACATTTGTGACATGCGCACAATTTCAGTTGATATAATATCTCAAGTTAAAGGCATAAATGGACTTCTTCAGCTTTTAGTGGAATTGAAAAAGGATAAACATTTTCAGTTAGTTTTCAGATTATTGAATTTAGCATGTCTCCTTCCAGTTGCAACAGCTAGTGTTGAAAGGATGTTTTCTGTAATAAAGATAATAAAGAGTCATTTGCGAAACCGAATGAGTGATGAATGGATGAATGATTGTTTAATTGCTTATATTGAAAAAGATGTTGCTGATGATATTACAAATGACACAATTATCTCCTGCTTCCAGAATATGTGTCCAAGAAAAATGGCTTGTTGAGCAGTAAGTTTAATTATGTTTTTTTATTTACAATGTAGTATTTAATGATTAAGAACTTGGTTATTTATGTCAACTTTTGCATTATCATTATTGATGTATCAATATTGCAATACTTTTGCTAATTAATTTTTAGTTTAAAATAATTGTGCCCGGGCTTGGAAAAATTTCTAGTTCCGCCACTGATTTTAGATGTGCACGTAACATTGCTCTTTTTAATTTATGCATTCATAAGATTCAAAAATATGGGGTTTGTTTAATTATGTGCCCCACACGAGCGGAGCCCTGTACAAGCTTGATATTATATTTACATTTCATTTTTATATATTTTAGAGAGTTGATATTGGCAGTCCAATTCTCGCTATTCGCATCCCAAGAAATTGTAAAAAAAAATCCTAATTATATTCGCAGACCAATTATCGCTAATCGCAGCCCCATCGAATAACCGCCTCATCTCCATCTCTCCCTCCTTGCCTAAACCCTAGCCGTAGTTCTATGGGTCGCGTCGTCTTTCCCTCTCTTAGATTCACCTTCAAAAATAAATAAATTATCCAGCGAAAATCCCCAAAAAATAGCCAGTTTTCTGATTATAGGAAGATTTGCATGCCATTTAATTTGTTTTTTTTTGCTAGATTTTTAAATTGTTTTATAGTCTTTAAGATGTTTCGTTTATTTGGGATAAGAGTGAGGTGTAAATATAATTTTGGACTACAGATAAAATTTATGGACCACGAATAGCAATAGACTGCGAATAGTCAATTCCGAACTGCTAATATCAACTCTCTTATTTTTATTGATTTACACACCATCATGAAACATGTAATCATACCTCATCAAATATCCCAAAGCTCCCTTTAATCTGTATGATAATATTTAATTAGTACAAATTAAACCACAACGTGGCTTAACATCACTATGACACTACTAATTAAATATTAATTGTTTAATTAGGTATTGAATTGAAAAATAAAAAATCTACTTCCTCACGGATAACCGGCCGGTACTCGTCATCCTCTCCGCACTTTTAAAATTCCAATATTACCCTTTAATTCAAACCAAATTACATTTATCAGCGCCGTCAATACCACGTGCACTACTGTTCTTGGTATAATGACACGTGTAGGATCCGGATCCCCCGTTCGCTGCACAGGGTACCTAGTGATGCGCCGCCACGACCACCACCGTACTCTTTCCTGTGTTTTTCCGACACATGTCCCGATTCCCTTACAGGATGATCCCAAAGCGACGCGTGGTGGTGCTGTCACGTGATTACCACGCAACTTTTGTGCGATTACGCTAACAGTGGGCAGGCTGGTTTCTTCGAAATTACCAGAATGACCTTCATAATTTGTGGAAATTTTTCCCACCAATGCCCCTTCCGAAATATTCGTCCCGGATGTGCTTTATTCTGTCGCGTGAAATTTTGAATGGAGGAGATCAAATCTAAAAAATCGAACCGAAAAAGTGAACCCGTTTCAATTTATTTGCTTAGTACCCAGAGTCCGGGCATCGGATGGAAAATTTTCGCAATAATTTATGTACGACCATCGTTGGTCTCCAGCGAGTGGGAAAGGTCAACGGATTAAGAGTGCCAACTTTGTAATTTATCGCTTGCCCCTGGAGGGCATGCCCGCAAAAGTGTTTACTAATTTGATATTTATATACTAACGTGCACGACTCCTGTGCATCCGCAACAGTATCCTCGTGCAGATACGAGAGAGGAACTGATGAGGAAGGTGAGGAAGTTCACCTTCAGGAAAAGGGCTTCGTGGCAGGAACCGCCTAAGAGAAAGTCAGCATGAGGAGATCGCGGGAGGGGTAGGAGCAAATGGGGGTTATGGAGGAAATAGTTTTAGAAATATGTTTTTATTAGCTCTATATTTAATGAGGAAGAGAAATATGATAATGGACGGTCATAATTTGTGTGATGGTCGACATCATTACACAACTTCTTTGTTTGCGAGCAGCTCCCCACGGGCTTTGCCCGTGCTCGCTGACTCTTAACGAGCTGTGTCTACATTCGAGCGGGCTGCGCTCGCATATTAGCACTTACATTTTATTCAAAACATATACATATGAGTACTTAAAATGATCGCAAAAATATGAATCAATATTACTATTTTTATTTTGCAAAAAATGTAAATTTTTATCTAAAGAAATCAATTTCTCTCTCCCTTTCTCTTTTCTCTCTCTCTTACCTCTAAATGTGGACCAGGATCCTCTCTAGTTCGGATCCGAACTGGATAGTATCCAGTTCATCATCCAGCGACCTGACGCAGGACGAATCTATAGGCGGCGGATAAACCGTAACCTAACCCTACATGCTATGCAAAGTCCGACGAATTAATCACAAATTAGATAATAAACATTAACATCCACACAAATAATTCTAAGCAAGGCAAGATAATTTAATAAGCGAACAAGCTTTGGTTTCCCTCCGCGTGGATGGCCAAAGATAGAGCGCGCGGCGAATAATTCCTTTCTGCAGTTAGAGATTAATCCAGGCACAAATAACTATAATAAGATGAACATCCAAGCAAGCATGTAATAATCCAAACGATAACAATGTCTTACGCCCAATTACCAATACAGGAACACAACAAGAATATTAGGGACTGCTGTAAATAAAGAAAATCTGAACTTTGGAGGGCTCACAGAGGGGTTCCGGTGGTTGGTGGACCGGATCGGGTAAGGGGAAGGCTGATTGGGAATTAGGAGGGCTGGATCGGAGAGGGAAGGGGCTGGATCTGGGCTGGAATGCCCAGATCTGGACAGT
This sequence comes from Dactylorhiza incarnata, assembly GCA_033032865.1. Lineage (NCBI taxonomy): Eukaryota > Viridiplantae > Streptophyta > Magnoliopsida > Asparagales > Orchidaceae > Dactylorhiza > Dactylorhiza incarnata. The sequence continues at coordinate 302,111 of JAWHQI010000659.1, read as the reverse complement.
TTTGGTGATGGTCGGCTGTTGGGAGGTGGTTCCTCGGATGGGGGAATGCTGACAGCAAACCTGGAGGGGTTGGAGTGCTGGATCGGGGCGGCGCAGGGCTGGATCTGGGCTGAAACGCCCAGATCTTGACAAATCTGAGAAGGGAGGGGCTGTTTGGAAGGTGGATCCACGTGGGGATGGGCTAGGGCAGCCAGACAGGGTGGGGGAGGGCTGGCGGCGGGCTGCTGTTGGCGGCCTGCTGTTGGCAGGGAGGAGGAGGGGCGTCAGGCTGTAAACAGGGGGAAAGGACGGTGGCTGGCTGGGACAGCAGGGAGGAGGAGGAAGGGCTGGCGGCAGGGCTGCAGGGAGGAGGAGGAAGGGCTGGCGGTAGGGTTGCAGGGAGGAAGAGGGATGGCTGGCGGCTGGCTGAAAACAGGGAGGGTGGCTGGCGGCTGCAGGAAAATAAGGAGATGGGCGGCTAGGGTTTGGAGGGTGGCTGCGGGAGAAGGGGGGGGGGGGGGGGGGGGGGGGGCTAACAAAAGGAAGAGATACTTACCCAAGGAGTCGTCACCAAGGGGGCTCCACGGAGTCGGCACCGCGGAGGAGATCACCGGAAACAAGGAAGAAGACTTCTCCAAATTTCCGCAATCAAATTCCTGCAGCCCTACGACATCTATTTATAAGAAAATAAGATTAGGACATCTGAAATCGACGGCTATGATTGGCCGGCGGTTCCGATCCCATAACTACATGAAATAAAACTCAAAATACATAATGCTATATATGAAAATGATTCGCAACACGCATTTGGGCGCATCCACGGAGTCAGATCGTCGATCCGGGAACGCCATATATGGTAAGTCACCAAATCAGCCAGAATGGGCCCAAAACTCGTCCTTCACTGCTCCGCATCACGACCACAATGAAAAGATCTCAAAACTCAGCTCGCTGTCTCGTGCTTGCCATCGGATTTGGGAGATCAAATCAGGGCCATGAACTGGATACTATCCGAACGAGGTCTATAAAGATTCCCTCTCACTCTCTCCCCTCTCTCTTCTCTCTTTCTTTCTCTCTCTTCATTGGATGACTAAGATAAAAAACTTATCACATATTAGATGGCTAAGATTAATTCTATAACTCCGAACTACTAAATGTAGTTAAAGATATAATATAAACTAAATGCAGTTAATTTTCTATTGGCAGTTATCCTCTTTGTGGAGCGTGCTGGAGCAATTTTATGACTGAATAGCCTTCATAAGAATTGATATGTAGTGGTAATTGTAGTGGTAATTATGCGTTATTACTGACAGAGTGAAGGGTATAAATGTCTCTAATGGAAAAAAGACGGGCAATTTCAGAGAAGGCGATTGAGGGAGATATTTCTTGAACTCTGTTCAGTATATTTCCTGTTCCTCAATCCAGTATGCGAATGGATTTATGAGAAAATTGATGGTTGAAGATCGATGGAAGGGCACGATTCCAGAGTATCTCGCGCGCGCTCGTTGAAGGAGTGAGTTTGAAGTCGCTTTCCCCCATCTCCATCATTACACTGTTTCGTTTTCAGACCACTGTTCTTGGTTTTAGTGATTAAAAAGGGTGTTTTAGGTTAGGGTTTGGGGAATTCTGGTGTTGGAGTTGCAGACAGTTCTTCATTGGAGATTTTTTTAGGAATTTTTGTCCTCCGATCTCGGTTCTACGCTTCAGGGTGAGTGTTTTTTTTAATATGTTGATTTTACTGGGGTATTGATGTCGGGAGGGATTTGATCTGTTTCTTCGTTTTTCGTTTTTCGATTTTAGGGTTTGCCGATCTATTTTTTGATACGCAGACGTTTCTATGATATAGACTGCTTACTAGTTGTGGTTCGAGTACAGTAGAATATTTCGGATTATTGCTTTGGTGTAGGCTATATGCTGGAAATAGGAATCTTGTCTTGAAATATTTCCCAATTTCCTTTCTGTTAAGCTGCGCATTTAGAATTTAATATAGTTATTTTTTGATGTATTGAGGAAGGCAACCAACCCATATACGAATTAGACAGGATGCTCCAACCGCCACTCACAAGAAGCACAAAAAAACAAAATTTAAAGTTCTTGTCTTTAGGGTTTCAGAAGGGGTTTTATATTCTTTCATAAAAGTGATTATTAATAGTTTGTTTTTAGTATAACGGAGAGGGGCCTATGTTTTTAGTATAAAACTAACTAAATAAACCAATCCACATAGATGTGGAAAGAGAGGTGCTCATGAGAACAACTGGCGCACTTCTTTTTGAAGAGGATTTGACCTTGAGATCTTACTGTTGGTGGCATGCCACTAAGGTTTCTTAGCAACACAATAGATAATCAGGTAGATGGTGTGGTGAGAGTTGCTGAGAATCCTACTAGGTCGGTCATACAAAAAATTGATAAGTTGTTATTGGTTCGAATCTGGTCTTTGCCCATAAAAGTTGGATCTAATGGTAATGGCATAGGTTAAAAGTCACAGATCAGGTGGCGTGTGTTGCAGTCTCTCCATATATATGATGGGTACCTTTTGGTTAAAGCTGTTGGAGGCCCAGTCCTCGAGAGAACAACGGGGAGTACATTATCAGGGTCCTTCAAATTGGGCGAACTCAGCTCTGGGAGAACAATTGAGTGTGCCTTGAATGATTCTTTGAGGTCTGTTTGTAATTTATCGGTAATCTTATAATCCACCCATGGTTCTTCACCAAAATGCTCGTGTTGTCTATTGTGTTGGCGAGCATTTGCCCACTTGGGGCATAGTGTCAAGGTTGTTGGGGTTGGCTAATACTTCTCTAAGCTTCTTACTTGTCGAATTCTCTATCACTTTACCTATTGACCTCACCATCGTTTCTCCCCATGTAAACAAATTCTTTTTCAACAAAGACATTATGAGCTCCACAATCAAAAGACTGTAGTAGCCGATGATGCCCAAGAAGCTACGAAATTTGTGTGGTGATTGAGGAATCGGCCATGCAGTCATCCCTTGGATCTTCTCGAAGTCGGCTAAGACCCCCGTGTTGTGCACGATACGACCCAAATACGTCACCATGTCTGTACCAAAGGAGCATTTGACCTCTTCAGAAATAATTGATGTTGCCTGATAAGTTGGACAACATTGCGTAGATGCTCAAGGTGTGCCTCCCAGGTCTTGTTGTATACCAAAAGATCATAAAAAACATCATAGCGGTGCAACTGGTCTTAGAATACCTCATTCATCAGTCCTTGGAATGTTGAGGGGCCATTAGTGAGCCCGATAAGCATCTCGTGGAACTCAAAATGACTGTGATGGGTCTGAAAGGCTGTCTTCTCCATGCTGGTTGGGGCCATGCGCAACCATATGCACCTGTTGATACCCCGAACATAAATCCAACTTGGAGAAGAAACTAACTCCATGCAACTCGTTCAACAGTTCTACCACAGGGATGAGAAATTTATCCTCGATTGTTTTCGCATTCAGTTCACGGTTGTCCACACAGAACCGCCATGTGTCATCCTTATGCAGTTATGCCCCAAGACGACCGGAGATGAGTAATGGGATACACTTCAACGGATGATCCCTTAATGTAGCATGAAGCTACACTGACACTAGATCTCGTCTTTCTATAAGATGGGGTAGTTGCAGCGTCGGACGACCACTGATGCCGTTTTCAGAAGGAGGTAAATGCGATGGTCTTGTCGACGAGGAGGGGTAGTCCCCCAGGGGAACCATGGTGTCACTGAATTCCTATAAGAGGGTACCTAGGCTTGTGTGAGTTGCATTACTGGATGTCAAGTAAAAGGATCATTGCAAAGCTCTTAGGGGTGTGCAAAAATAATCGAAGAGCTGAACAGAACCGAACGGTCGAGTCAGTTCCAGTTTGGTTCCCATAATATAAGAATCGACAATTCAGTTCGGTTTTCGATTCCCCAGGTCGGGTACCTAGGAACCGACCTGAGTACCAACCATCGATTTTAATAAGTATCGTGCGTTTAGGCATTTATTCATTTTAACTAAACCTTATAATAATTATATAACTTTGTGCTCTCCGCTGGCTATGACTTGATACTGCGGTCAGCCATCTCTCGTGTGGACAGGCGTGGCTGGCGGTTGATCTCCCTCCTTGCTCCAGAGAGGGACACTACTGAACTGGAGAGGTGGAGTACTGAATCCCGAGGCATCCATTCGTCGCTACGACGATCAGAAACACTTCTCGCATACCCGTGCGAGACTCATGGCGTCGGTGAGATTCGTTGGAGTCTGAAACTCCACGTGATGCAACCATCACCGTATCTTATGACGCGTGATATCATCACACACACGTTATTATTTTTATTTTTATCATGTATCTTTTTTTTTCTCCCATGCACTCATTTTTATTTGAAGTTTTATGCTCACCGGTTTGACCACCCGGTGAGACCATGAATAAAAGGTCCGATAATTTTAGGTAGTTAGGGCAAAAGGGCAAGCTTAATTTATTTAAAATTGCATAAAATTAATTGAAGAAAGTTTAGCTATCCTTAGGAAGAAAATCCAGAGAATATTATTTGAAGGCCTCACACATTAATAGCCTTCTCAAACAAATTTATTTGGAAAAAACTTTCATCAAAAGTAGCCGGTTAAGGTAATGGTTGATTTGGAAGCATTTAATTGGAAACTGAAAATTGGAAAGAAACATAAAAAAAGGCTGCTAGCTTTTATATGGCCCGTTGGAAGAAGGAAAAAGAGGAGAATCGGAAATCAGAGAAACGCAATTTTTCGTTTCTTCTGATTTGCCTGTTAGGTTTACGATACAGCCTTCCGCTCTTCTTTGCCGCAAGAGACTGCTCCTTCCATTCGACTCCCGATCGAAGCTCCTTTTGATCCAGTGCGTCTTCTACTGCCCACTGACGGAGATTCCTGTTTCGTCCGGCGCGCCTCCGTGTTCACCTGTTTCTGTCCGGTCGTTGTCGACTCCATGACTTCTTCCGGCGACCATCACAGATCAACCCCCTATCCATTGCCGTCGACCCCGACTAATTACTCCGACAATTCAGTCATCACAATCCCTATTTTTGGGTTGCTGAAGAAAGGGATCCACTCTCGCTGCTGCTTCACGAACTTCGGGATGGACTACCCCTCCGGTTATATCCTTTCCACCATATCCTTGCTCCGATTAATTAAGCTTTAGATTTATGCTATTCAATTAAATAATTATAAGCTTGCCTTACGTTCTCTCTATTCTTTTATTATCATGTATTCATAAATTATTACTTGTGATCTTGCTTGTGGTTGTACAGGTCTTGCTAGGATTCAACTCAGAAAAGCGCTCAAGAGATCTTACAAAAACAAAATTAACGAATCCAGTAAAGTTCATTACGACAAGGGTGTTTTCGTGCGCAAAATTCGATTTGTCCCACTCGGCATATTTTTTTTCCAAATTAGAATTGACCGCATAAAATTTAACTTATTTTCAAAACCCAACTCCGGTCTACATCACCACGTCTAGACGAAGACGCTCATTGAGGCCCGCCGTAAAGATGGGCACCTGGTGCTCCTGGGGAATGGACTGCACTCGTACGAGCAGAACCTGAAACTTCTCGAAGTAATCATCGATGAACCATATCTATTTGAAGGAGATGAGGTAGCCGATGGGGTTTCCGCGAAGAGGCGGCCCGAACCAGAGATTGCAATTGTTCTTATAGTCCTCCCACTTCACTATGGGTTATCCTGTGTAACTGGGAAAACCATAATTGGGCGGAGCTCATGAGGTGAAAGGATGCCACGCTGATCTAATCTTCCCAAGGTGTGTGCTGATCCGCGAAGAATTGTTCGGAGTGTGTAGGGGATCCTCATGACCGCCAAAGAAAGGAAAGTTCATCTTCATGTAGCAGTGAACGTTGCTCTCTTCCGAGGGATGAATCTGAAATACCGAGTGGCAAAGATTTGGTGGGTCTTCATGGGAGGAGCCTGATGCTGCTCGACATTATAGCTGTTGTGGGGTGCGGTTGAGTCGAGCATCGAGGGCTTTGAGAGAATTGATGTTCATCGTCATCATTTTTCGGAACAACTCTACAACTTGGGCCAAGGTGAGGCCTCCGTCTTCCAAGAGAGTTGTCGCTAGGGACAAGATTTCGTGGCCGGGAGTGTTCAGAAGTGTTGATTATATGCCTCAAACCCTAACTCAAATATTCTAGGGTTGGGATTATTCGGAAATCCGATCACTTTCTGTAACCGCCTATGTTCTTGATCTAGTGAAAAATATACTTATGTTGCCCGTGGACGTAGCCCATATTGGGGTGAACCACATAAATCCGTGTCACCTGTGCTTTGATTTCCTGTTTGTTTGATCGATCTACTCACGTTTCCACAACAAGAAGTCTGGAGTTGCTGGAGTGTAAGGCGTTGCCAACCGAGGAGCCCAACAGCTGTGGTTGAGTCGAGCGACTCCCACGCGCAGGGAATGCACATAGTGGCTCGGTTGGAACGTCGTGTGAGTTGTCGCGAGCGGACCAGAGGGTGGTGGCGGCTGGAGGGGGAAGAGGGTCTTCGGTAGTGCCTTTCGGCTATGTTACCAAGTTGATATGGACCCCTGATTGGGATCTCATGCACGTCTTAGTGAGCGTAAAATCTTGGAGGAGATTGAAGTTCACCTTCGTGGAGCCTCATGGACCTATAGCGGCAACGGAGGGGGAAGGAGATGAGAAGGAGGCATATGGAATGAGCCCTGCTACCGAGTGAGAGTCGATGATCGTCGGCTAGAATGGAGCTTCGGTCGGATGGGCGTGTGTTTCCCTAGCGTGGTTGGAATAGGAAATGTGTGTGAGAGAGAGAGAAAGAAAATTATGATTAATAAGTGCGTACCTTCTTTACCCATTCCTTCCCCCTTCAATAGGGTGGCCAAACAAATACGTCAGCAAGTCCAAATTGTTTTCACAAGGTTTAACATAAGTTCAAATAAAAGTTCATGAATACATAAAATAATAAAAGTAGCGATGACATGACTCAATGATTGCGCGCCCTTGCACGCCGCTGGTACATGGCACCCTATCGTGTGGATCCGTAACATGCGCATCCTATGATAACATGCACACAGGCACCCTATCGTGTGGATCCGTAACATGCACATCCTATGATAACATGCACGCATTATTTCATTTTGCATCAACTTTCAAGAGCCTTAATATTGTTAATTCCAATTTTTAAAACTCATTCACATGACAGATATATAACCTTAGCCAATTTTTGTTTGTTCCTTATCATACCCCTTAATTATCCAAATTTCAGTGACCAACTGATAGTGGTTGAACAGTTTTACTGTTATGCTTTGCTTTTTTAGTTTATGGCTGACTATTCAACTTGCCTTATATAAATAATAAAATACCTTTTTAATGTCTATTTATATTCTATAATTCCCTTATTTTGAAATTATCTGGTGCCAATCTATTACTATCTATAAGGGAAGTTCCCTTTTTGTTGTAACATTTGAGCTACCTTTTTTCTCTCCCTATTTTACATCTTTAAAAAAGGAGATTGTTAACCGCGACCCTATTTTGGCATGCTGCACCCCAATGTTAACCGCAAGCCGAAAATTTTAAATATGTCGCAACCCAATTTTTGGGTTGGTGCACCTCGTTTTTAAACGTAACCTGGAAATCTGAGAAAAATTGGAGAACACAATCTAAAATCTGAGAAAAATCTGAGAAGAAATTAGAGAAAGTGGAGACGATCGAAAAGAGAAACTTAAAACAAAAACGAAGCAAAAAAATGAATGAAAATACAACCACGACGTTTCCTTATCCCTTTCACGACACCTTATTTGAGCTCCACCACTTCCATGACCATGGAAGGAAAAAGATGGCGGTGGAGAGGTGGAGGAGCGACAGTCGACGGGTTCTATGGGGGTCTAATCAGAAGAAGAGGAGGTGTTGGTCTCCCGATATGCATCGAAAGGTCCCGATCCTAGCACAAAATGAGTACAAGAAAGCCCAACGTCGGCATGATGTTCCAGCTTCAGCGGGAAGAAGTAGGAACCGAAGGGAATACGTGGGCGGCCGTGACTGAAGACGGGATATGAGAGGGGTTAGGGTTTTATGTTTTGGGTTGCGGTTAAACACAGAAAAATAAGGTGTATTTTGAAATTTTGGGCTGCAGTTAGCCAAAGATGGGTTGCGATTAACAATCGCCTTAAAAAGGGACGAAAAATGTATGTGGGACCACATGCACTTATAATATACTATTAAATGTTTTAGTTAATTATTTGCATAAGTTTTTCCATCTTTTTTAATTCTCAATGTCTTTATCATTAAATTGAACACGTTCTTCTAACTTGATCAAACTACTTAGATCTAGTTTTCTTTATTTTTTTAAGTGTACAAATTGTATAAAAATAAGAAGTCCAGTCTTTGTCTTGCTTATCGTCACAATGCTCTTCCTTTTCTCGCAACCCTCGTTCATTTTTTTGAAATTTCAAAATAAGGTGTATTTTGAAATTTTTCTCGCAACCCTCGTTCAATTGAACACGTTCTTCTAACTTGATCAAACCCTCGTTCGTTTTTAAACGTAACTTGATCAAACTTGATCAAACTAATCAGAAGAAGAGGAGGTGTACAAATTGTCTTTATCATTAAATTGAACTCGACTGCTCTTCTTCCTCATCACCACAATGCAAACCTCGTCGACCACTACGCCTCCGGTGGAGTTAAGGGATGCTCCACTCTAGGGTATGAGATCCCCTGAATCCTCCAGATACGCAACTTCGATCGCAAATCACATCAAGGTTCACAACATTCGTTATCTGAGCATCTAGATCCTCCTCCACGTTCCACTGTCCACCAAGAATTCCTTTCCTTCCCGATTTCAGCATGCCGCAAAAGCCCTAGGCCACTTTCGTAACAATGCTCACCGATCACTTCTCCAACAACACTAATCTTCCCCGAGTTAACACAAATGTAGAACTCGTCTGCTCTTCTTCCTCATCGTCACAATGCAAACCTCGTCGACCACTAAACTCATCCCCCTTAGAAGCCGATCCTCCTAGATTATTTCCAAGACAGCCTTTCCCAACCGCCGATCTAGGGCTCATAGCGCATCGATCTTCCCCGCCGATATCGACCTCCGCAAGCTCGACCCAACTATGACTTCCTTTTGGCAGCAACCCCTGCCAGCGACCCCCGATCTTTGTGCGATGCCAAGTGAGTCGTCTTCCCACCGAAGCCTCATCCTCCTCTCTGCTTTGCGCTACAACACGCCCGCTCCTTCAACAACACAATCGCCTACTGTCGTTGATCTCAACACCACTTCCCTCTTTGGGCCATGTGTCTGGTGAAGTTTTTCCATTGATCCCAGTGCCCCTCCTTTTCTCATTGTGCCAATAAGTGAAAACCGCACGCCTGTTGTCATATTTTGTTGAGCTTTGCGCCCTCACATGATATAATTAATTAATCAATCGATTAATTTATTATTATATAACAAGAGCATAATTATTTTACTTAATTATTTTAATAATTAATTAGTTAGTTATTATTAAAAAGGAGAGAGAATCACTTAATTAGTTCATTAATTAATTGATTATTATGTTTAATGATGGAGCATCTCTAGGGACAACAAACCATGACATTGGGCCCTTAGCAAACTCAAGCCGAGACAGACTCGACGAGATATATTCAAAAGAATACACCGCTGTGATGCAAAACCTTTTTTTTCAAATTACCCACACGATCCCCTTCTCAACCAATAGTATGTGCACCTAACTATGATGTCATTACTAGCTCGAAAGCATGATACGTCCAATATATCCTCCTGAGTGGGAGCCGCCACGAAACTCTGTTTCACCACCACTAGATCCTCCATGAAGTGGGGGGAAATTCCATTGAGTTATACCTAAAGGCACTAGCACTGTGAGACCAGGTCATGGTAAAAGAAGCAACATACAAGGCACTGAGACTAGAAGTTAAGGACACCAATTGCCAATTGAGGCACTGGAGCCCATTGATAGTAGCAAAAGCACTATACAAACGTCTGCATGTCTCACAGTCCTTCCTACTACCCCACACTCACCGTGGTTTTTGGCTGTTCGACTCAACATGCTATTCACCGTCCATCACTCCCATTTGCCCCTCCTCAGTCGGCGTCTCCTTCTCACAGTAAGATTCCTACTCTCCATCGGGCTCCACAACATGCCACTCTAGTTGTCCTCGCACAACACTCTTTCACGACTTCGACACCGACCACATGTACCTTCGATGCGTAGATGATGTGCTTTCTTTTGCATGGTCCTCCTTCACTCCATCATTGTGCGCAAATGGGGCTCACAAAGTAGCGATGTCTTTGCGGGAAATAAAAGAACCTGGTGAATATGATTCAACAATCAGTGTCACCTTCTGAGCTTGAGAACAAGTTTGAAATGAAGGAAGGGTGGAATGTTATGTGTTGTCTTTATTACAATTCGTTTAAAGTCCATGTGTCGTTATGAGTCGATAGTGTCTCTGGGTAGTTTTGTAATAAGTACAGATGATAGCTTATTTATGATCATAAGCTCAAAATGAAGGAAGGGTAAAATGTTATTTTATTAATATCATTATTTGTTTTATTAAGTCGGTTTGCTATGACGTCATTATGCCTTTTTATTATAATTCATTTTAAAGTTTCCCTGGTATGTTGTGTCTTTATTACAAGTCGTTAAAAGTCGATGTGTCGTTATGAATCGTTAGTCTCTTTTTTAATGTTTTTGGGCAGTTTTGTAATAAGTGCAAATGATGGCTTATTTATGATCCGTGCCATTATCGTAATTTAATTTGAAGACCCCTAGGGTACTGAATGAAAAACAAGAATGGAGTTATCTCTTTGTTTCTCCTCTTACTCCTCTCATAGCTAGGTTTAGGGTTTGGTGCTCCCCATGGAACCTCCGCTTCTGGTAGCCGTGGCAAAGACTTCGTTTATCTCCATCAACATCTTCTCCGTCTCCGGTAGCCTACGGTAGAGTCAAGGGACACTCCTTCTCTAGGGTTGAAAACGCCTGCATATTCCGGCTCCACAACTTTGACAACGAATTTCATCGAGGCTTGCAACAATTATGCAGCCAATAACCGCACCAAACGGACCCTTAGGCATCTTTATAGTTTCATTACAATATGCTCGTCCTTCTTATCTTTTTTATCGGGAAAAAACCCGTTGGAGTGCTGGTTATGTTGTCCCTTTTAAAGGACATGAATTGGCTCTAGTTTTATTGGCACTTCTATTACTTCCTGATTTCCCTCATGTAAAATTTAGGCACCTCATATATACTATTTTTGCTTTTTCCCCCCCAGAAGTCATGGAGCCTACGTCCGATGGGGGAAATTATGGGGAGGAATGCAACTCCCACAATAACCTGTTACCAGTCCTCACTCAACCATGGTGGCGAGGTCCTGCTTTTGGTGCTGCTTTTCTTGCAGGAGTTGATACTCATGCTCACCAAATGAAGCAGCAGGATAGTGCAGGTGAAAAAGGTGGTGTTAACAATACTGAGTATGGATATGCATGAGGCCTATTTTTTCTGGAAACTTCATGATTTGAATGCTTTTCAGACTTTAGAATTGTTTCTAGGAATAAATAGCTAGGGGAAGGAAGAATTGGATATTAAAATGACAATTTTCATAATTTTTTTCTTTTGACCCTTGAAATAGCAATATGTGAATAACTTGCTTGTACAAAAAGGCTTTGATAAGTTTAAAGACACTATTAAATATTTAGTACCAATGCCATTATTTTTGTGGGCTAAATAGTCGATTTTAGTATTATACACAGCCCATCCACATGTTAGACATTACTAAAATGTACTCCCTCAAAAATTAAACCCCGTTTTATTGGGTCATACTCTCCATAAATAGACAAACTTCAGATAGTTGTGCTTGATTTTGTTTATGAAAATTAGATGTATGTTTTGAGTTTGACCTTTTCATTCCATTAAATTGAGGTATTTGATCTTCTATATTGTTCTTTCTTCTTTGTCCTTAGAATCCCACTAGAAGAGAAGAATATAGATTAGCATTTATTTGTGAATTAATACAAAACATAGAGTGATTATTTTTCAAAATATTTGCCTGAGAATCTTGTGTTGGTGATTTTCATTAGAATAAATCATTCTTCCTAATGGGTTAGGGTCATACTCCATAAATAGACAAACTTCAGATAGCTGTGCTTGATTTGTTCATGAAAAGTAGATGTATGTTTTGAGTTTGACCTTTTCATTCCATTAAATCAAGGTATTCAATCTTCTCTATTGTTGTTTCTTCTCTGTCCTTAGAATAACAGTAGAAGAGAAGAATATAGATTGGCATTTTTTTCTGAATTAATACAAAACATAGAGTTTTTTTTTTCAAAATATTTGCCTGAGAATCTTGTGTTGGTGAGCTTCATTAGAACAAATCATTCTTCTTAATGTATGAAACATGATATCAATAGTCAAAACACAACTGATTGTTATAAGAGTAAAAATTTGCCATTCCTAGGAAACATGTTCATTGATACTCCAGTAATTTAATTCTGCTCAACCTTTTGAGGGACCGAATGAAAATAGCTGTAATTGATGTGCATATCTTACTCAATTCCATTGTGGTCAGATGGAAGATTAGCTGAAGAACAGAAGCGAATGCAATCTGTCTCCCCTTTGTTGCATATGATACCAGAATATCTTGTGCCACACCTTGGTCAATCAGTTGTATGGACTTCGTGCCCTTTCTCATACTAATTAGAACTACATGTTTCTGATGTAAAATGTTTAAATGGCAATCTTGCATGAGTTGTAACTTGAATACCTATGTTTAATATAGTCAAAACAATTTTGGACTTCACATGCATGCTTCACTTTGTGCTAGAAAAACAGTGTGCTCTCTAGTGGATGTTTAAATTTTCCTAACTTATGCAGGCATGTGCAGCATATTCATTCTCTGATCCTTATAGTAGTATGATGCCAGCCTATGCACCTCAGTCTCGGGTAAGTGGGTTTAACTAATCAACCCCTGCCTTCGAATTTTTTTCTTTAAATTAAAGTAGTAGAGCAGGCATGAGATCATGTGTGCACTATGTTCGACTTCCCTTATTATATAGATGTTGGAAATATCGAGTCAATGTTGGTTTAGGAGTGAGTGAGTTTAGTCCCACATCTTGAATCGGTGTTTATGAGTCTTGTTGTAATCCTATAAAAAGCTCCTTTGAGGATGAATATAATGCACCAATTATTATCTTTTTCTTACTTTCTAACATGATATCAAAGGCAGGTTAAAAAATTCCTTGCTCCCGAAAACCTAATTTCATTCCCGTGGGCCGTCAGTTACCTGCTGCTTCCACCTCTCGTTCTCTAATCACCGGTTGAATCCATTGTTGGGGCTCTCGTCTAGCGGTTCTCCCCTCGCTCCCGTCGACGGAATCGTCATGTGATTCCAGAGATGGGAGCGTATAGCTCCTCCCACGTGATCTGTGCCATCGTCGTCTGACCGGAAGGCTCCCCGCTTGCGTCGACTGGCCCTTCTTATTCCCATCGTCTGCGAAGACTGCTGCTCTTGTCGTGGACGTCGTCTCGTGTGTCTCTTCACCGGCTGGAAGGTTTTTTCCGCTAGCTTACGTTGATCCCTTCGATGGAACCAGTACGGATTCATGCGCTTCTTCATCCTGCGGCAGCTGCTCTTCTCCTGCCTCACCATCGATCAACCTTCTTCTGGCTCCATCCAGTTCCTACCGGAGATGTGGATCCGCTGCTCGCATCAGTCGACTCATGCTACTTCGGTGACCGCAACAACTGTTTCTTACTGTCGAGGCCCTCGATAGACTTTGGATTGACTCCAGCCACTTCCACCTGTCTTGTTCTGCTTGCCGCTGCTTTCCAATGACTCCAGCTACATCCAGTCGCTGTCCCCCCTTTTAGGGTGGTAATACCCTGTCAATGATGATGTCTGTTGTGTGCTTTCAGTCATTTGTATGTGTTTTTATTATCGTATTTGCTTCCTGTTATTGTTATGCCTATATGCATGTGTGTTCCACGTGAGTAGGAGTGTTGGGACGAAGACGACTCAGATAATCTTTCCCGACCTTTTGCCTTCGTTCCACACGGCCTCCAGACTTATGTCGTATGTTGTTATGCGTCTCCCCATATTTCTTTCGATTGGTCGTGACTTTGGACACGACTGATGTTGTGTTATAATCTCAGCGGGTTGTGTCGTGTGGGACTGTGTCGTGCGGGACTGTGTCGTGTGGGACCGCCCTTTGTGCGGATTATCCCCGACAGATTATCCCCGACGGATTATCCCCGGTTGTCCGTTTGATGATTTGCTCTTCATCGTTGGTTCCCTTCTGCATGTTGTGTGTGGATGTTAGTTGACCGGTTTCCAGCGAGTCCACATCGTGTGTGGGTCCTGTGTCGTGTGTGGGGTTGCGTCGTGTGTGGCTATGTCCTCGGTTTGATTCCCCGGTTTGGTATTTCCCCCGGTGGCTCGTCTGATGTTTTGTACCACATCGCTTACCTCAATTGTTGTTATTATGATGTCCAAGCTGAAGGTTCACCCTTCAGTTTGATGGGGAGTGTTGGAAATATCGAGTCAATGTCGGCTTAGGTGTGAGTGGGTTTAGTCCCACATCTTGAGTCGGTGTTTATGAGTCTTGTTGTAATCCTATAAAAAAATCCTTTGAGGATGAATATAATGCACCAATTATTATCTTTTTCTTACTTTCTTACAATAGATAGATTATATGAGCAAGTATCACACAATGCTCAAAGGTTGTACTTGAGGTTGAAGATTATATTTTTTAATAATTTTTTTGTTAACTGCGATAGTTCTCTGTTAATTTAGCCCATGTGACACATTTTTACTTAAGTTTGATGTTACAAAATTTTGCGGTCGAAGTACCATCATTGATAATTATAGATTGGTTCCTACAATGAAGTGCATATATTCATAGTGATCAGATTAATGGATGCGCTTCCATGAGAAACTGAACTGAAAATATAAAGAGTAATTTTTTGCCGACCCCACTATAGTGGGATAAAGGCTTGAGTGTTGTTGTTGTTGTTGTTCCTTTTGCTAATTGTTTTGTTACTGGGAAAACCGTTTTGAAGAAAGTCCTAGTCTCTGTTTGGTACAACTGTGACTTTTGAATAATCGTGATGTACAAGGTGACCGTTTACATGTGTTTAGAATTTCCGTTACAACGTTTCTGGCCCAAACTTTAGTTTTTGGGGTTCGGGGCATTCATGACCATTAACGCCCAACCACACGTGAGTGGCTCTAGTTGCAAATTTTTTCTTACCTTGCGTTCATAGCCTTCATCATTCTCCCACTCTCTCTCAAACAGAGTTTTATATATCAGGAACCAAAATATAGAGGATTTTTAAATATATGACACCTGAAATCCAATAGTCTTTGGGGACCTTAGTGATATTTAACTAGCATTCTTGTTTGAATTGAAAGATATTCATACCAGTTAACCTTGAAACATTCAAATTTAAGTTAAATTGTGCATAACTTCAATGATAACAAGAAACTTGAACTTGGAGCACAATTTTTTTTGTATAATAAACAAACATCACAAGTTGTATTTATCGGAAGGCCACAATCTTTTCTTTTTCTATTAAGTCTAGGAGGCAACTTTTGTTCACTTTAGAGAAGACTCCTCCTATCACAATATATAGAATGATCCACCGAGTTTGGGCTTATCCGCCAAGTACTGGGTAAGTACTGATATTGGAAACATACCAGCCTACCAGGGTATGGGTATGCAGCCCTCAAAGAAGAGTCGGTGCTTCTTAACAATTAATTAGTCATAATCTGCCATGGTTCTTTCATTCTTAATTAACCACTAGACATTATACTTTAGGTGCATCCTCAGTTACTTGGAATGCCGCATGCACGAATGCCGTTGCCTCTGGAAATGGCTGAGGAGCCTGTTTATGTAAATGCTAAGCAGTACCGTGGGATTTTAAGGAGAAGACAGTCACGTGCCAAGGCTGAACTTGAAAAGAAGATTGTAAAATCTAGAAAGGTACTTTCTGATTGCTATTTTTTATAAAACATGGTGCAGTTTGACGTTTGCTTCTCTAATAGTTCGCTTTGATAGTCAGCAAGTATTTAGTATGCGTCATTTTTCCTATGGTATTGACTTTCTTCTTTACCTAGCTGTGATTTTACACTAACCTTCTCTCTCTCGCACACACACACACTCGCACACACACTCTCTCTCTCTCTCTCACACACACACACACACACTATATACACACACACACCTATATATATACACTTTTATATATACGTGTATACACACACACATGTATAGGTATATATATACATATACACACGCGCACACACACATGTATAGGTATATATATACTGAAACTCATAACAGTCCATTTCAAGATGAGTAAGGAGCATATACAAAAGAATCACTAACAATTCCATAACTACAAATGTACCTTAGAAACTCCCAACACTCTAATCTCAAGATTGTATGGAGATTATTCATACCAAACTTGATTACATTTGCATACAAAGGGAAAACACATTAGTAAAAGTATATTCAAGTTAATTTTTTAGATTTAACAAAACTACAAAAGAACATTATCAATTTTTTTCTTTATAAAATTTCCATCTCTATATACTTAATATTGTCATGTTGGATCTGGTTTTGGGCATAGAAATTGTAGCTTTGTTGCAAAATAAAGCAGCTTGGTATTTACAAAGCATCTCAAGATCCCACATCCATGCCCTAAGCATACCTTCACAAATTCCAAGAGCTATGGCCCTATATTTAGCTTTTTCACTAGACCTAGCAATAACAAATTGCTTCGTACTTCTCCATGCCCCAAGATTCCCAGCATCAAAAGTTACAATATTTTGCGGTAGTGTCTGTCCATCATAGATCCAACCGAGCTTGTATCACCGTAAATCTTTTTTCTTATTTTATCAGTAGTAGTGAAATCATTACCTATCTTGATTCCAGTCTTACAGTGAGCAGAATTAAATTCACTTCTAAGGAGCTTCCTTCAAGTATCAAAGAATGCTAATAGCTGCATAATGATGTCTTTCTTCTCTGAAGCTATCGGAGAGATAAGTGAGATGCTAATTGTTGGTTGCTAGCAATATCTTGGATTGGTCACCATTATCTTTACAAATTCTTCGATTGACTATAAAATGGGGGTTAATATGCTTATATCCTAGCATTCCCTTGTATTCAAGTTAGGTCCAAGGTATACTTTTTCTTAGAGAGGATATGATTTTTAGGTTTCCTATGAGGATGGCCAGCTGTTGGGGAGACGGTGACGACCAACAATTTGTTGGGAGGCAGCTGGTAAACTCATCAAGGGGGTCCTCAGTAAGTAGCATGAGAGGAGGCTTCAGCAGATAAGTCTTTGTGGTGTATTGCTGTAAGTTCCAATTGCAGTTATATATTATTAATTTATCAATGTAAAAATTAATGTGTAGGTCTGAAATTGGTAGATATATCTATTACTAAAGAGTTACCGCCCTCTCTCCCTCTCTTATTCATGTGTTTTTATTTTCTAATGCCAAAATTTATAATGAAAAGAGAGCAAAATCATGACACAAAAAACATGACACCAAACTACTTGAATAACACTATTTTAAATAAATAGTAACTTACATTATTTTCCTTTCGGATTCCTATAGGATATACTCGTGTAAGATCCTATAAGTCTTTATAGAGAAGACATTCTTAACATCTAGTTCTTCAAGATCCCACACTTTGTTTGTAACACATGATAATAAGATTTTGATGTTATTTATCTTTGCTGCATGTGCAAAATTACCATAATAATCAATGCCAAATTTGGGTATCCTAGTGCCACCACTCACGTATTATAGCTTTGAGCAACACCATTAACAATTTGCTTAATAGTTTTCTAGAGCCCTCATCTCTTGTACCATAACATCATACCACTTGGAAAGTAATTCTTACCTGGTGCATGTGCGCGCGAACGCGCGTTTGTATACATGATGCCTATTGGTGGCATGTACAAGATATTATATGGTAGCGATAAATGTTTATATGATAATGGTAATGATGTTAACTCAGAAATATGATATTGGTAGCATGTATGAGTACACCTTTCGAAGGGTTATTAATTGATCATCCAAACTTTGAGGAGAAAAACTGAAGATGCATGAAACTAACTGTTGTAGGGTAGACTAAGTGGGTGTGTGAGTAAAATGTAATCCTAATGTGAAGTGCGGGAAAGCAACTCTCTTCTCCTTGACTACTATATGCCACACATATGCAAGATTTGTCGGCGAAATTACAACGCAATAATAAAAGATTAAAGCACGTGAATATAATTTTAAGCAAGACAAAATAATTCTTTTATGCAAGCAGACTTTGGCTTTCCTCCGCGTGGAAGGCCAAAGCGAGAGCGCACGTCGAATAATTCATGCAAATCACAAGATATCCCAGAACAAACAACTATTGAACAGGAAATCCAATCTAACATGACATCACATAACCATATATTAGTATTGAAGAAAAATGTTCATACAACAATAAAACACTCAATAAGGGGAGTAGTTGCGGACGTGGTAGATCCGATATTAGGAGATGTAGGACCGTCCGGGGTGGCGATGACAGCGTAAGGATGGCGAGGGATTTATATGGTGGGTGATTGTTGGTGGGAGGAAGGGGATCTGCGGGTGGAGTTGCTAGTTCGGTCGGGAAAGGGATTGGAGATTAGGTTTTGGAGTGGTTGGGCCATAGGTTCCCTGGGAGGGGTTTGTCGGTTCAATAAGGAAGGTTGGGCAAGGGGTTCCTGAAGGGATTTGTTGGTTCAGTGGGGGTTTTGCGTGGGGTGGTGGTTAGTGTGGGAGGGGGGGGGGGGGGGTGTACTGTGAAGGAGTGTTGAGTAGGGATTGGGGGAGGCGGTGGGCTTTGGAATCAATGAGTAGAGCTTTAGGCAGGTTGTATGGTAGATTCAGTGGAGGCAGTGGCGAGGGTTTTTCTGGGAGAAACAGAGGGTGATTTAAGAGAGGATGTTGGGGCTTTTGGGGGGAGAGGATGCGCGACGGTGGGAGGGGATACAAGGACAAATCTAGGAGTCATTACCTAGGGCCTCATAGAGTCGTCACCATGAGAGGATCACCAGATTCCAAGAATTTTTCTTCTCCAAAATCTGCAATTGTATGACGTTTGCCTCCCTACTCTTATTTATAATAAAACTACTCTAGGGCATCTTTACATCAACGACTATGATTGACCGTTAATGTAAAAAACCTGATTATATTAAATAATGTCTGAAAACCACAATATAACATATGAAAACATACATAAATGAAAATCCAGATGCATCCGTGGAGTCGAATCGTCGATCCGGTCAAGTCCTGCTACGCGAATACATGAATGTGGCGCCGCCTAATGGTGAGCCACTTGTGATTGGTGATCCCATCAACTCCTCCCGACTGAAATATCTTCATCTCCGATAAATGGAGACGATCTCACTATAGCCAAAGTCCAGGGGCGGGACTGAGGATGTGGAGGTGTTGGCTCAGAAAGGTCTCCACAATACGGGTTCATATACTCATGAGGCTCGTAGTATGGCGTCAGGTCCTCAATATTAAATACTGGATGGATACCCATGCTCGTAGAGATATTAAGTTCGTAGGCATTTGCTCTGCTCCATTCCATGATTGTGTAGAGACTCATTCGCTTGACGCTCAGTTTTTTTAACAGGCTCTTGAGGGAGCCTCTCAACACGGATTCTCACCATCACCTACTTGCCTTCATGAAATACCTTCTCTCGCATGTGAACATCCGCATGCATTTATAAGATTCATAACTAGTGGTGATCCGTCGTCGAACCTACTCATGTGACTCATGCAAATGATGTGTAAAGGACTCAACTGACTTATTAGGGTTGGACTCTGGGGGAACATGGATTAGATCGATAGGCATCTTGGGCTCGTAACCTAGTACTATATGAAATGGACTTAACTTAGTGACCTATTGGCTGAACTATTATAAGCAAACTCATAAGCGAACTTCGCAACTGGGAGGACCGAATCCCAACATGCTCACCCACTAGAAACCTAAGCAGGTTCCCTAGACTCCTATTAACTACCTCAGCGTGTCCATCATTCTGAGGGCGGTAAGCCGATGAAAATTCCAGGGTCGTGCTAGTTGTGTCGTAGCATTTTCAAAAAATAACTCATGAATATCACATCTCTGTCAGACACTATGGACTTCGGTAGATCAACAACGACAACAACACTCAAGCCTTTCTCCCACCATAGTGGGGTCGACTATATGGATCCTCTGTCGCCATTGCGCCCTATCTTTAATCATAGTCTCACTAATGCCTAAGTGCATCATGTCTTTCCTTATAGTTTCATTCCAAGTCTTTTTGGTCTACTCCTCCCCCGTTTAACATGTCTAGTGACTAAACTCTCACAACG
The DNA here is from genome assembly GCA_033032865.1 of Dactylorhiza incarnata. Lineage (NCBI taxonomy): Eukaryota > Viridiplantae > Streptophyta > Magnoliopsida > Asparagales > Orchidaceae > Dactylorhiza > Dactylorhiza incarnata. Next base: position 281,753 of record JAWHQI010000659.1, on the reverse strand, counting down.
CCTAACAGGTGCCTCTAATGGTCTCCTATGTACATGTCCAAACCATCTTAAACGAGCTTCTCACATCTTCTCTACAATTGGCGCCACTCCTGTCTTATCCCCGATACATTCATTCCTAATTTTATCCAGTCTCGTGTGACCACACATCCACCTAAGCATTCTCATCTCTGCAACTCCCATTTTTTGCTCATGCACACCATTCATTGCCAAACACTCAGAACCGTAGAGCATTGCTTCTCTAATTGCAGTACGATAAAACTTGCATGGAAGTTTTAATGGTATTTTACGATCACATAAGATCCCAGACGCGCCTCTCTACTTCAACCAACCTGCTTGGATTCTATGCTTCACATCTTTATCTACACCTCCATCTTTTTGAATTATCGATCCCAAATATTTAAAGCACTCACTGCGGGGAATATCTTGGTCACCCAGTTTAATGACGGAGTCATCCGACCTTCTTGCACTACTAAATTTAAGCTCTATATACTCCGTCTTTGTCCTGCTCAAACCTAAAACCCTTCTTTTTTAAAGTGTCTCGCCAAGATTCAAGTTTCACATTTACACCCTCACACGTCTCATAGACCAAAACAATATCATCTGCAAATAATAAACACCAAGGTATTGTTTGTTGGATATGTCCGGTGAGCTCATCTAAAGATAAGGGTAAAGAGATAAGGGCTTAAAGCTGCCCCTTGATGTAAGCCAACAAAGCTAGGGAATTCCTGTGTTAATCCTCCAGATGTCCTCACTCTGGTCACTGAATTTGTATACATATCTTTGATTACGTCAATGTGTGATACATTCACACCTTTCTTTTCTAAGACTCTCCACAAGACCTCTCTTGGAACCTTATCATAAGCCTTCTCCAGATCGATAAACAACATATGCAAATCTTTTTGTCTTTCCCGATAGTTGTCAATGAGTCTGCTCAAGAGATGTATAACTTCCATGGTTGACCTCCCTGGCATGAATCCAAATTAATTCTCTGAGATGCTAGTCTCTCGTCTAACTCTTCTCTTTATTACTCGTTCTCATAGTTTCATAGTATGATTCATTAATTTAATTCCCCTGTAATTGACACAATCCTGTATATCTCCTTTGTTCTTATACAAAGGTACCAAAATATTTTCTCTCCATTGGTCTGACATCCTCTTGGACTTCGGTAGATCATGTAACCTAAATACGTCCCTATCGAACAATGACGCAACATGAGACCCGTCTGCAGTTTTGTTGCATGCAATGAAATGAGCCATCTTCGAAAATTGATTGACGACGACAAAAATAGAGTCGTGCTTCCTCATAGTGCGAGGTAGCCCGAGCACGAAATCCATGCTAATCTACCCATGGATGGTGTGGAACAAGCAGAGGAGTGTGTATAAGCCATTGTTCTGTTTAGTCTTCTTGGTCGTCTAACAAGTATGACAATGTCGGATGACGCGAGCCACATCCTTTTTCGGGCTCGGCCAATAGAAGCGGTACTTCAATGTAATCTTATTGATAACCCGACTATCTATGCACATGCTCCAGCTGCCGTCCTTCTTGGGAGTAAGAAGGGCAAAGACATATGCGCCAGATGTCTTCCTTCTTGGGAGTAAGATGGGCAGGGATTGCGCGTGTACTCAAACTCTCATGGATGAAGTGCTTCTGGATAAGCTCATGGACCTGCCGCTTAAGCTCGACGTGCTTATTGGGGTTCATACGATATTGGTGAAGGTTCGGTAGCAAAGCTCCCGGGACTAGGTCGATGGTGTGTTGAATATCATGCAGTGGTGGTAACTCGTCGAGAAGCTCGTCATGTATGATATCAACAAATTCGTCCAGAATGTGACATGTCCGGATGAGGCTCAGGGGTATCGATAGGGCACTCGGAAGCCATGTTGTTAAAGGCACGCCTCAGGCGCGCCTAAGGCTCAAGGCTCACCAGGCTCAGAGGTTTGCGCCTTCGTGCGTCTTTTTTGCGCCTTCGTGCGCCTTTTTTGCGCCTTTGGAGCATAAAAGGTGCGCTTGGGTACGGTTTTTGTTACAATTTTTTTTTTCAAAATAAATAAAGAAATGATGCGAGAACTCAATATTTTTTGCATGATTTAGTATTTGTGAAACATAATTGAGCGTTGAGACCTACATATGATGTAAGTGACCACATTGATTCTTATTTTGAAGAGATATAAATGATAGTAATGAATTATTAATGAGTAGAACATATGAAGAATCTGATCAAGAAGATGAAATGATGTTTGATGTTGATTATTTAAAATGAATGTGGTTGCGCCTTACCTTCGTCAGGCTCGCGCCTGCGCCTTGAGCCTTGCGTTTAGGCTCCAAGACCCCTTTGCTCCTTGGTGCGCCTTGCGCCTTTAATAACTAAGCTCGGAAGCCATGGTGGTTGCCACTACATAGACAATACCCGTGTCAGCGCTATCCCTGAAAAACTCGCTATATCTCAAGCTATGTAGGGATCTCGAAGAACTGGTGCTAATCGAGGGCTCAATTTTACCTTATGATTTCTCCTTGGGCTGGGTAAAAGACATCGCGATCTTTCGACCCTTATCATAAAAGACACGCGTGTTTGATCGACCGAAATACGTGTCGCTATATAGCCTATACCCTTGTCAGCGCTATCCCTCAAAAACTCGCTCTGTCTCAAGATATGTAGGGATCTCGAGGAGCTAGTACAAATCGAGGGATCAATTTGACCCTTGAATTTCTCCTTGGGCTGGGAGCCTGGGTAAAGGACAACATGATCTTTCAACCCTTATCATAAAAGACACATGTTCGATCGTCCGAAACACGTGGCGTCACGATCATATAACCAGGATCTTCCAAACAATACGTAGACGCCCATATGTATGTCATCGTACCACACTCGATCCTCAAATGTAGCAAGATTGATCAAAACAAGCCACCACTGGATGACTTGGATCGCAATCTTTTCGACCCAGATGACACGATAAGGGTGGGGGTGAGGCTTAATCTTTACCTGCATATGGTCAATGCCCTTCTGGACCACGATATTCACGTAACTTTCACTATTTTATAGTTAGTTTGCAGGGGCCATCTGCACAAGGAACATATGTATAAAAGATAGTGATGTGGTGCCAGTCCACGTCCGCACGTGGGGTATGCAGGAGGCGTCTAACTACTCCCATCTCCAATGACCTCTTAGCATCACTCTCCCAACTCTCCTCAACAGTGGTTGTGATCTCCTCATCCACCGTCTCCTCAGTCTTTGTACTAGGCCCGCCCTCCTCAATAAGCAGGTTCCGCGTATGGAATTGGGCCGTTATGTGTCTTTTGCCGGAACATCTAAAGCATTGGATGTCCCCTGACTTGGGAGCTCTGGGAATGACTGTCTTGCCTTTCGTGTCCACTGGGGCACTGGGAGGTGTGGTATCCACGACCTGAGTGGGGACAGGTCTCCTGAAAGTCGAGTTATCAGGTCGGGAGGGAACCTGTCTCAGCCCTGAGGAGCGAAAGTACTGCTCATACTCTAAGGCGAGCTAGAAGATTTGTTCAACGCTCCTGATGCGATGTCGAATAAGCTCTCTATGGATATTAGAGCGTAAATCAGACCTTAAATCGGAGGTCGTGACAATGGACTCTTCACGTCACTCCTAACCAGAAATTCGTCAAAGCAGGGGGGTTGCTGGGTAGATTCGGTGGAGATAATGGCGAGGGTTTTTCTGGGAGAAACATGGGGATTTAGGAGAGGTTGTTGGGCTTTCGGTGGAGGGTTTTTAGTGGTTTGCGGTGGGGTTTTTAAGGGGAGAGGATGAGCGATGATGGAGGGGATATAAGGGATACAAGAACAAACCTAGGAGTTGTCACCTATGGCCTCGCGGAGTCGTCATCGTGAGAGGATCGCCGGATTCCGGAAATTATTCTTCTCCAAAATCAGTAATCGTATGAAGGTTGTCTCCCTACTCTTATTTATAACACAACTACTCCCGGGCTCCCTTACATCAACGACTATGATTGGAGTTAATGTAACGAACCTAATTACATTAAATAATGATTAATAACAACAATATAATATATGAAAACGTAAGTAAACGAAAGTTCGTACGCATCTGTGGAATCTGGTAGTCGATTCGGTCATGTCCTCCAACGTGAATATACGAACATGGGCCCCGCCTTGCGACGAGCCTTGTGGTGGGTGATCCCCAACATTAATTAGTGTAAGCGGTTACAAAATGTACCTTCTTTGGAGTAGGTAGGTTCCTTTTTCTTTAGAGGAACAACTATTATCGTATAGACAAGCGCTTGTGGAGTAGATATGGAAGGTGACAACCGTGGATACAGACTAGTGTAGGAAGGTGATAACTTCTGTTGTGTCTTATGTTATTATATTGCGTGTATGTTATAGACCCCTTGGGTCATGAACAAATCAAGCAATGAATTAATCCTTTTTAATCTCTCTTAGTTTTCTTTTTCTCCTCCACCTCTCCAAGTTAGGGTTAGGGTTGAGCAAGGCTGCCCCTCTTATTCCTCCTCCCTTAGGTTGAGCTAGGATCCCTCATCGCATTCTCCGTAGGTTGAGCACGACTCCCTTGTATCACTCGCCTCGACCAACACCGCTGATGCAATATTGATGAGCTACGGGTTAGGCGGACAGACAAGGGAGCCATGCTCAACCTACAGAGAATGTGACGAGGGAACCGTGCTCACTCTAAGGGAGGAGGAAGAGAAGTGCTTCGCTCTACCCTAACCATAACAATAATAATAATAATAATATTAACTAATTAATTAATAATATTATATTCCGCCATGAATATATCATAGTGGCTTCCATATGCGAGCGTCCGGGGTGTCGATGAGGGATGTTCGTTCTGATGAATATGTGAGCATATCAATCTCCCTCCCACACCCCTCTCTCGTAGGTGTTGGAACATGAATTTTTTTTAGTTTCTCTCTCTTCCCTGCCCCCTCTCTCTCTCTTCCACTGATGTGGACCCCCTTGTCACTGTAGGAAGAGGAGAGGAGGCCACGTGGAACTCTCAAAAGAGTTTTCTTATATGCAGTTTAGATGAACTAACGTGGTAGAGAGAGAAGGTAGATAAACCCTAAGGGTCTGTTCGACTTGTGATTATTGGCTTGTCAAAATTTGCATTAGGTATTAATAAAGCAATTGTGGCGTTCGGCGCGCGGTTATTTGAGCGGAGTTGGCTTTTATCAAATCCGACGGCTTTACCCTTGACCTAAAAACCCCTCCGAATTCTTAACCCTCCCCCACGGTTTTCGGCGGATTCACTCCAGATGCAGAAGCACCTCGATAGCCCATGTGACTCCGACCTCCTCGCTTCCGCTGGTATCTCCTTCTTCCTCCTTCCATTCTTACTCGTTTTCTCCTATTTTCTTTGGCACACCGTCTCCCTCCTCCCCCAATCGAAGTGGTCATCCCCTATTTTCTTGTTCCGGGAAGAAGGAGATCAGATAATCAGCTGAGGTGGCATCCGCAGCAATCGATACCAAGCAAGCTCTGCCTCAGCCGTCAGATTCTTCAGTATTCCCAACCCTAAACTTACCCCTACCTGCAGCCCAAGTGTAGATTGATGTACGTTCTCGAGTACCTTTGTTTTAATAAGCACCCAAGATGGGCTACATGAATTTTCATTTCCTTCTTCAATATGTTTTAGATTGGTTCTTTCCGTTCATAGTTAACGTAATTGTGAGGGCTGATGTTAGATGCTGTTTTTCCTTCTGTTAGGGCCTGGCAGATTCCATTGACTATTGATAATAAGGAAGTGGTATTTAATTGTTCTTCAATATCAAGCCGAGATATCTCATCAATATTTTAATTGTTGTTCTTGAATTATTGTCAATATCATGGTGCAATTCTTTAAACTGTTCAATCAGAATTGGTGTTGATGCGGTGAAGTAGGGCTGACTCTTGAAGATCATCGCGTATGCTATTCTTGAATTCTTCGATTTGTTGGAAGGCGTTTTTGGATCAAGTTTTTCTTCCTTTGGGAGGAAAATATGAATGAGAGCACCTAATGCAGTTTTTATTAGTATTTTGTTTAATATTAATGGTTCAATGTTAATAATTACGAATGTTTAAAATTTCAATTCCTGTGAATGAATTCCATCCTGCAGCCGAACAACATTTCTGGTCAATTCCAATTCTGCTGAATGAATTCCATCCTGCAAATATTGATTTTTGTTGAAAAGCCAATTCCGAAAAGCCAATATCCGTGCGTCAAACGGACCCTAAAAGAATGCCAATGTGAGCTATTTCCACTTCATTCAACAACTATTTACATTAGATGACTATGGGGATCTATGCATGGAAATTGGCATCATAGAAAATGACAAAATGATCCCCAATAATTATTGGAATATCAAACCAGTCTTGAATAACATCTAGCATTAAGCAACTAAAAATAAACTTAAATACAAGTGAGTGACTATCAGATGATTGTACCGGTGGACTGCTGAAGGACTGAAGTAGTCTTGCATTTTCAACTTTGTACGTCCAAGTTTTCATCTTCGTATACATTTGATCTCGCACACACGAAGCACGAGCCATTAGTTTAACTAAAGATTGCTGCATTATGTAGCCTTATCTTCACGAATCGAGACATCTGCATGCAATGAGGAGAGCAAGGGGTTGTGGTGGCCGGTTTCTCAACACAAAGAAACCCGATGCCGATACATCAAACTGCAGTCATGAGGCTGAACTAGCTTCGGCGTCTTTCTCATCCCGTGCCACTAACCCTAACCCAGAAAGTGCAATGCTCAAACAAAACACGCCTGCACTTGAAGGCATGCATCATCCGCATAACTATGCTGGCAACGGTGATAGCTATAGGCGTAGCTTCCAGCTGTCCCCTTTTGATTTGATCAAAGGTGAAAGGACTGATGAAGAGGATTATTCGGGTCAGAAGAGAGCTGCTTTAATGGCGAATCAGCCCAGGAAGAGGGAACTGGCCATCTAATGATGTATTATGGCAATACCCTGGGAAGAGGTCAGCAGTGACTACTTTGTTGGTTGAAGGCAATTCATTCTTGGCTGTTCTCGTTTTCGCTTTCTTGCTCTTTTTTCGTGTTTCCATGCTATAGGAGGCAGGTCGTTCTCTTTAGTTATCTAGGTGATTAAGATTACTAACAGCAGAGTAAGCTACATTTGAACTTAGATTAAGTTATTGTGAATTTAAGTTGATTGTTATAAGACGGTTGGTTCTAGCTTTTGCTTCCCTAGGGCTGCAACTCTGTATGTGCTCATATATTAATGTGGAATTATTATGTTTTTAGTCGATTTTTTAGATGATTTAATCTCTATGCTAATTGTTTGCAGGGAAGGTTTATTTTATGTCCTCCTTTTGTATGCATTGTGATATAGATGATTCTGTTTCTTGATCCTTCTGTTACCACAGTTTATACCAAAAGAAGATCAAAATAGGAACAATAAGAATTAATTCACAAAATAAATGAAAGATTGATATAGGGTGGTAGGCTACATGAATGTGAATACTAGAATACGATCCTAATGAGATGTGCGGGGGAATAACTCGATTCCTTTTATATAGCTAAATATGACACACATGTTAAACCCGACGGAGCGATCAAAACAAGTAATCAAAAATTAAATCACACACATATAATCAATAATTAGATCAAAAATTATTTCTTCAAGCAAGCAGGTTTGGGCTTTCCTCCGCGTGGAGGGCCAAAGCGAGAGCGCGCGGCGAATAGTTCCTTCAAACACAAGATATCCTAGAACAACATTCCACAGCGCAATAGATCCAAAAGAGCAAAGTTCACAATACCATATTTAATCTTAAAAACAAAAACTCCATACAACAATAATACACTCACAGAGTAAGGGAGGTTGTCGTAGGGGGGAGTCCCGGTGGATCGTGGGTGGTTGGTAATTGTTTGGAGGTGGAAAATGGATAATTGGTGGCTGGAATCAGAGTACTGGAGGGTGTGGGAATTGGGATGTGGGCTGGCTTGAGAGGTGTGTGGGGCTGTGAATTTCTAAAGGGGATACTTTGTATGGGGGAGGAGAGCTGGCTGTGGTCTACCGTCTAGAGATGAACAAAAATGCCCCGTAAGGACTTTTGGGACGCGAGGGATTGTAGGAGTTAGGCGGGCTGTTGTAGAGATTGGTTACGGGAATTCCTGGAAGTGGATCCTGACTTTGGTGGGCTGCTGTAGAGGTGGTTACAGGAATTCCTAGAAGAGGAATTTGACTTCGGTGGGCTGCTGTAGAGGAGGGCTAAAACAGGCCAGAAAACTGTGGCTTTCCGGGGCTGCAGCAAGGTGCGGGGAAACTTGATTGAGGGGCGTCGATGGTAGCTTCCAAGAGGGGAAAAATTGCGGCTATGGATGGGGGATACAAAAGGGAAGTGGGAAAATACCTAGGAGTCTGCGGTGGGCCCGATTTATATGAAATATAGCAATACAATATATGAAAAATGTAAGTAAATAAAAATCCGCACGCATCCACGGAGTCGGATCGTCGATCCGGGAATGCTAAATATGGCAAGTAGCAATTGGTCGCGAACGGGCCCAAAACTCGTGCTCCACTGCGGGTCTGCGTCGCAAATCCTCATCATTCTCCCAGCATTGAAAGAATTCATCTCCTGATGAATAGAGATCAGAATCCTCTCAGTATATGGTGGGTAAGAATCGACGGGGTCCATCAGAGGGCGTCCAAATTTCGATGATGACGAAGAATCCTCTCCAATAGTACTCATGTCTCTGTCCGTCAGGCATCCGCTCCAATGGTACTCGGGTGTCTATCCGTTAGGTGTGGCCATACACTCGTAGGCTACGATATTAGTAATGCTCTCAAAAGTCAAATGGTGTGATGGTAGTACCGGTGCAATCGTAGGTGCAGACGGTGAAGCTATAAATGACTGACCCAAAGGCAGGTGAGGCTCATGAGTGGAATGGGTGCGGGATTGAGGATGTGGGGGTGTAGGCTCAAATGGATATGAAAGTGCAGGATCAAAAAGATGTGGAGATGTGGGCTCAAGAGGATCTCCATGAAACGATTTCACATACTCGTGAGGCTTGTAGTATGGCGCCAGGTCCTCAACATTAAATACGGGATCAATGCTCATGCTCGTAGGGATATCAAGATCTCATATGTATTTGCTCTGATCCTTTTCATGATTTTGTAGGGATACATTCGCCTAACGCTCATACTTTTAGCAGGTCCCCGAAGGAGCCTCGCAGTGCGGATTCTCACCATCACCCGCCCGCCTTCATGAAATACTTGCACTGGCCAATGAACATATGCATGCGATTTATAAGATTCATTACCTGTATTGATCCGCCGTCGGACCAACTCATGTAACACATGCAAAGATGAACAAACGACTCATCAGGCTTTATGCAAATGAGGCAACTGAAACACAACATACTCGACACCTCTCTAAGGGGATGTCCGATAACGAATTGAATATCTCGAAAACGGGGTGGCCCATCAGGGGACTTTTTGGGTGGAATGTAGAAATACTCGTCAAGTGTGTGACGAATACCAAAATAATAGCATGAGACATCAACACTAAAATACAAGCTCATAACATACCAAATGTCTCTCGAAGAACGTGACACGTCAGGGGACTCACCGGGAGGTATGTATGAAAATTCGTCGCAAATATGACGATGACCTAAGTGGATACCAGAGACAACGACGATAGGATGTGATTCAACAGTGTGGCGAGTGTCCCTAAAAAGAAAGAAACCATCAGGTGGATCAACAGGCAATGTGTTCCAAAACTCATCAAGAGTGTGATGGGTCATATGGTAGGCTCTCGAAATATCGAAAGTATGCTCAAGTGTATTTAAGAGAAGCCCTACATACTTGATGCTCCACTCAAGATCCATTCTCTGGGGCAAGATCAGGGGTGATAATAGAAGAGACGCCAATAACTCGATAAATGAGTGGCTCACATTAATCCCATCCTCACAAGGACGTGGTAGCTCATCAGGTGGTGCAACAGGGGGCTTGCCAAAGAACCCGTCAATAGAGTCATGGTCCTCCAGATGAGCACCATCACAAGGGGTAATGTTCCCAAAAATGGATGAGGTGGTCACTATGAGATCAACACTAGGCTCTCGACTCTTGGTCGTTATGTGGTGTGGGACGGTGATAGGGGAAGAGTGGGAAAAACCCATACTCAAGGGTGTGCTATAGGTAGAGTGTCGAGGACTGGATCTCTAGCCGAAGGGGAAACTAGGTCTAACTGAGGTGTAGATGATTGATATGCCATCACAGCGTCACTGGGTCGCTCGTCCTCACTCTTGTGACCAAAATCACTAGTCATACTAAGGTTGCTCTCACCCGTAACATACGGTCATGAACAGACTCGACTTTAAAATCAAGTTGGCACTAAGCCTCATCAAGATAAGATGATGTATCAAAGTTTGGTGTCAGGGCTCTCGTGCCAGTGGGAGCACTACTAGACGCATTGGTGGCTTCACCTAATTCCCGAGATCTTATTAGTTCCTTTAAAGGAAGCTTGCAAGCGATCAAATTGAGCATCAATACGATCAAATCGTTCAAGGAACAGTCACTGAAAGTTGTCTTCTGACATCTCCTTTTTCGGAACACTAGGATGGTCTCTACGCTTTATGTTATCCTTATGCTGGTGACCTTTATAGGGTCCCTGATAATCATCTAAATGGTCGTCCTTAACATAGTCAATTTTGTCTGATGGTAGGCGTAATCCCTACGAACATGCGGCAGTGGAAGAAGATGATCAACATAATAATATGAGGATCTCTCTAGAGAAACTCTACGGGGTCGAGCATATATGGACTTTGATTCCTCGAATAGCGACGAGGTGTAACGGCGATGATCCAAACGGTAATCAACCCTACTATCATAAAGTCGTGGATATGTGTAATGATGATAACATGAGGACCTCTCATCGTAGTGATCGTCTCTAGCATAATGGAATTGTGCCGAAGCGTCGGCGCGATCTCTGGAAGGGGTGTATTGCGAACGAGAATAATCGTCATGATAACATGGAGATCTCTCTGAAGTGGCTCTATGAGATCAGCTATATATTGACTCAGGATCCCCAAATAGAGAAAAAGAATGACTACGATAACTAGTCATAGATGAACCTAAAGACTATGACCTACAACTACGTATATAAATGTGGCCCAAACATTGGGCTCTGATGCCAATTGATGTAGGGTAGGCTACGTGAATGTGAATACTAGAATACGATCCTAATGAGACGTGTGGGGGAATGACTCAATTCCTTTTATAGCTAAATGCAACACATGCAAAACTCGACGGAGAGATCAAAAACAAGCAATCAAAAATTAAATCATCAAAGCAAAATTATTTCTTTAAGCGAGCAGGTTTAGGCTTTCGTCCGCGTGGAGGGCCAATGCGAGAGCGCGCGATGAATAGTTCATGCAAACACAAGATATCCCTGAACAAAATTCCACAACGCAATAGATCCAAAAGAGCAAAGTTCACAATACCATATTTAATCTTGAAAACAAAAACTCCATACAACAATAATACACTCACAGAGTAAAGAGAGGTTGTCATAGAAGGGAGGCCCGGTGGATCGCGGGTGGTTGTCCGGAGGTGGAAGACGGATAATTGGTGGCTGGAATCAGAGTACTAGAGGGTGTGGAAATTGGGATGTGGGCAGGCTTGAGAGGGGTGTGAACTTCTAAAGGGGATACTTTGTATAGGGGAGGAGAACAAAAAATGCCCCATTGGGACTTTTGGGACGTGAGGGATTATAGGAGTTAGGCGGGCTGTTGTAGAGATTGGTTACTGGAATTCCTGGAAGTGGATCTTGGCTTTGGGTGGGCTGCTGTAGAGGAGATCACGGAATTCCTGGCCAGAAAACAGTGGCTTACGGCGCTGCAGCGAGGGGCGGGGAAAGTGGACTGAGGGGCGTCGATGGTGGCTTCCGAGAGGGGGAAAGTTGTGGCTATGGATGGGGGATACAAAAGGGAAGCAGAAAAATACCAAGGAGTAATTACCTAGGGTCTCACGGAATCGTCACCGGGAGGGGATCGCCGGATTCCAGGAATGTTCTCCGAAATTCGCAATCCCCCTCAGCAGCCCCCATACTCCCTATTTATACTAAAATAATATTAGGGCACCCCGACATCGACGGCTATGATTGGTCGGGGATGCGGCGGACCCGATCTACCTGAAATAAAATGAAATATTGCAATACAATGTATGAAAATGTAAGTAAATGAAAATCCGGATGCATCACGGAGTCAGATTGTCAATCCTGGAATGCTGGTCGCGAACGGGCCCAAAAAAATTTAGCTCTGTTCTGGCTCTTAATTTCAAAAGATAAGAAGGGTGCAACCTGTAAATTTGCAAAGTTAGGGGAGGTCCCAATAGATGACCCTTTTATGATTACTGTTTCCTTTTTTATTCTGATTTTTTTTTTACAAGAGGTTATCAAAAAAGCTGGCGAGGCTTCATATCTTGCTTATACTGGATGCATTCTGAGACATAAGGATGGAGCTTCGGCAATGATGTTATGGTACTGTGTTTTTTTCTGGCTCATTGTTTCACTTGTTACAGAAAATGGAGTTTCTAACAAAAACAAAAACAAAAATATTGATTTTGAGGCTTCAATTTCATTGCTATCAATCTGGGAAAGGTAAGTAAGCAGTTGAAATTTTTTGAGGAATGACGGCGGTGGCTAACCTATATTTAACTCTGCGAGATGTAATGAAATGAAACGAAGATGCAATGATAGGCGACGATCCCCCATCTTGTTAAGTAATTTCTGAAGCTAAGGTAGGTATTAGATGAATATTTTCATGCGGGCATAGATCCAACTAAAATTCACATTGCTACCAATTTACTATTTTTTATTAAACGTGAACGAAGTTCCTTGGGTGAGACCGGGCTTTCACAACCGCCACCACCGAGCCAAACAGAGCCTAAAGCAAAAAAAAATACTGTATTTCCGCACTCTTCATGTTGAGGTGTTACCATCTCACATTTCTTCCATCAAAACCAACATATTTGTACACATAAAAATACAGCAAATGTTTGACAACCAAGCATATACGAAATATCGACATAACCTTTTGGGCACGCAAATAAAAACATAACCGCACGGAACCACGCCGACGCATCATCCTCTTTAACATTATATTTTGTTGTTGTTGTTGTTGTTGTTGTTGTCAAATGAGATCAGCAACATTCATGGGCATCTCATCGATCTGAGTGCTGTAGTATTGCTCGATGTCTCTCAGTATCTTGATATCATCCTTGCGAACAAAGTTTATGGCAACACCCTGCAAAATTCACACTTTTTTATTTTATTAAATATACAATCAACCTACAGATTAACATTCCAGTATTCGAAACATTTCAAGTATTCGAACCATTCGCAAAGCATCTGCTGTCAATTAATAAATGAAGCTCTAAATAGTAAGAGTACCAAACAATTCCGATAGCCGCGTAAAAAAAAAGAGTGAGTACCTTGCGCCCAAAGCGTCCTGACCGTCCAATGCGGTGTATGTAAAGCTCACGATTATTCGGAAGATCATAATTTATCACAAGAGAAACCTGGCAATGATGAAATCTCAAAGCACTCAGGAAAAAAAAACTAAATTTGAGATTCAGGGTCAGTCTGGCGCGGTGGTGTTTTTGCCGGGGTGAGTTTGGACAAAAACACCACCGCCATAAGAATGTGTTTGATAAGACAATGGTTACAGCAGCAACCGGGAAAAGTAATAATTTTGAACATAGAAATGAACAAAGTTTCTTCGGTGAGGTCGAGCGTGCATGAATGACGGTTTATAACCACCGCATTCATGACCACCACCGCCGTGCCAAACAGACCCTTGAGCCATAAAATACCGTTTTCCATGCTTTAAAGCTCCCAATCCAGGGAGAAGCCACATGGAAAAACAGTGAAACAATTTTTCTTGCAATGAGGAATAATATATGAACTATGTACCCACCTGCTGAACATCAATGCCACGTGCCCAAACATCAGTTGTGATCAGCACACGTGTAGCTCCAGACCTGAACTCTCCCATTATGGCATCCCTTTCTTTTTGAGGCATATCTCCGTGCATAGAAGATACTGTGAAGTTATTACTACGCATTTTTTCTGTCAGCCAATCCACCTGCACGAAGAAACAATGTTTCAGTCACTGTAAATGAACATTAATATGCATAGCATTATATGAATTTTATTATAGAAATTGAGACAAAAGACTCCGGGTGTTTTAGGCTCCCTGCGGCATTATTGCTCCGGTGAGTTTGGAGAAAAACACCACCGTCAATCAAGAAAAGAAAACTAATTTTGAACATAAAAGTGAAAGTTCATTAGGTGAGGTAGGGCGTTCACGAACGATTGCTCATAGCCAAAGGGCTCACGACCGCTACCGCCTTGCCAAACAGGGCCTTAATCAACTTTAACTTCTTATGCGCGCCATATTCTTTAGGATAAAAATCCTGAACTTCTAGTGCATTACAAAGATAAAAAAAATTGAATTCTTTTTTTCCTAGTTCATGTGTGCATACACACTGATACGCCACATCAACCTTGGCAAGGAAAATAAAATTTTTATTTCCTGATGTTATTAACACAAGATTTAAAATAACATGGCAGATGATCAAGCGCCCAACTCCCAATTTCATAAGAGGTAAGTGTCATCTTAGAACCAAATCTAGATTCATGGCTAGATTCAAGTACAAACCGAACCCATATAAGGCCAATTCATAAATTAAAATATATTGTATTTTTACTTGGTCTTACTTTTATTAAGTTAGGCATGAATTTTCTTTTTTGGGAGGGATAATCTTGCTTTTGGATTTGAATTATATTACAGGATATAACTAGGATTACGTGTTATTTTGATATCTTGAATTGCAATTGAGGGACTGTTTGGGACACCGGCTGCGGCTGGGAAAGGACATGACGGAGATCACGACCGGAGGGAGCTGGCCACATTCGCGGACGGCGCCTTTTCGCCTTTCTCCCTCTGCTCCATTCCAAACGGAGGTGGAGAAGGCAGCAAATCAAACGCCGGAAGTCGTCGGCGTTGCGTTGGAGAGAAACGTACCGGAAGGATGCCAGAATCCCTTAAGTTATCCTTACATTTCTTCTTGAATCCCTCTCCCTTCACCCATTCTTCTATCCTAGTCAAAGGCTACCTCACCTTAAATTTCTTCTCTGAGTTCCTCTCCCTTCACCCATTCTTCTATCCTAGCCAAACGCAACCTTCAAACAACACCCACCATTAAAATTTAAAAAATGCCAACTACTCTCTCAAGTCTTTTTGTACATGACTTCCAATAAACTCAATTAGCGGAATTCTTGCATTGGTGTGATCCCAAGGTTGCAATTTTGTCTCCTTGAGTACCCTCTTTTTCTTCCTCCCTAAAATTCTTCCTCTGTTCAATGCTCTAACAGCTTTAAGGACTGCACCATTTATACACAATCATGGATGGATTAGGAAAAACAAGGTGGAAGAGAATTCGAGTTTCAGGGTGACAAATCATACTATTTAATCTTTCAACCATTAAAAAAATATCAAAAGCTAGCATTGAAAACAAACACACACAAAAAGGCTAATGAGGTTGAGTTTCTCCACTAAATTATTCAAATTATTCAAAAATATGAGCTATTCAATCTACAAATAAAAATTGAACAAAACTGAATTGACCAAGAATGAAACTAAAGAATTGTCAAAGTTATTACCTTTCTCTTTGTGTTGCAGAAGATAACAGCTTGGGTTATTGTGAGTGTATCATACAGATCACACAAAGTATCAAACTTCCACTCCTCTCTCTCAACAGCTACAAAGAATTGTTTGATGCCCTAGAAAATCAAAACACATGAAACCAAATGTCCAAAACAAATCATAGAAACAGGAGGGGAGGACAGAATTAAGAAAAATTGATTACCTCAAGTGTCAATTCATCACGTTTGACAAGTATTCTCACAGGGTCTGTCATAAACTTACTAGTTATCTCCAATATTTCATGAGGAAGTGTCGCAGATATCAAAACCACCTAACATCAAGAAAAACATTTGTGAGATCCTGATAAGGACATAAAAAAAGCTAGCAATTTGTGAATATACTATAATCAACTGCAAATTAAAGTAAGAAATATTTTGGATGTGCTAGAAAATCACGTGGATCCTTCTATGAACCTTATGACAACAACATGAATTATGATGTTCCAAACACAGAGTTTACTTTGCAAAGAGTACAAATGGCAACAATAAATACCTGAACTAAAAACTGATGTGGATGGTTTAAAGAAGAGTTTAGCTAATAAAACTTCAGGATCCCACAGCTTCAAAACGAATTGTGATGCTGAAAAACTATCGCTAATATAACCTTTTCTTCGATCTCGTGATTCAGATAATTAACCTTTAGCGCTATATTTATATGATGATAATTATGTAAGAAATAAATATTAAATTTGTTTTTGATCATTGTGTTTCCCTTATCGGAGCCCACCCGGGGCTACATAAGAAGGACATAGAATCGTCGCATGACCGATAAGCCTATGGTTGCGTTCACAGCGACACCGAGATATTTCTAATTTTTTGTATTTTTATTTTCATATGCCTTGTGTATTTATGTATCAGACGATCTAGGGAATCCGCAGTGGACATCAAGTCTATAAACAAGGGTCTAGGGGTTGATTTCAGATCATTGCAGAATTTAACCAAAAAATTTGGACTATCCAATCCCCCCCACCACCACCACGGCGATTCAGTGGGCTCTAGGTGCCGAATCCTAGACCAACCTCCTACATTGGCCGGCCACAACCGCCCCTCCACTTCTAGCTGTCGGTAACGACCCCTCTAACCATCGGACAACCCTGCCTCCACCCTTTAACCACTACATTAACAACCTCATCTTCACTCATAACTACGATTATCTACCTCAAACTCCCATAACTACTAAGTAACCACCTAACTTCCCTAGTCAAAACTGCTCATAACCGCCTCCAATCCTCCATTCCAGTAACAACTGCCCACAAAAATCTTCCTCCACCAGCCAGTCGAATCCCTTCACAGCATTCCCACCATGGCAGCAGCAGAATTTCAAACCAGACTAGATTTCCTGCATTCCGCCTGCAGTCCAGCCCGCATTCTCCCGCTATTCAGCAATAGGAAAAATCCCAAACTCCAATTCAGTCTGAAATCACCAACCCCTCACAACCCACTCCAAGACCCTACCTGTCCTGAAATCTGCACGGAATTACCACCAGGTTGTTGTCCACTCCCAAATCATCCACCATTCTTGTCTTCCAGGCTCCTATTTCTTGCAAGTTCATATTTAAAGTCAATTTTACTAATTGTTGTTTGTTTGGTAAAGTACATATGATTTGTGGAATGTGGATATTATTTTGCATGCATTTGCTCATGAATTGTTCTATTTACGAGACTTACTTGACTAACATTTAACTGAAGCACTCCAAATCGTAATTCAACCTGAAATAACTAACATCTTTACTGTTCTAATCTTTGTTCGTGAGTGAATGTGGACTATTTTATTAATTTCAGTATTTATTTTTAATTACCTGTCAGAAAACATGATGTACTTAGGCATTAGTGAGATTATGACTAAAGAGTAAAGATGGGGCGCAATGGTGACAAAGGATCCAGATAGCCAACCCCACCATGGTGGGATAAAGACTTGAGTGTTGTTGATCTGTCAGAAAATTGCTTGTGCATCGCATCATTCTAGATTCCTACAACATTTCACTAACATCAAGTCATTAGGGTTTCCATAAGTCACACTCACTACATTCGTCATGTGTCGCTAGCATTGGAGAAAAATAAACTAAATATTAAATTAAAAAACCATTTGCCAAAATCTTATTTTCAGTAATTAGTCTTTAATTTCTAGTAATGACTAACCTCCAATTGGAAGTCGAGCCCCTATCAATAATATAAATAACTAGAACAAAATTTGGAAGATATTTTTGACTATAGGCAACAACTTCTAATACCCAATCAGAAAACCAACAATAAGTTTCAGAAGGAAAGGTACTTGGGTTGAATAACAACTCGTACAATTCCTTCCAAACAGAAGAATGGCGGGCTCATTAGATCAACAATGATGGAGACAATTTCGACAGATGGATCCAACTGCAATAGGCATTAAAATAGGTGCAGTAATCAAGAACTATCAATCATACCGGATTGTGAGAAATTTGATCAATCGCCTACATACATATGGGAATGAGTTCTCTTGCTGAAGTTCAATGTGCCTACAGATGGGAATATGAGCTTTCTTGATAGAAGATTAATGCCAAATGAATGATCCGAAGATCAATTTTTGCCAAGGTTGCAAAGCACTTTCTTGACCCAGGTCTGCCATTAATCTCCGAGTATGCATGGAGACAACATTTCCTTTGGAGAAAAATCAAGATGATGATACACCGGTCGTTCATTTAATTAATTTCACCTAATAATTGTAATCAAAGTTGAATCATATATGCAACTATAGAATAGATCCTAATTGCGTGCCACGCCCAACACGGGTCTATTCCCGCAGGAGGCGGTGCTAGCCGTTCGGGCGATCCGAGTCCACGGTTACGCCCGGACGGTCATTTCGAGTCAGTTTGATGTATTATTTTATATCGTTTGAGTCATATTTAACATCTGATCGGCTTGGGCGTTGTGGGCCATCCGATTAGGATGCCCTATTTTCAGTTTGAGTATTTATATATGCAGGTTGCGGTGAGTGGGGGTATCGGGGGTTTGGATTTCCATTCGAAAACCGCCGGTCACCCTTGGTGCGACGCCAAGCATTCTCCTGGAGCAACTTCTGGATTCTCCTCTCCCGCAACCCCTGTTCCATCGATCTTCCCCGTCACTACCGCTGTCCAAATCGCCGCCTGATTCACTGTAATCCCCAACTTCCTCCTCTGCCCCTTCCCTTGCCCGCAGCACCTGCACCAGGTCCCCAGCACCCACGTGAGCCTTTCCTCCTTCTCCCCCCCCCCCCCCTCCCCATACCCGCGGCGGCCTCGTTTACCCTCCAGCCACGCCGTGAGCCACTCCTCCGTTTTTAACCCTCGCCTCCCTTCCTAACCCCTCTTATAGCCACTGACTACTCCTCCCCTTCAAGAATCCCAGTCACCCACCCTCAATTCCACCACAGTCCAACCTCCAACTCCCCTTCGCACCCCGTATTAGCCACTGTCCAGCTGTTACGCCCGACGTCATTACCGGGTTATCCGATTACTGTGCACGTCGACCAAAGGAGAAGACGGAGGAAGACCAGGCTGAATCATCCGGTTCAGCCCGCCAGTATTAATATAAGGAGCATCGGGGCTGAACCACACCGGTTCAGCCCCTATGGGGGCCGGCCGGCCCTAGGGGTTGGGTGGGCATAAATACCCAACACCTCCTCCTTGGTTGGGCATGAAAGACTATTAGCAAGGTATTTCCCTCTCTTCTCCCTCAAACCCTAACCCTAATCTCTAGTTTCCTCTAGTTCTTTCCATTTCTCTAGATAGTTCATAACATTTGGTATCAGAGGATCTTCCCTCCAACCATGGTGACACGCACCGAAGCCGAGAATGCGCGCTTGACCACCATCGAAGAAAACTACGCCGCCTTGGTAGATTCGGTGGCCGGGATCGAAGAACGAGTCAAAATCTCTGCGAAAAATCTGGAAGAACGCATGGATGGACGCATGGAGGAGATCAAGGCGTTGTTGATGCAGTCCTTGAAGGGGAAAGCGGTTCCGAGCAGCGATTCTGAGGCGGAGGCGTCACACCAGGCACCGCCGACTACCCACGGAGGGTTGGGGGGCTCGGGCGTGATCGTCCCTGGCGGGATTGGGACCGATCCGAGCCGCACGGAGCCAGCAGGCGCGGGATCAACCCCTGCCTGGATCGGGGGCTCCGCACAGCCAGGCGGGCTGGGCGTTGGGGCCGGAGGAGACCGGCCTCGGCCGGCCTGGGGGCGGCTATCCCCCCCGCCAGCCGCCGGCCTGGGCCGCCCAGCAGCCGCATCCAGCTGTTCAGCCAGGTAGCGGGCCAGGCGGCCCTTCCGCTGCCCAGGAGAGGGCCGGTGCTGCCCCGTGGAGGGGCCGGGAGGCCCCAGCAGCCCCCTATCGACCACCGGGGGCTGTCGACGTCACTTTCGGAGGAGGAATGGGCCTCCTTCCTACGCTACTGCACGCTGGAGGGCCGATGAGGTTCGGAAACGGCGAAACATGGCACGAGCAACCTCCCAGGCAGGGATTTCAAGGCGGAGGACAGCAATGGGGCGGAGGCCAAGGGGGAGCGAATCTCCATGACCCTTACGGCCGACCACAGCACGGACCGAAGGCCAACAAGAGATATGAGAATTTGCAACAACGACCGTACATGCCTCCGAAGAGAACTCGCATGAATTTCCCTAAATTCCGCGGCGGGGATGCTTTGGAATGGGTGCAGAAGGCGGAGTGGTTTTTCACTTACCAGGAGATTCCAGATGACCAGTGGGTACAGCAGGCGTCCTTCCATCTGGAAGACGACACTTACCAGTGGACGAAGTGGTTTCTTAGGGGGCGCACCTATGCACCCTGGGAGGAGTTTGTGGAGGCCTTCTCGGCTCGCTTTGGACCACTGGAGTACGAGGATGTAGAGGCAATGTTGCAGAAGCTGCGGCAGAAAGGGACAGTCACGGAATACAGGACAGAGTTTGAACGATTGGCCAATCGGGTCAATTGGGAGGAGAAGGCGCTCCTCAGCTGTTTCATATCCGGCTTGCGAGATGAGTTGCGGGACGAGGTCCACGCCTATTTGCCACGAAGTCTGAGCCAAGCAATCAGTGTGGCAAGGTACAGGAGGAGAGATTCAACCGGCAGAGGACCCGTACAGTGGTGAGAGCTCCTGCGGCTGTACACCCTCCTCGGGGGGCTCCCCCGGCTGAGGGCGGGCCAACAGTGACAATACTGACATGGCAGGAACTTCAGGCCAGGAAGGAGAAGGGGTTATGCTTCAACTGCGATGAGAAGTACACCCGAGGGCACGCTTGCCAGAAGGTCCAGGTATTCATGCTGCAGGAGGAAGCGGAAGATGTTACTCGCACTGAAGAGGAGGGAGAGTTGGCTTTCGACGACTTTGGAGTATCCATCCAGGCCCTGGAGGGGGGTACCCCATCTCCGACCTTACACCTGGCTGGGAGGGTCGGCAGGGAGACGGTGGCGATCTTGATGGACAGCGGGAGCACTCACAACTTCATCCAACCCGTTGTGGCCCAGAAGACGGGGTGTCTCATAGATCGCAGCGCAGCTTTCCACGTCATGGTAGCGGATGGTCGTACACTGCAGTGCGAGGGCGTGATGAAAGGGGTGGAGCTCCAGATACAGGGGTACACGGGGCATATTGATGTTTACTTATTGCCGATCCGGGGTTCTGACATGGTGTTGGGCGTACCGTGGCTGCAGCAACTTCGGCGGGTGACCTTCGATTGAGACCAGATGGCTATAGAGTTCAGCCAGCACGGGAAGGGGTACTTCTTGGAAGGCCTCAAGTTGTCTCAGGTAAAGGAGATCTCACCCCGCAGCGTGGAACGACTAGGGGCACCGAATAGTACGATGACCATCGTTACGGCGAGTAGAGTGGAGCCTACGGCTCCAACAGAGGCCTCGTCTCAGATGCAAGCCAGAGCCGACTTGTTCCAAGAGCCGCACGCTCTCCGCCTCCAGCTTGAGGACAAGCTGGTCCTTGATGGGGGAGGGAATGTTATGCCCGGCGTCATTACCGGGTTATCAGATTACTGTGCACGTCGACCAAAGGAGAAGACGGAGGAAGACCGGGCTGAACCATCCGGTTCAGCCCGCCAGTATTAATATAAGGAGCATCGGGGCTGAACCGCACCGGTTCAGCCCCTATGGGGGCCGGCTGGCCCTAGGGGTTGGGTGGGCATAAATACCCAACCCCTCCTCCTTGGTTGGGCATGAAAGACTATTAGCAAGGTATTTCCTTCTCTTCTCCCTCAAACCCTAACCCTAATCTCTAGTTTCCTCTAGTTCTTTCCCTTTCTCTAGATAGTTCATAACACCAGCCTTCCGCAACCCTTGACGGAGTCACTCGCAATTGGATCGTCATCAAGTACCATCTCCACCGCCGCTTGCATGTGTAAGTCATAGTTTGGAGTTTATTTCATTCTATTGTTGCGTACTTGGCACTTTATCTGTTGTGGTTGTCATTATTGTTTGCTATCAGTATTGTATTTTGTATAATTTGCAGGGCTTATTCTATGCACGCTTAAAGTATTTGCGCCTTGGTTTGTTTGTTGAATATCAATTGCTTCACCCTAATCATTTTTTGGGAGCGCTTGTGCCTCTGCATTTTTTTTAGTATTAATTAATATTGCTATTTTGTGCAGACCTCCTCTTGCATTCATATCATATCACATTGCATTTAGGTACACATTTAGCATGTTCACCTCGATTCGACCTACCACTGCATCAGATCCCCATGAATGACATTATCTAAAATGAAAGGCCATGAAATAACCAATTGGGTATCAATCGGGGCAGATTGACCCAATAGAGCATATGTGCACAATTAGACCCCATTTTGGGTCAACATGGTCACTTAAATCCATTAAGTAACTTAGTTGGACCAGTTTAGAAATTTGGGGTGTTACAACGATTTTTCCTCTACACTTTGGGTCATAATTTCTTCACTTCATCATGTGGGTCAGTCCTACGACAGTACAATTCTTTCACTCATATGCGTCCTATGATCATTATAGTTTTTATGATGCCGTGTATCTTGTGCACATGGTGATATTTGATCATTAGTTCAACTGTCCCTGACTATTTTTTTTTTCAAAATAAGACAGCAAGAACACTCAAGCCTTTATCCTGCCATAGTGGGGTCGGCTTTTCAAAATAAGACAGATTTACAAAAAAAATTAAAGCTTTTTTGAGCTTGTACTATCTTAAGCAAGCTTCATCAATGCAAACATGCGCGTTTTTTTTACATTTCAGTCTCCTTAAATTGTAGGAGATCAAATGTATATGAACATGTGTGTTGAAAGATTGCTTCTGGAAATGCAAGCAAAGTAAAAAAGCCAAGGGGGTAATGCAGACTTTTAGGTTTCCCTATTAATAAATAATTTTGAATTTAAAATGATTTAAACTTTAACTTCAAAATTACCTTTATAACAAAATACTTATTATTAATCCATATAGCCGACCCCACTATAGTGGGATAAAGGCTTGAGTGTTGTTCTTGTTTATATATTTTTAACTTGCCCTAATTATCATTAAATTTAATTCAAATGACATTTTCATTCATGGTCATATTCGCTGGTAACGCCAATAAACCGTAATAGCGAGCAAGTGTGACATGCACGATATAAGTACACTAGTGTGAATGGTGTGCACAAAAATAAAATATGAATGTGCGTGAGGACATGGGCTACACAAATAAAAATATAAATGTATAAATAAAATAAAATAAAAATAGTGATGCAACGCAGATTGCATCAAACTCCTACATCAATATGCTTATCTTATTTTTCCCATTCTTTTTTAGGTTTTTTAGACATCCTATAAAAATATGGTTCAATAGTTTTCTTACCTTCTTCATATCTTTTCCTTACATCAAGAATTATATAAACAATCCCTTCATAGGCCTTCTCATAAACATACATCATAAAGCATATGGGGAAAAAACCTTTTTAGGTCACCCCAATTGGGATCCCATAATATCCCAAACTCTACATTCATAACCTTGCTTACATCCAGACAAGTAGACTACCAAATTGTGCCATTTATCAATAACTCAAACCCGTTCTTTTGTATCAGGGACAGCGTTATCCACATGGCATCTATATTGTTTACAAATAGCCTTGACCTTGCAGCAAGAGTCAATCTACCCACCATCTTCATTGCCTTATTCCTCATATGGTCGAACCTTCCAATTAACTGCAATCTTAAGCTCTCCAACAAAATAAATATGGGCTCGGAAAGACTTCCAAATTTATTAATGACATGATATATCTTAACAGTTGCATCAATGAAATGCCTAAACCAATATATTTCTCCTGTTGTGGTGCGTCTACACTCATATGCTTCCTTAATCCTTAGTTTGGGAAACTCGTTTATTTGCAAAAGATGAAGGACGAATAAGCCTTAGTTGCATTTAAAAAGTGTTACCTTAATTCTGGTCAAGGAAAGGCAAACTTAAAATTGTTGAATATCTGACTACAACAATATCTCTAGTTAACACGTCAGAACCATTTAGGCAATTGTCTCAACTAACCTAGGACAATAAAATAATATAAATTCAGTATAATGTTAAGCTTGTTCAAATAATATCATGTAAATACTTAACTTGAACAATACATAAATTAATCAAAAGATAAATCACAAAACTTTTGTTGTTCATACATAATTATTAATTCATAGTGCATCTATCATGTTCAATTGCAAAGAAACCACCTCAAGCATCCCCAATTTCAACCACCAAAATGGTTAATGGGGATAAACAATTGTTGGCAACAACACCAATTGAATCTAAAAGACATTCTCCGCAAAATCCTTTCAAAAAACATACATAATTATGCAATAATAGTTTGCACTCTTCTAAAATACCCTCCATGACAGCATCAAAACAATAGAAAAAACTTTGAATAATCCATTCTAGAGGTTGATAACATATGCAATTAATACTCAATTTCCAGGTGAAAATTCCAAACGAACCATTGCATATTTTGGTAACTTAGATGACAACTTGTAATTTACTTCATTCTTCTTTTTATATCATTACTCATTAGCGTGAATGAAAAATTTCTTTCGTGACTCATCAAAGCACAATCCTAGAGAGAGAGATTTTTGGTGTACCTCTTTGTCATTTCTACCTTCTTCAAAACAATACACCCTACAAATACAATCATCCTAAGATGTCTTACGTGAAGACATTTTGAAACAATTTCTAGTTGAATTCAAGTCCTTATGTTTTATTTGTATTTTACCCGCTTGAGGGTATTTCTGTCTGCCTCTGTATCTTTGCCCCTTACCCTATATATATGAGTATAGGGTTTGTTAATGCAATTAATCTGTTTTCTCTCTTCAACTAGGTATCAGAGGAAATCGTGAAGCCCTAATCCCACTCCATATTTTTCCGCTACAGCGTTCCGCTCCGCCGTTTTTTCTTCCGCTTCCGCTCCTTCGCTTGTCGTTTTGTCGTCTCCAACGATGGGGAGCCGCGGTTCTCTGATCGACGGCAGTGCACGTTGAAGGAGCCAGCCGCCCTTCCTCATGATGCGTGTTCTTTCTCCGTCGTCTTCTCCTTCGTTCCGCTCCCGCTGATTCAAGACGTCGGCTGCGTGCGGCCTCTTCCTCATCGACGGCGGCCTCTTCGTCAATCACCTTATTTCTCTGATCGACGACAGCCTCTTCCTCATCGACGGCGTGCGGCCTCGTGTCGTCTTCCTCATCGACGGCTTCTCTCGTCAGTCCCGTGACGTCTTCCTCATCGACGGTTTCTCCCGTGTCGATACCAAATGGCCTTTCTTCGTTGAATGATCCAACTGCAGCCCCTCTCTCATTTCGTGAGCTTCCCTCTCCTGTAGTTCCTCATGGCCGATCTGTCCGATGCAGTTGATTCTTCATCTCCAAGTGTGGTGACTCCCCGGATAAGCAACCCTCAACGCTCTTCTGGCCACTCTGGGTCCCTCATGATCACCACTGTTTCCTTGGATGGGACCAATTATTTGGAATGATCTCGGGCTGCTCAACATGTCATTCGCAGCCATCAGC
This sequence comes from Dactylorhiza incarnata, assembly GCA_033032865.1. Classification (NCBI taxonomy): domain Eukaryota; kingdom Viridiplantae; phylum Streptophyta; class Magnoliopsida; order Asparagales; family Orchidaceae; genus Dactylorhiza; species Dactylorhiza incarnata. The sequence goes on along the minus strand of JAWHQI010000659.1, from coordinate 256,034 downwards.
TGTTTGGATACATCGATGGGACGAAGGTGGCACCTTCTCAAGATGATCCCACGATTCCCACCTGGCAACGATGGGACTCAGAAAATTTCCTAGTTGTCTCTTGGCTCCTTCACTCTGTCTCCAAAGGTGTACAGAAGTTATATGTTGATGGACTCTGCCTACGAGATCTGGACTCGGGCAAAGGAGACATATTTTCATATTGGCAGTTCCACTCAGACCTATGAGCTGACACGACGTCTGCTGGAGCTTCGTCAGGGAACCATGACGGTATCCTCCTATTTTTCGGAGTTCGAGCGTATCGCACAAGAACTGGATAACTTTGATCAGTTTACCCCCTCATGTACTACCGATGCAGTCCAACTACAGAAAAGAGACGAACGATTTCGTCTACATGTGTTTCTGATGGGGTTGAGCATGGACATGGACAAGGTTCGCACAAATATTCTTCACTGCTCCCCTCTTCCTTCCCTTCGGGAGGCGTTTAACATGGTTCTTGGCGACGAAGACTGCCGACGGTCCCTCAGCACATCTTCTCTACCAGATCGTTCTGCCTTGATCGGCGTTGGTCATGGTAACTCCACTAATCCTAGTGGGGTTCCGACGTGCGATCATTGTGGTCGCAGGGGACATACTCGGGATGGTTGCTTCAAACTTCATCCTCATCTTATTCCACCTGGATACGGTCGTGGTCGTGGTCCTACTAGCTGTGGTCGTGGTCCTAGCTGTGGTCGTGGTCCTAGCTGTGGTCGTGGTCCAGGTAGGGGGGGGGATACCGCCAGACTGGTGCTCGTCCTCACGATGCTGCTTACTCCACTGAGGTGCACGACGACCATCAGGGTCAGTTCCCAGGACATTTCACCACGTCGGAATTGGACGCTCTCCGCCGTCTTCTACACTCTCAGTTTGACACTTCCCAGAGCGGTACCTCTACTTCCTTTGCTACTGCTGTTATGCCCAGTGCCAATGTTGCTGCCATGTCTCGGTCTGAGTGGATTATTGACTCCGGAGCCACCGATCACATGACCGGCTCCTCCTCAGGTTTTTCCTCTTACACCCCCTCGTTAGGTAAGGAGGACAAGGTGATTTCTGCTAATGGCATGTTGTCTCCCATTGCCGGGAAAGGAACCATTTCATGTTACCCCTCTTTTTCTCTTCCGTCTGTCTTACATATCCATTCCTTTCCTCAAAATCTTCTGTCTACTAGCAACCTTACTCGGTCACTTAACTGCTCGGTAACATTCTTTCCTGATTCTTGTGTTTTTCAGGAACTGGGTACGAAGCGGATTATTGGCAGTGGTAGGAACCGCGGCGGATTGTACTATCTGGATGCTTCCCCTCCGTCTCTGGCTCTCTCCTCTTCCGCTACTACTGTTGCGGATGCTCGACGCTGGCACTAGCGCCTTGGGCATCCTTCTCCTGTTTATCTCTCGAAAATATTTCCTACTTTATCGCATATTGTTAAAACTTTAAAATGTGATGTGTGTGATGTGTCTAAACATGTTCGACATTCGTTGTCCCATGTTTCTTCTCCTAGTGCTACCCCTTTTGTTATTATACATTCTGATGTTTGGGGACCTTCCCCTGTTGTTTCTTTAAGTGGTTATTGTTGGTTTGTTACCTTTATAGATTGTTTTTCCCGCACTCATTCTTTCAAAGAAAAAAAATGAAGTGTTTCCTGTATTTCAAAACTTCCATAAAATGGTTCAATCCCAGTTCGATGATACTATTCGTGTTCTTCGTAGTGATAATGGGGGGGGGGGATACGATGATCGTGGAGCACTGGAGCGTTTGGATCGTATCTCACGAGTCATGGAATTATTCACCAAACTACTTGTGTCTACACCTCCACCCAAAATGGTGTGGCGGAACGGAAAAATAGGCATCTCCTTGATATTGCCCGCTGCCTTCTCCATACCATGCATCTCCCAAAATCATATTGGGGTGATGCTGTCCTAACGACCACTCATCTTATCAATCATCTTCCCTCACGGGTTCTCGATTTTTCTACCCCCCTCGCTCGTCTCTCCCCAACCTCCACTGTTCTTACTGCTCATCTTCCACCTCGTGTGTTCAGGTGTGTTTGTTTTGTTCTCGTCCATCTGCCTCAGCGTGACAAGTTTGACCCTCGAGCTCTACGTTGTGTCTTCCTTGGTTATTCTGCTACCACTAAGGGGTATCGATGCTATCACCCCCCTTCCAGATGTGTCTTCTGTACCATGGACATGACATTCCGTGAGGAGGAATCCTACTATGTGGATTCGCCTCACTACGTTCGTCAGGGGGAGATTGAGGCCATCGACTCGGTTCCTCTACCTCTGATTCCTCCTCTACCTCTGATTCCTCCTACACCTACCACTCCTTCCTCTCCTACTTCTCCTTTACCTACATTGTTTTCCCCGACATACTAACATCTGCCCCTTATCTCTCCTCTTCCTCATATATATCGTCGTCGGCAAACAGGTGAACAGTCCTCTGTGGTTCCGTCGTTGCCGGTGCCGTCTTTGGACTCAGATTCTGATGCTGACCTGCATGTTCCCCTTGCTATGCTACGAGGTAAGGCTAGGTGTACTGATCACCCTATCTCCAATCATGTTGCTTCTGGTCATCTTTCACAGCCCCATCAGGGTTTTATATCCTCCTTGTCCATGATCACTATCCCTAAGACGTGGCAGGAAGCAGTTGGTATTCCGGCATGAGCTCATGCAATGGAGGAGGAAATGTCCGCCTTGGAAAAAAATCACACATGGGACGTCTCCTCTCTTCCTCTTGGAAAGAAAGTCGTTGGTTTTAGATGGGTGTTCTCTGTTAAACAAAATCAGGATGGCAAAGTTGAGCAGTACAAAGCCCGCTTGGTGGCTCGCGGTTACACTCAGACTCAGGGAGTCGACTACCAGGAGACCTTTGCCCCTGTTGCAAAAATGGACACCGTTCATGTTATCCTATCTTGTGCAACATGCTTGGGATGGGATCTACATCAACTGGACGTCAAAAATGCCTTCCTGCATGGTGACTTTGATGAAGAGGTTTACATGTCCTTTCCCCCTGGATTTGTGAAAAAGGGGCAAGAAAGCCTTGTCTGTCGCCTAAGGAAGTCCCTATATGGGTTGAAGCAGTCCCTCAGGGCTTGGTTTGACAGGTTTTACAAGGCCATGGTCAAATTTGGATACCAACAGGGACGTTATGATCATACCTTGTTTGTCAGGAAGAATGAGGGGAAGATTGTTGTCCTTATTGTTTATGTGGATGACATTGTGATCACCGGGGATTACTCTGATGAAGTCTCGAAGCTGAAAGCCTTCCAATCTGCAGAGTTTGAAGTAAAGGACCTGGGAAGACTCCGCTATTTTCTGGGAATTGAAGTGACTCGCTCTGATCAGGGTATCTTCATCTTGCAACGCAAGTATGTGTTAGATTTGTTAACTGAGGCTGGGATGCTTGGGTGTGCTCCTGCTAACACACCTATGGAGGAAAACCATAGGATTGATGAGGACACGGATGGAGACCGCACGGATGCTGCAAGTTACCAGAGATTGGTGGGCATGCTGTTATACCTTTCACACACACGTCCTGACATCACATATGCAGTTGGAATCTTAAGCAGGTATATGCATGCCCCCAGAATCAGACATCAGGATGCTGCATACCGTGTCCTTCGTTACTTAAAGAAGGCTCGAGGTCGGGGTCTGATGTTCTCAAAGAACAATCATTTAAAGATTGATGTCTTTACCGATGCCGATTGGGCTGGATGTCGTGATGATAGAAAATCTACAACAGGTTATTGCACTTTCGTTGGTGGAATTTAGTCACGTGGCGTAGCAAAAAACAAAATGTGGTAGCAAGATCTAGTGCTGAAGCCGAGTATCGGTTTATGTCTCAAGGCCTCTGCGAAGGATTATGGTTGCGCACCTTATTGAAAGACCTGGACCTTCAGATTGATACTCCTATCTCTCTGTTCTGCGACAATAAGGCTGCTATCAGTATTGCTCATAATCCGGTCCAGCGTGACAGAACAAAGCATGTCGAGGTTGACCGCCATTTCATCAAAGACCACCTAGAAAAAGGAAATTTAGTTACCCCTTTTGTTCAATCCAGAGATCAATTGGCCGATGTCTTCACAAAGAGATTGAGGAACGATGTCTTTACTGATGATATCCATAAACTTGGAATGACAGACATCTATCGTTCGACTTGAGGGGGAGAGTTGAATTCAATTCCTCCTTATGTTTTATTTGTATTTTACCCGCTTGAGGGTATTTCTGTCCGCCTCTGTATCTTTGCCCCTTACTCTATATATATGAGTATCGGGTTTGTTTAATGCAATTAATCAGTTTTCTCTCTTCAACTTTTCTAACATTTAACTTGATCTTGTCAACATTTTTTGACATAAAACTGCATTCAATGCTTTGCTTCCAACACTTCTCCCTCCCGACTCCCCTACATCCGTTTTGACACTCCCACCATCAATGGTAGTTTCCATATTTGCCTACATCTAATAAATCACCATCTTTAAGCCTACCTATCTAGTATCTCCTGATTAACATACTCATTTGGGTACGTACGATGTTCTTCATTTTCGCTGTCTAAATCATCAACATTTAATCTACTAATGAATGGATCCTGAGCAACTCATATTCAACATCCTCAAATCATCACTTCACATTATGTGATGTGATCCATAGTAAAATCATTACTTTTAGAAGGTGCGCTTTAATCAAAAGTTCTCCTATAAACATGTACTAGAGTATGTTTACTATGGCTCGGTAAACTTAAATGTATCTTACAAAGTCATATCCGCCGACATGCACTCTATTTATATATGCACACCAAACTGAAAACTTGATAACGTGTAATGTTGATTCAACTAGATTATGGACTTAGCATCTAGAAAATCTACCCATGATGACCAATTCATAGAAGCTTGATGGTCAATTTTGGTATGTTATTAATTTTTTAATAGTGGTGGATGTAAGACGGGAAATTAAATTAATGAGTCATACCATGAAACTATGAGAACGAGTAATAAAGAGGAGAGTAAGACGAGAGACTAGCATCTCAGAGAATCAATTTGGATTTATTCCAGGGCGATCGACAATGGAAGCTATACACCTCTTGAGGAGACTCATTGACAACTATAGGGGAAAAACAAGATTTGTATATGTTGTTTATCGATCTTGAGAAGGCTTATGATAGGGTTCCAAGAGAATTCTTATGGAAAGTTTTAGAAAAGAAGGGTGTAAATGTATTATACATTGATGTAATCAAAATATGTAAACAAATTCAGTGACAAGGGTGAAGACATATGGAGGATTAACATGAGGATTCCCTATCACTGTTGGCTAACATCAAGGGTCAGCTTTAAGCCCCTATATCTTTACCCTTGTCTTAGATGAGCTCACCGGACATATCCAACAAGCAATACCTTAGTGTTTATTGTTTGCAGATGATATTGTTTTGGTCGATGAGACACGTGAGGGTGTAAACACGAAACATGAATCTTGGCGAGACACTTCAGAAAAGAAGGGTTTTAGGTTGAGCGGGACAAAAACGGAGTATATGGAGCTTAAATTTAGTAGTGCAAGAACGACAGATGACAAAGAAGATGAACTGATATTTGATGCTGATTATTTAAAATGAATGTGGTTGCGTCTTGCCTTCATTAGGCGCACGCATGCGCCTTCATCGGGCGCATGCCTAGGCTCCAAGATCCCTTTGCACCTTGCACCTTTAATAAATAAGAGCATTATTGAGATTATGACTAAAGATAGGGCGCAATGGCGACAAATGATCCATATAGCTGACCCCACTATGGTGGGATAAAGGCTTGAGCGTTGTTATAGTGGTGGATGCGAAAATTAGTAGTTGAGAGTTCGGTTAGAATTGAGTCAAAAAAGCATATCAAACAAGGGAGGATCAGTGATTGCAGTGTCTGAATGGGAGGAGAAATTATTGGGTCTATGCATCTGACTGACCTATTCAAAAGATTGTTTTTTCGATCATAAATAGGAGAATATCAGCGATCATAAAAAGATAGATTGTGTATCATATCATTCATTGAAGATGATTCATTGATGTTGAAATTAGAGAATAAATACTAAATACTCCCTGAAACCTTCATAATGGTCCTTGATTTTCAAATGGAGAATAAAAAGTATCATCAGAAATTGCTTCCATTTGCCTTGGTAGTCGGCTTCCCCCTAAATTTATACCAGAGAAAAACGCATCAATGCCATTGTAACTTTTATTTTCCTGTGCTCTTGTTCCAGTGGCTGGAATTTCTTTCTCATCTAAAGCAGTATCATGCATCCTAACAAATTCAAATTTTCAAAGATAGGGGGATTCGGAGCAGTGGATTTCGGATTTGAATCTAGAAAAGAAACCTTCAATGGCTTCTGGACATTTGTGGGGTTGCAATCAACACTGGGAGTACTTATTTTCCCTGTATTCTCAATCTTTCAAATGAAAAAGAGGATGTACATCTTTTAATTTCACTAGAATATCCAAAAATCATTTCCAACAACCTAAGAAGGACGAATCCCATTTGGATTTGTAGGAGGGCCGGGTAGGAGAACAGTCGGCGAGGTAGGAGATCCGGAAGAGAACGACAACGAGCAGTCGGGGGAGGAGGCACGGATGAGGACCGATCCTGCGATTTGGAAGAAAATTTTGAGAGGGAGAAGGCGAGCCTATAGAGTCAAGGGAAGAGGATCGGGAAGGCGGTGTCGAGGGAGGAGGCATGGAGGTGGCGTCTAGGGAGGCGGCGGTGGCGAGCTAGCAGTGGGCATCAATGTCGATGTGGGTTCGGAAGAAATTTTCATGATACCTAGGGTTGGCCCGAGCATATAAATTTTTCGAGTAAGGTAGAATTAGAATTTAGGAAGTGTTTGGGTATTTCTTTTAGATGTGCAAAGAGCCAAAAAAATGTGCATGTAACATTGTCCTAAATATATTGATGCATATCTTGACCTTCTTATTCAATTTCATAGCCACTGCTAAAAATGTCATCTATAGTGTCTATTGTACCTAATCAACACCCACATTCTCCACTTCCTCTACAACTCATAATGAAAATGTAATAAAACATGTATCAATCCCACCAAATATTGATCCCATTACACTACTAATTAGAGCATGCGGTTCAAATCTTATTTAACACGTCCCACAATATTCCTCAAAAAACTAAAATTTCCACAAATAATTATATTGGTAATCCTAGAATCAGCAACAAAAGAAGGAAAAAAAATAGACACCAAAAATATATAAAAAAATATCCAAAAATTAAACATTCTACAAAAGTTAAAATGAGATTTCTTCTTAAAATTTTAGTGGGAAAACTACCCTAAACCTAGAAAAAAACATTGCACAAAACCATATAATCAATGCCAAAAGAGAACAAATCAATTATATATGTATAGCCAAAATCAATGAATTTTGCGAGCACGCATGGTAGGTCGAACACCCAACCGCGGAGCCAAACAGGCACGGAGATGCCGCAGCGTTACGCCGGTTCAACACTGCGTCACCGTGGAATTTCTGTCACATGAAATGGCGAATAAATAATAATATAGGCAAGCATTGTCCAGATTGTCAACCTTGTATATTAGGATTTATGCCATTATTTATAAAAGTGAAGTGACGAAACACCATCTGCTCCAAATTAGTACAACCACGCGAGTATGTCTTTTATATAAAACAAACTGACATTTTAGAGCCAAATAATCTACAACTATTTACAAGGCACGGCAGAAAAATCTAGCGATGAAAAAGGGTTCTAGAAGAAATATATTCCCTCCTAAGTTAGACATCACATCACACTAATGAAAATTGATAATAGAAGCTTGTAGTATTTATTCAAATAACTATAAATACTAAGTTACATAACATCATCATCTGAAAGAAAATGAAAAGGTTTTAATGCTTAAGAGACTAACCTAGAGGGGAGGGGATTATACTTAACTAGACTCGGTAGGCATTAAAATAGAAAAGGATAAGTTCTCTTCGGGTTCATTCGGTTAAATGGAATTGGAGGTCCAACTCCAAAGAAATAGATCTCCAATTCTAATTCTAGGGCCGCAATCCCATCTAAATGAACATATCTTTAGTGTAAAAAAACTAACAAAACTCAAAATCAGTAATAAGAGAATCAAGTAAACAAAAAGAATAAAAATTAATACAAGAATGCAATTAAAGACAAATTGTAATGACACGGAAACGAAAAAATAAAGTAAATTCAACAAAAGAACTTTCTAATAAATTTTTTAGAAAGATACGCTCGGGAGTTTTTAATCAAAATATAAAAAGTCGTACCTGAAGATCAGGGGGAAGATACCTATACACGTCATATATTTGATCCTTAAATCCTCTACTCAACATTTCATCAGATTCATCCTGTTCAAATTTAATAAAGTCAGTCATCTAAAGTTTGACAAATAATATCTTATAAGGCTAAGAGAAACATATTACTAACAAGAACAAGTAATTTAATTGCTCGTGTGCGCAGAGTCCTCCTCTTTATCATGTCACAGACTCTACCAGGTGTTCCTGAGACCACATGAACTCCATGTTCAAGTTTTCTTATATCCTCTCCTATGCTCTTACCACCTATACAAGCATAAGCTAGGACATTTATGTAATCGCCAATTGCTAGAGTAACTTTCTCTGTCTGAGTGGCAAGCTCTCTTGTAGGAGAAAGAATCAAAGCCTGCACTCTGAATTTCAATCAAAATATAGGTGTTATAAAACAACAGCATATATGTCTAGAAAATATTAAGTTGATTTAAAAAGATAAGTCGATGCATCCTCCCATAAGCATAAGAAAGTATAAATATACAAAAATATAAAATAGGTTATCAAGCATGGTAAGTTTTTTTTTCACCATAATAAGACAAGGTAAGACAACATAATAAGACAACATTAAGGTTTTTTTTCAAGCAAAAAACTAGCACAATTGAACTGGGCTCATAAACTCTAAATCTAAACCAAGAAATCAAATAATATACATGAAAGTCCGTAAGCATGGTAAGTCGGTAATATAAGAAGATCCATCCGGTAGGGTGGAAATAGCTAGCTTTCATAAGTCCAACCATACATCCTGATTTAGAAATAGCTCAAATTACACAAACCGCACACAATATGATTCATAATATTCATACCATCAAATAAAAAGGATTCACACTTCAAGCCTTTATGCTCACAAAATCATAACTTCTTTGAAGCGAAAATGTCAACATAGATAATGGCATCAACTCTCATTGAAAATCATCTGTTTACAACCTTGTGTAGCTATCAACATTCCGTAGTACTAGCACAAATACTCAAACAAATTAAAAGACTAAGAAACCAAAAATAAACAAGCCTAGACAACTTCATGAAATTAGCTAGCCAAAATTCAAGAAACCACATGCAACAAACAATTCATGGAACGTTTTTGCCATTATATCATTTCTCGTAATTTCAATTCTCATTCTATCAAGTTTTAGGGTGCTTCTTCAGCAGCAATGACGATTAAGCTTGCGGATCAAAAATCGACCCTTTGAGTGTCCCAAAAATCGTACTAGGGAGGGCAAGAAATCAAAGCAGTAAGAGAAGTCAAATGCGCTGAGCGTCAAGAGAAAGGGAAATCATGTATTGCGTACTCTTGGGAGGAGGTGTCCACCATTTGGCAAACAGAGAGAGCGATCATGGAGGTCTTGCCAGTTCCGGACTGGGCCTGGGCGATGACATCGCGACCGCTGATAATAGGCATGATGGCTCTCTGCTGGATGGCGGAAGGCTTCTCGAATCCGTAAGCGTAGATTCCACGGAGGAGATCGTCGCCGATCCCCATCTGGTCGAAGCTCGTGACGGCCTCCACCCCGGGGCTCGTCTCGAAGGCTAAGTTACCATCATCTATTTGCATCTGATGTCCTCGGCCAAGATTGGCCACCGCCGCCGCCATGTCGACGCGTAGAGAAGGTAAAGCGAGTGAGCGCAGCCGGAGAAGAAGAGGGGAGGGTTTGGATTTTCTGAAGCACTTGGAGGCTCATGACCAACCCTAATATATGTCAGGCGGACCGGGATCCTCTCGGTTTCGAGAAATATTTAGGTACGGGCAGCGTATAAATGTTTAGGTGCGTTTGAAATCTAGATCGTCCAATTAATCGGACGATCAGCAAAAAGATCTTTAAGAAAATTAGTTTTTCCATTTCAGTGATTTCACTTCAAATAAAAAAAACCTATTATTCCCTTTTCTTCCTGGGCCCTCGTGTCATTATATCTTCTCCCCTACTTAATAGAACTCCGCTACTAGTAAGGCTGAGCATTTTATTCGAAATTTGAAAGTCGCTCGAAAATCGCTTGAATCAGAATCGGTTACCATTGATTTGATTCAATTTGACTCGAATCTGATTTCGAATCGATTTTGAGTCAGCCATGAATCGCTAGAAATATGATTTGACTCAGCTCGAATTGATAAAAAATATTATGTATTTATTAATATATTATTATTTTAAAATAAAAAACACTAAATTTTAAACATAAATAAATTTATTGAAGTCTTTAAGTGTTTCATTTGCTAAATCTAGATCTTCCCAATTTAATTTCGAGCCAAGTTTAAATAAGAGAAAATTTGCTCAATTTCAAGTCAGCTTGATTCGATTTTGAGTCAGCTTTGTTCGATTTCGAGTCAACTCGATTCGATTTCGAGTCAGTTCAGAATCGAGTCATTTTGAGTCGAGCCGACTCGACTCGAAATCGATTTCAATTTCGAGCCAATTTTGAGCCGAATTTAAGCCGAAAATTTCGATTTCAAGCTGAGCTAAAATCGCTCGAACTCGACTCGATATCAGCCTTAACTACTAGTACAAATGAATTGATTTCTATTATTCTATATAACATTTAGAATTATTTATAAAAAATATATAGGAAAATAGTAATTTTAGTCCCCAAAATCTTTACCTTTATGAATTCAGTTCTAAATATTTTTATTTTAGTATTTCAGTAGCCAAGCTTTGCAAATTTTTTGATTTAGGTTTCATTTAGCTCGGCTTATTTGCTCTATGACCGCTATAAAGAAAATAAACTTGTTTGGGGCATAAAATACATGAATTTTTTTAGGTGAGGTCGGGCGTTCACGAATGACGGTTCATGACCACGATGTTCACGACCGCCACCACCGCGCCAAACGAAGTCTTAGTCCTTGCCGTTAAGTATGTTAACACCAGCATTGGCGGAGCCACCTTAGGCCGAGAAGGGGCGGACGCCCCCCTCAAAAATTTTGGAGACCCCCCCCCCCTCCCCCCTCAAAAATATCGGAGCCCGATCCACCATCCCCGATCCCGGCGCAGCCTCTGCCACGACAAGTTCTTCCTCCCAGCGATTTCGCCGCCGGGCGCCGATGAGTACTCGCCGCCAGTCTAGGGGGTTACTCTTACTTCTCCTCCATTCGCCCAGTGGCCTAAATCTTCCTATTCCAAACCCTAAGGTAGCTTTTCTCAGTTGGTTCCGGACCTTCCGGTACTCGCGACCTCCATTCGCCCAGGTTCTACCCCTCTTCGCAAACCATCTTAGATTCTCAGTTGCGCGGGATGCTTTGTGCATGTCGACATTTTCTCAGATTCTCATTTGAAAATGAGTCAATCATTCAACGATTTCGAGCAATGAAAACACATCGAAGACAATTATGATTGCAAGTTTGGATTCATTTTGGTATGTTACGTGTCTGCTGACTAAGGCTTTCTTTGGAGCAGATGATGATGAAAAAACTATTGTGAGAAATCAGCGGTGTGAATGGAGTTGTGAGGATAGGACTGATCCAATGGCTTGCGTGGCACAGAATTAGTAGGTCTTCTTCTTCTTCGAATCCCACGATTATTTAAAACAGAGTGCCCTGAAACTCTAACAAAAAACAAATGGAATCACACTTTCGAACAAAAGTCGCTCCCACTCGAAATCCATCTCTGCGTTCGGCGAGCTCGTAGTCGTAGTGGCGGAAAAAGACGTAATCTCCGAATCGCAGCCCATGTAATTCTCTGGCATTGAAGCGGAGAAGAGGACATTGTTTTTGGGATTAATGCAGCTCACCGACATTGGACGGAAGGAGAAAGAAGGAGACGGTTCCATTTTACATTCGTTTGAGCCTGATGCTCTTAATCTTAGGAAAATAGGAGTTCAGTTGCTATTAAACAAGCAAAAACACAGAGATTTATGTGGTTTGACAATCTGCTTACGTCCATGTCCGCATTAGGATTTCTCACTGTATTTAGGGGGTTGGTTTTTGCAGAAAGATGTGATTTATATATCCATCACCTATCATATCAATGTCATCATTTATATATTTTGAAATATAAGATGACATTTCTCTATGAATAGCACAACATAACATGAACAATACATTATTTTCAATAAATTCCAAAATATTTTCTCAGCCTTTATAATCCAAACTTGCACCCTAAGATTTCATTCCAATAAATGTCATCGTGCAAACATTACTAAAATGCAAACCCAAACCAATTTACACGTGCAATCAACTACAATAGCTGCTAGGGTTAGGGTTATACCTCAGTTTCTAGTTTTGGGGTTAGTAGATGCCCATAGTAGGCCTAGGAAGGAGAAAGACAACCGATCTAGGGTTTCTGGAGGAGGAAGAGTGCTCCAAATATAGACAGAACGCTGTCGACACGCATGAAAGCCATTGAAATGAGAATCAGCAAATAAACCGGTGATTTCGGTTGGAGGAGAAATGGGGTTTAGGTTTAGGCAAACCTGTAGAATGAGCAAATAAACAAGGAATGGCGAAGGAACTAAGGCGGGATGCAACGGCTAGGCTCGAAGAAGAAGGGTGTCGCCTCAATCTCTAGCAGTGGCGTTGGCTCGAGCTCGGAGACGAAGGCGTACGCGAAAGGGATGAAGATCACACACTCTAGGGGGGAGGACACGCGAATGTGGCTCCAATCGTTTTCGGTGTGCGCTTAAAGCTATTAGGGTGGAGGAGAATACAAAATTGAATGTGATTTTAGTTTTTTTTGGGGTGTGCACAGTCAAACTGAGTCTACCTATAACAGCGCTAAAAACAGGCGGTTCGGCCGGATTCGGACGGTTCGGTCGGCCCAATGCAGCGACGTGGTACAGGGAATATTTACTCCTATATAGTATTTATTGCTAACAAATGATAATAAGATCATAAACCAAACTATTCAACGATAAAAATAAAAAATAATCTTAGGGAGATTTCAATTTCATACCAAAATTTTATAAAAAAATTTATTTAAAGAGATTTAAACTAATCATGTAAACGATATTACACCCTGCTTAGGATTTGTGCAGTGCCGTTAAACCTATGTGGCATTGCCGTCATCATCAACATCTTCGTTCTCAAATCCATCGGAATCAACGGTCGTGGTCTCCTCTTCGGCTCCCTCCTCGCCGGAGCCCGGCCAAGTCCCATTCGAAGGACTCTTCTCCGTCGCATTCGCAGGCTGCTGTTTCTCCAGCATCCCCGACAATGCCAATTTCGGAGACCACTCCAACATCTCATCGATAATGTTTGAAACTTTTGTTTGGTACCTGGAGAGAGCGAAATAAATATTTCCCAATTATAGTCACAAAATATCATGAATAGAAAAAATAACCTTAAAAGGGCGCAGCCCGGTGCACAAAGCATCCCCGAGCAACTAGGGTAGTCTGAGGAAGTGTCACACCACAAGGTTGAAATGTAGGCAAATCTTACCCTGCATTTTTGCAAGAGACTGCTTCCAGGACAAAGAAAAAATTGATGAATGACCAACCTAGCTCTGGCAGCTTCGTCGGGGGCATGGTGCCTGAGAAGAAGTATGGCGAGCATGGAGACGACGGCATAGAAGAGTCTCGAAGTCCACTTGATGGGTTCGCCGTCTTCTTTCGTGGGCCAGAACCGGACCAGCTCGCTGAAGGTTGTTTCCTCGGCGTTGATGTTGGGGAAGAACCAGACGCGCTTCCCGAGAATTATGTAAAGTGCCCCAAATGTTGCAGCTCTAACTGCAGCATGAAAAGGATCAGCAAATTATAATGAATTTTGTCAGAGTAATTTGAAAATTAATTACATAATATGTGGGAATTTTGACACCAAGCACCCTCCGATTAGGAGGTAACCGGAGGTTTTTGCACATTGCACCGTAAATATTTAATTTTGGCACTTTGTACCTCCACAAATGCTTTAATATTGACATTCTGCACCCTCATAATTGAATATTTATGGTGCATAATGTCAATATTAAAGCCTTTGGGAGGTGCAAAATGCTAAAATTAAATGTTTACAGTGCAATGTGCAAAACCCTCCTAATTGGAGGGTGCTTAGTGCTCAAGTTCCCAATATGTGGTATCTAGTTCATTTTGGATTTCAAAAATCTCTGATTTTAATTGGAACCCATCGAATGCGCACCCTGCCTGAGCTAATTTTGCGTTCGTCTGCAAGTATTTGGTAGAAGTAACAAATATAAATCACCGGCCTGATAGCCATGAAGATTCAGTCAGTTTTTTTTTTCATTCAACTTCAGGAGGATCATACAAAAGCGCATTGAACACATTCACAGTTGGATTTGTCTTTGAAAAGTTATGATGAGGGTTACTCTTGAGTTCTTAACCAATAGTGCAAGTTGTAATTGACCATTTATGGGCAATTTAGTTTGATTAAAACTTGATGTAACTTGCGAAGTGCTTGATGCAAAATAAATGTCTCTCTTCGTTACACGACACCTCAACATCACGGGGCTAACCTAAAAAATCATCATAATCGTCGTCATACCATTAGCCTTACATCCCCACTATTTGGCATTGGCTTTAGCCTTACATCCCCACTATTTGGCATTGGCTTTAGCCTTATATCCCCACTAAATGGCATTGGCTTTAGCCTTACATCCCACTAAATGGCATTGGCTTTAGCCTTACATCCCCACTATTTGGCATTTACTTTAGCCTTACATCCCCATTATTTGGCATTGGCTTTATGAATCATTTTAGGTCCGCTCATGTTGAGTGCTTCCTGAGGCGTTCAAGACATTCATCTATAATTATTTTGAACCATTTTTATTCATATTAAGGTAGGCTTACGCAGTCTTGTTCTTAAGCCTCCAACACTACTTTCATCTACCCATTGATGCAGGGGGAATGGAGGGGCTGGCCGGCGATGGACTGGTGGTGGTCGGCTGAGTGGAGGTGGCGGGGGAGGATGGAGGTTGGTCGAGTGGGAGGTGAGGAGACTAGGCTTAGGCACCTAGAGCCCATGACATCGGCATCGTGGGAAGACAACAAGTTGCCTGGAAAATTTGTCTAAATTCTGTGATACCTGAAATCAGCCCCATAAGCTCCTATTTATAGATAAAGTGGTCACTATGGATGGTCCAGATCGTCTGTGTAGAATAATACAAAGTGAGAGAAATAAAAAGAATATTTTATTAATTTCTTATACACATACATCAATGGTTACAAGTATTTGTATATTTATATAGGATGAGAGAGAAAATACAATCTCATTCTATCCGATCGCAATGTCTGATTCATTAGATATTTCAGGAAAACACTATGGAAGAAGACGGGCACTACACTACAATTCTCATCCTCTTACCACCCACAGACGGATGGTCAAACAGAAGTAGTAAACAGAAGCCTAGGAAAACTATTGCGATGTCTCGTAGATGACCGCACCTCCTCTTGGGATTCAGTGTTACCTGTAGGCTGTAGCAGAACTCGCATTTAATAGCTCGATAAATAGGACAACAGAGTTGAGTCCATTCCAGGTAATCTTAGGTTATGAACCTGGGAGGCCCATAAATCTTATTCCTCTACCCATAAAGTCCCGTCCTAGCGAGTCTGTTGAGTACTTTGCTAGACACCTCCATAGTATGCATGAATCTATCCGACGTAGGATTACTTACAATAATGATATTGTTAATTAGGGCTGAGAAATTCATTTAGATCAATAAAAGGGTCCCCATTATATAAGGGAGAATACATCGTAACGAAACGTAACGGTGACGGAATACGTGAATACGTTCTAACACTCCCCCTCATGTTGGGCATGTTATATTTTTCATACCCAACTTGTCAATACAAATACAAAAATATTTCCCCCAAGACTCTTAGTTAGGATATCAGCTAATTGTCCCTCTGAGGGAACAAAAGGAATGCAGATAATCTTCTTCTCGATTTTCTCCTTAATGAAGTGTCTGTCCACCTCGATATGCTTGGTGCGGTCATGCTGAACGGGGTTGTTGACAATGCTGATTGCAGCCTTGTTCTCACAGTACAATCGGATAGGACTAGACTCATTTAAACCCAGGTCACACATCAAAGAGCGTATCCATAATCCTTCACATATGTCAAGAGCCATAGCTCTAAATTCAGCTTCTGCGCTGGACCTTGAGACAACAGATTATTTTTTACTTCTCCAAGTGACTAAGTTCCCACCGACAAATGAGCAATACCAGGATGTGGATCGTCTGTCTCCATCGGAACCAGCCCAATCAACATCAGTAAAAACTTCAAACTTCAAATCTGTATTGGGAGTGAACATGATCCCCCTTCCTGGTGAAGTCTTCAAATACCTCAAGATTCAGTGAACAACATCCAAATGTCTCATCTTTGGGGAATGCATATATTGGCTAACGACTCCAACAGCATAAGCTATGTCGGGACGAGTATGAGATATATAGATTAATCTTCCAATAAGGCGTTGATACCCAGCCACGTCTTCAATAGGGTCACCATCATTTTTTCCAAGATTATGATTCCCCTTCATAGGTGTATCATCGGGTCTACAACCACTCTTACCAGATTATTCCAGCAAATCAAGGGTATATTTTCTCTGGTAGATGAAGATACCCCGTTTAGATCTTACTACCTCAATTCCCAAAAAATACTTAAGTTTCCCCAGTTCTTTTACTTCAAACTTTCTCGCCAAATTCAACTTCAAAGCTTTAACTTCTTCAATATCATCTCCTGTTATGACGATGTCATCAACATAAACAATGAGAGCAGTTAACAGATTTGTTCTCCGTTTAATAAACAAAGTATGATCAACGTGACTTTGTTTGTATCCAAGAGAAAACATGACTTCGTGGAACCGACCAAACCAAGCCCTCGGAGATTGCTTCAAGCCGTAGAGTGCTTTTTTTAACCGACACACTTTCCCTTCAGATCCGGAAGGGGAAAAACCCGGAGGGAGAGACATATATACCTCTTCATCTAAGTTCCCATGAAGGAAAACATTTTTCACGTACAATTGGAGAAGGTCCCAACCTTTGCACGCAACACATGATAACAAAACTCGTATAGAGTTTATTTTTGCGACGGGGGCAAAAATGTCTTGATACTCAATCCCCAAGGTTTGAGTATACCCCCTTGCCACCAACCTTGCTTTGAATCGTTCAACCAAACCTTCAGAGTTCTGCTTCACTGTGAACACCCACTTACAACCGACAACCTTCTTTCCATACAGAAGATGAGTTCGGTCCCAGGTACAATTCTTTTCCAACGCATTCATTTCTTCAATCATAGCCTCTTTCCACTGTTGATGCCCAAGAGCCTCCTGCCATGTGGACGGAATGGAGACAGAGGCAAGAGAGGGGACAAAAGCTTTGTAGGAAGAAGTTAGAGCCTCATAGAAAACATAATGAGATAGTGGATGTTGGATGCAAGATCTGATACCTTTTTGAAGGGCAATGAGAGACTCAGAAGAATCCGTTAACGAAGCTGGCATTGGCGCTGGTGGCGTGGGATGAGCCTGTGTGTTAGCTCTACCCCGTTTGGTGTACACCTGTAACTCCTGCTCTTTATAAGGAGGCTCCCCCTGATTGGGAATCTCAGCAGTAGGTAAAGGATATGAAGGAGGAATTGGTAAAGAATATGAAGGAGGAATTGGTAAGGGTAAAATATGTGAGCTCACTTCATCCGTATGTGTGGGCTCCCCCTGAAGTGAGGGCACATAATAGGGTTCAGATTCACGAAACGTGATATCCGTCGTGACAAAAATCCATTTAGTCGGAGGATGATAACATTTATACCCCTTCTGAGTGGGAGAATAGCCAATGAACACACATTTAAGGGCCCGAGGATCAAGCTTGAACCTGTCCGGAGAGTGTATGTGAGAGAAGCAAACACAACCAAAAGTTTTGGGTGGTAGACAGGTCAGTTTGACCGTTAAGGTAGTAAGGGGGGTTTGAAAGCCCAGAACTGAAGAGGGCATGCGATTAATGAGATAGGTAGCCGTGAGAACAACATCGCCCCAGTAGTATTTTGGGAGGTTCATAGTGAAGAGTAAGCAACGAGCCACCTCCAAGAGGTGACGGTTCTTTCATTCAGCGACTCCGTTCTGAGATGGAGTGTGAACACACGAGTTTTGATGAAGAATATCATGAGCAGCAAGATAGTCCTCCAAGGGAGCGTTGACATACTCCCGACCATTATCACTACGAAGGATTTTAATAGTGGCAGAAAATTGAGTAGAGACCATGGTATGAAAGTTTTGGAAAATAGAAAACACCTTATTTTTATTTTTCATTAGATAAACCCAAGTTGTGCGGGAAAAACAGTCAATAAATGTAATAAACTAAAAACATCCAAAAATAGAGGTAACAGGGCAAGACCCCCACACATCAGTATGAATAATATGAAAAAGAGTTGTACTAGGAAATGAAACACGATGAACAGGAATTCGATGGCGTATGGCAACAACACAGATGTCACAAACAAAATGTTTACAACATGAGGGAGAAATAACAGGAAACAAACATTGCATGGTCGCAACAGAAGGGTGGCCAAGTCGACGATGCCAAGTGAGCAATGTGGAGGTCTGCGAAGAGTGGAGAGCTTGCGGAGGAGTAGACCCAGAAGAGGAGCCAAACACGTACAAGCCATCCTTCATGCTACCAGAGCCAATCACCTGCCCCGTCTTCAGATCCTGAAAGACACAATGAGAAGGAAAAAAATTAACTGGGCATTGAAGAGAATTAGTCAAATGACTAACAGAATGTAGACTACGAGTGAACTTTGGAACATGAAGAACAGATGATAAAGTGAGAGAAGAACAAGGAATGAATCCTTTCCCAGCAATGGAAGAAAAGGAACCATCAACAATGCTCACTTTATCTCTGTCAGAAAGAAGGGAATATGATACAAAACCTGAAGCAGAACCAGTCATGTGATCGGTGGCGCCGGAATCGATAATCCACTGAGTCGGACCAGTAGAAGCAGAGTTGGCACTGGAAGTATCTGTGTGGGCAAGGGAAGATGATGACATAGGGGCATCTGTAGGCTCAGTGGTAAAACCGTGCATCAAACGACGGAGAGCTTGCATCTCTTCAGCAGAGAAGGAGGCCGACTGAGATGAACCACCATCGGAAGTCTCGGTCAGATGAGTGGAGTGAGGAGGCCGTCCAAGAGTCCTTCTACGACCGCGACCACCACGAGAAGTCGATCCACCTTTAGGAGGAGGAAATCCATGGAGGCTATAACAAGTATCCTGAGTATGACGAGGCTTGCCACAATAGTCACATGTGAGATGATCTCTGTCTGTCGGCTTAGGCTTGAAATCACGAGATGCACGACTGCCATAATTGGGCGGATGAGCCACCAAAGCAGATCCCTCTAGAATGTTGGATGTGTTCCAGGATTGACGACGATCAAACTCTTGTTGAACAATATTGTAAACCTCAGGAAGAGAGGGAATAGGAACACACCCCAAGATCTGGACAGTAATCTGATCAAAATCTCTGTGCAATCCATGTAAGAACTCAAATACCCGGTTTAGATCCTCACGGTTCTTCAGCAAGAGTGCATCAGCATTGCACACCATAACGAGAGAGTCAAAATGATCGTACTCCTGATAGAGCTAGGTAAACTTAAGGTAATAGGCAGAAGGGGGACGATCTCCCTTGCGAAGATTCCCAATCTTGCGTCGAAGCTGAAAGATTTGGGCCGCATTCCCCTTGCGTGAATAGGTAGACTAAACACGCTTCCATATTTCTGCAGCAGTATCCAGGAAAAGATAATTCCGCGCAATCGATTCCTGCATGGAGTTGATGAGCCATGACATGACAAGGGAGTTTTCTGACTCCCATTTAGGCCAAGTAGCAGAAGTCGTTTCAGGAACAATGGTGGTGTCAGTGACGTAGCCAAAGAGATGTCAACTCTTTAAGGCAAGGCTAATGGAGAAGGACCAAGCCAAATAGTTGGTGTCATCAAGGCGGATTGTGGTAAGCTAAGAATAGATGTGATCTTGACCAACACGGGTAGATTCAACAGGGGTCGTGGAGGTAGTGACATCACTAATATCCGACATGAGGACAAGAAAAAAAACAACCAAACCGCCTAGAATATTGAATGAAGTAGAGAGGAACACACCGTCAATGAGAAGAAGGGGAAATGAGCATCAATGGATGGTTATGATACATTCTCCGTGTGGACAAAGGAAACCCTAGATCGAAGATTGGGAGACATCCAACCATTGGAATCACACGAAACTTGAGAGGGAAGTCAATCGGACCGCCGAAGGCTCGTCAGAGGAGGCATCCAACCGAATAGCGCAGATCGGCCGACTGTTGCGTCGAGCGCCGATCGGCGCTACAGAAGGGGGGGGGGACGACTGGAAGCGGAAGCTGGAGAGAGAGAGAGAGAGAGAGAGAGAGAGAGAGAGAGAGAGAGAGAGAGAGAGAGAGAGAGAGATGGGAGGGAAGGTCGAGTGGAGGCCGAGCGGAGGCGGACGCCGCACGCGAGCGGAAGCTGAGTGGGAGACAGGAGACGAGATTAGCAGCACGGGAGCCGAACCCGCTCTGATACCATGTTAATTAGGGCTGAGAAATTCATTTAGATCAATAGAAGGGTCCCCATTATATAAGGGAGAATACATCGTAACGGAACGTAACGGTGACGGAATACGTGAATACGCTTTAACAAATATTTATAAATTTTATGTTGATAGTCATAAGAGATTGCAAAGCTTGAAAGAAGGTGAACATGTGATGGTTCGAATACGTGCTGAGAGGTTCCCAAGGGAACTGCTCAAAAATTAAATGTTACGCGAATGTGTCCTTACATGCTACCAAAAGGATTGAGACAAATGCTTACAAATTAGATATTCCGAAGAGTACGAGAATTTTACTTGTATTCAACATTGAAGATTTGACCTCATTCTTCGAGTCACGCGACTATATGTACCTCTCGCCACCCGCCCCATCTTAGTCCACACCCTCATCCTTCGCCTACTACTTCACTACAGTCTTAGCCTTTGCCAACTACTTCACTACATCCCCAACAATCGCCCACTACTTCACTACATCCCCAAACCTTCGCCTACTACTTCACTACATCCCCAACCTTCGTCTACTACACTACAACACCAGCCTTTGTCATTGATTAATCATCTAGCTATAGTTCAGGCTTCTTCCACAGTAGTATCACATTCTCCGACACAGACAGCAACATACACAGACACAGGACCTTTCAATGTCATCATTGAGATCGTGTCCCACGAGTTCATACCAGCACCAGACAAAATCCGATACTTGGTCCATTGGCAGGGTCATGTTTTTATCGACGATACATGGATCTCCACAGCAGAGCTCGAGAGACTCGCCCCGGCCCTACGACAACAATACGGTTATCTCCATTCCTCGGAGATGAATACATTTGAGGCGGGAGGAGTTGATGGAGATCATGTTACACGACCAGTGAGGGTCTACTCGCACCGACCACGGACCGAGGAAGATCGGAACCGCTCATTACGAGCGGATCACTGGTCGTAGTATTTTATGTTTTTTTTCATTTTCTTTGTGTTTTTTGGAGATTACAATGAACAGAGAATCATGATCGTTCATTGTCCCTCCCTAGGTTATAAATATGAGTAGAGGTCTCCATGAAAGGCTATTGAAAGATTGAGCAAGAAAACTGCCTTTTGATCTCCTGGTGTCGAAGCCAGACTCAAGTGTGAAGCTTGGTAGCTACCACCGCCCTCCCTTTTCCCAAAACAGTCGGCCATCCCTCTCCTCCTTCACATTCCCTAGTCGAACACCTCCATACCCCCTTCCCAACATCATCCAGCTAACCTCCCTCCAACCCCCACCACAAGCTCCAACCGGCCTCCCTCCAACCCCCACCACAAGCTCCAGCCAGCCCTCCTCCAACCCCCACCACAAGCTCTAGACAGCCACCCTCCAACCACCACCACAAACTCTAGCCGACCTCCATCCAACCCCTACCACAAACTCACAGACAGCCTCCCCTTTAACCAACCCCTCTTCATTCAGCCGGCCTCTCTTCCCCTTACCATTGTCCCCTTCTTTAATACCGACCAGCCACCTCCATAGACCCCTCTCCTTACCAAAGAAATCGCTTCGCCTTCACCTCCTCAATTCCCCAATTTTCAATTTTCCGGCGATCGCAGGAACAAACTCCGGCCACCCTTGGCCGTCCACCTCCATCCCCACTCCATAGCCAACTACCCACAACCCCATTATCCCATCATAATCATTTCCTAAAAACAAGGGCTGCCGCTTCTACAATCACTCACACCCTTCCATTTCCTCATTCTCCCACAACTCTCTCTTCATCATTCACGTGAAGCATTCCCCCACGTCTAAACCGAGCCCCACTCAGTCTCATCCAGCCATCCAGCCGGACACATCCCCCTCCAGTCCCCAACCAACCAGAACTCCTCACAGCTCCCAATTCCAGTCACTGGAATTACTTCCAGCACTCTGATTTCTGATTCTTCAGTCCCCAATCACCCAGGACCCTCCAAATTTCAGTTTCTGCCTCTGGAATTAATTGTAGCAGACTGATGTTCTGTTCTTCAGCTCCCCACTCGGCCAGTATGCCTCCAAACCAAGGATTCCAGCCACTAGACTTAATTCCAGCAGCCTGCTTTCCCTGTTCCTCACCCCCAACCATCCAGAATCTCTCCCAACTCTGGATTCTAGCCTCTGGAGTTAAATACAGCACCCAGTTCTCGGTTCTTCAGCCCCTCAGCTCCTCAAAACAGCCCCTACAACCTATATTCCCCCAGTTCTCCAGTCCTGCAGCAGCCCAGTTCAGTAAACTGAGTTCCCCTGGAGACCCTAATCCAGTCTATTGCCACCTTTCCGGTAACCTGAGACGTGCCGGATATCCACCAAGCCCCCTACTTCATAGTTGTGTAAGTTTCTAGTTTGTGGCTATTTATTTTGTGTTGAATTCGTGTTCGTTCTCCACTTGAGTTATATCATTTTGTGATCTTTGTTGCCGAACTTTTGTAACATTGTATGCTCCTATTTGCTTAAGTAATTTGATTGCGTGCTCTCTCACATTCACTCGCATGTATACAACAACACTTGTTTCCTTATTTGTTAAGCTTTGCCAACTGTGGTCTATCTAGTATTAGTAAATTAGTTATCAGATTTGTGTTTGCATTTAGAAATCATCCCTTAGATCCCTATAGGACCTTACCTTGCATCATTTTTGTTATCACAAAGCTACTAAAATACAATCCCAAATGTCCCTAAGAAGTGTAAAATATGAAACATCTCATCATTTGTCTGATTATATATCCACGTACACACACACACACACACACACACGAAATTCCCATAAAATTTTACCGTAGTAATACAGTTGGAGGAAATCATGCTACCAAGCCAACATGAAAGACCACTGATCAACGATCGATCAAGGAATACTAAACTATACATGATAATGAATACTATTTGAGGATGGGTTTTCTTAATGTCATCGTTTCATGATTTAAGCGCAAGCATGTGTTAATATCCTTATTAACAGTCATGATAGATTTCCTACTTAAATAATTATGTTTCAAATTCTAAAAGAATGAAAAACCTGCAAAAAATATATTACAATTTTCAAACTTACTTAAGAGCATGGCTACAATAAACAGAAGAGCTCCAGCACACGAGTACAGGACAACAATCTTGACTTGGTATGGGTACACAGGGAACAAGCACATTGCTAGAGCCACCAGCGGCCAAAGGAATGAAAGAATTGTTTGCCATAGAGCCCTTCTTTTCATGAACGTCCAGGCAAAAAAAGCATCTTCTTTAGAGAAAATTTGCTCCTGCAGAAGAAGACAAGGTAATATTAACCTTGATTACGGTCCTGTATATAATATCACGAAGAATTACCATGGTCTCTTGGAGAATAATACAAAAAACTGTGTATTCAAACTGAAATACGAAGATATGAAATAAACATCACATACACAAGAAAAGCATATATATATAGGTAGATTAATGACAATGACAATTGATAAATATAGTAAGTGCCTGCCGTTTGGATAGAATTGGGGCCTTGGAATTATAATTGAAGGTTCATTTTAATAGGAATTAGACCTCCTACTTCTGAAGTCTTAGTTTTATCCAACTGAATAGACCCAGGTACCGTTTGCCGTCGCGAACATCCCAACAAAATCGAAGCTCCCTTGCCCTGGCTTCCTCACCCGATCGTTGTCGCCACGCCGTCGTTGGAGAAGGAGGCCTTCTCGTCGCCGGATCCCTAATTTCCTCGCCGGAGGATGCGGCCTAGCTTCCTCACCCGATCACCGATGTCGATCCAATGCCCTAGCTCCAGTGCCCTAGCTGATGGAGATTGCCGGCCCACACATGAGTATTCCCACAAGAGGCGGTGATCCGCTACCCGTTCGAACGATTCGAGTCGGCGGATGTGTCTGGACGGTCGTTCCGAGTCTTTTTCATATATTATTTTATTTATTTTGAGTTGTATTTGACACCAAATCGGCTCGGACGATATGAGCAGTCCGATTCGGGTGCCCTATTTCAATTATGTCATATTTATACATGCAGGCGCCGGATGAGTGGGGATCAACGGTTATTTGCAGTTTTCGAAAACTGTCGATCATTCCTTCAGGAACACATTTGTTCCTTCTCTTGGCGCCGCCTACATGGATAAGTCGTTATTTAGAGTCTTTGTTTTCTATTATTACATACTTGAGACCATACTCCGTTGGATGTCAGATTATATGTCATTATTATTGTGAAATCGTTGACTTGCAGGACTTATTCTGTGCGTGCTTAAAGTACTTGTGTCTCAATTATTTGTGAATTAAAATTTGCTCATCTAAACAAATTTCTGTGAACAAATGTGTTTCTGAATAGGTTTTATTTTGGTTAATTATTTATTGCAATTTTAATCGGACTACTCCTTGCATTTGCAGAGTGTCCCATATAAAGCTATCACTTAAAACCGAAAACCGTAATCCGAACCGGAACTGAACCGGAACCGCAAAGAACCGAACCGAACCGTTCGCGAATTATTTGGGTTCCGGTTTGAATTTTGGAACCGTGAACAACAATGGTCCGGGTGTGGTTTTTTCATTTTATTATCCGGACCGGAACTGGAACCGCTATATATAAGTCTCAAGCGGTTTCAAGATTTTTAGAACCCAACAGAACCGGACCAAAGCAGAACCGAACCGCAACCCGTTTATTATTATTATTACTATTATTATTATTAATATTATTATAACATTGTTATTTTTTTATAATATATCTATAATATTTATACTTACTATTATGGATGAAACTGGTGCAGTTTGAACCCAAATCGCATTCGCAACAAAGGGGGGCGATTTTTGACTGAACAAAATCGCACCACACCAAATCCGTGTCTTGTGGTTGACATTGGTGCGATTTGGAATTTTTTTTTGCAGTGTACTTTCGGTTTTCATACAGTCATATAATGTCTTTTCAATTTTACTCATATATTTTTCTGAAATATTTTGTTTTAATAATATAAAGAATATGCAACTACTATTTAGTAGTAATCATGAAAGACAAATCTAATTGTAGCTAATAAATTAGTCAAATTGAATTAACTAATATATTCTTCAAACAAAATTTTAATTGTAAAGTAATATTTGAAGAGCAATAATTCAAAGTTCTTTACCCTATGTTGAGTCGTGATCTTCAGCAACATGAACATTACATTAGCATTAAACGATCGTGATCTTTGAATTTTTAAAATCGGCACGGGCTGGTGCAATTTTATGGTTTCAATTTTTAACTTTCAGCCCGACTTGTTATATATTATACAAAAAGTACTCTCCCTTGGTGTAACACAAAATTCCTGCGCTCAGGCCTCAGATTTTGAAGTCCCTCTTGCACAAAAACCAAGCGGGTATACTTTTCCCTTCTGGTTTTTTATTTTTGACCTCCCTCATTCATTCCGTCAAGTTTGGTTTTGGTTCTAGTTTGAACCGATTGGAACCGGACCGAATCGAATAGAACCAGACCGAACCGTTAGTGGTCGGTTTGGTTTTGGTTCTTGTTGAACCGTAACCGGAACCGTTAACACAATGGTTCAAAAAATTATACTGGAACCGGAACCAGAACCGGAACCGGTCAAACCAAATACGGTTTTGGTTCTAATTTGAAGAACCATTACCTTAGCGGTTCGGTTCACGGTTTTAGTAGAACCGGAACCGAACCGGAACCGTGACATCTCTAGTCCCATACCATTTAGGATTGCAATTTAGGGTGCCCGTGTTATTGTCAACCTACCCCTGCATCACTAGCTTCAATATATATTATCTATGTAGAATATTTTGTCAGCACTAGCCACCACCACATTGTTGGCTGCTCAAGCGATAAGTCAGATTCTATCTGAATTCCCAACGGTATTTGCACCACCGACATACCTTCCGCATGTTGCACCTCAGATCACTGTATACTGTTACTGTCAGGGGTAAACATCATTTTTGTGCAACCATACCATTGCGCCCATGCACAAAAGAACGCCATGGAGCAGATGGTGATAGATATGCTTCAAGCATAAATTATCCAACTGAGCGCCAGCCCTTTTTGTAGTCGGTGATGCTCGTATGAAAAAGAGGCGGCAGCTAGTGTTTTTGCATGAACTACAGAGAACTTAAGTCCACCGTGGCAGACAAATACCAAATACCCCTCATTCAGAAATTCTTAAACGAGTAACAAGGCGCAAGGATTCTTCTCCAAATTGGACCTCCACTTTGGGTACAACCAGATTCGTGTTCAATCAAAAGATGTGCCCAAAACAACCTTCCGAAGGCACGACATGCACTACGAATTTTTATTCATACTCCTCGGGTTGAATAACGCCCCATCGACATTTAAGTCTACCAACAACTATTTTCGGTCATTCTTCGTGAGTTCGTCCTCGTCTTCTTCGACGACATTTTCGTCTATAGCACGTCATGGCAGACTCAATTGGACCACCTCAGGTGCATCCTCCAGCTTCTAGACAACATCAATTGGTGGTGAACACGAATAAATGCTCATTCGAGTGTATCTCGCCATCTCATTTCCATGAAATTGTGTATAGCCATGGATCCGGAGAAAATCATGGTTGTTGTTCTGTGCCATAGCACCCGTCCTCGCTATGTCAGACTTCTCCAAGCTCGTCGTGATTAAATGTAACACATATGGAAGCGGAAGCGACACATTTTTCATATATGAAAGTTGGCATATGACTTACTTCAGTATGACACTCATGAGGCCTCAGTGCACTGTTACAGGAAAAACAAGAGAACATTGGTAGAATCGTCAGAGGAGTAGTCAGGGGAGGGGATTATGGAAGAGGAGGATATTATGGAGTCAGAACGATGACTGTCTAAGCAAGATGTAGTTGAGAGAGAGAATTACCAAAATCTCATACAGGGGACAAGGGGAATAGATTAATTCTTGCATACTTTCACTTCAATCTTGCATGCCTTTAAATAGGCTTTTGACTCAACTTTAATAACTCCTAACATCCAACTACCTCTTAATAAAGGACCATTAAAAAAATAAAAGATAATATTTAATGGCTCGATAATTAATGAATAAAAGACAATTAATAAAAACTACTTGATAACCAAGCCAGAGGCCCATAACATGCACCACCTTTGCTTACGACACTGAGTTTATGGCCCTGGTATTATCCATCCAACATTGACGTCCATACCTGCAGGGTCGTTATTTCACAGTGCGTACGGATCATCGCAGTCTCCGACACCTCCTCCACCAAAAAATATCCACCCCGGCGCAACTGTGGATTGCCAAACTTTTGAGGTATGATTTTTCTATTGAGTACAAGGATGATCCACCAATAGAACGTCTAGTCCCTTATCATAGAGAGGAGTCTAGGACTCTATTTCGCAAGAGGTCCAGAGGGACTCTCACGAAGGGTCCATCATTCTCGAGTTGTGGGCCGTCCCGAAAGCCCGCGCGCCCTTCCGTTTATTTGATGACCACCTCCACTTCAAAGATTGCCCGATTGTCGTTGACAACTCCACATGGATCTCGTGCCTTCTCCATGAGTTATATACGACTCCCACCAACGGACATTCTAGTGCCCACCCGACTTACCGTTGGATGGCGGGGACTCTCTACCAGCGCAAGATGTTGCCTACCGTACAACACTTTGTGCTGAACTACCCCGCCTACTAGAGGGCGAAGTACGAAGCAATGTAGCAGGCAGGACATTTGCAGTCAATCCCCATCTCGAACTCCATTTGGAAGGACATTGTTATGGACCTTAACACTTGCACTTCGCACTCCAATGGCTTTGATTGCATCCTCACAGTAGTAGACCAACTCCCGAACCACTTCGTCCCTATGAAACATCCTTGTACTGCGCCCTCCATCTCACGAGTCTTCATCTGTGAAATTGTGCGTCTTCATGGGTTTCCACGATCAAGAATCAGTGATCGTGACTTGGTATTCATAAGTTCATTTTGGCATGAGCTATTTAAGTTGCAAGGGACCACTCTTCCGTTGAGTATGGCCTACCACCCTCCGACGGACAAATCGAGGTTCTCAATATCCCGTGGTTAAGGTATAACATAGTTCATTATTCCGCCTCAAAGGAATTGCCCTTTTAAATCGGCAATGGTCATCCTCAGCCCACTATCATGCAAAATATTCCGGGGAAATGTCACGTGGAGGTTTTATCACAAACACGTGTGGATCGGGGTGAGGGCCTCCGTCAACTCAAATTCCATCTCATTAAGGTCCCACAGTGCATGATTCAAATGACAAATAAACATCGACGGGTGGTGTCCTACAGTTAGTGCGACAAATTCTTGGCTAAACTTTGACGTCATCGACAAATTTTGGTCGCCCATCGGTTGCACCCAAGCTGAGCGCTCGTTACTACGGGTCACTCCAGGTCATCAAAGGTGTGGGACCTAAAGCATATCAGTTAAAATTGCCTGCTCAAAGAAGAATCCACCCCATGTTTCATGTGGCTTAACTGAACGGAGTCCGGGGAAATCATCTCATCGCTCTTGCGCACCCTGACGAGCAAGTATTGATTAAATGACACAACCTACCCACTGGCGAGGCTACCTGGATCCTCGCCGACAAACATAAGGAACAGTTTTCGGGCCTTGACCTTGACGACAAGGTCGTTCTTCCACCAGAGAGTATTGATACGTGCATGGCTCACCGAGTCTATTCATGCCGCAAGAAGGCGCCCAGGGCGGAACCTGAGTCAGACACAAAGGACCATTTGGCCACCATTAGGATATTTCCTTATTGTGTTATTTCATTATTTTCTTATTTCCTTATTTTGTTATTTACTTATTTTGTTATTTCCTTTGTTATTTCCTTATTTTATTATTTTCTTATCTCGTTATTTCTCTTTTATGTATTTCTTAATTAGAATAATTGCTAATTACGAGCATTGCAAATTTTATATATAAAGGAGAGGAGGGTGAAGGATTTGGGCATTGAGATAGAATGTCCTGATCTTGGAGGAAGAGACAATCCGGCTGCTACTCCTTGGACTGGCCAACTACTTCATCCTCATCACTTGTATCCCTCCTTTTTACTGAATTAATCTATTATTGTTTATTTGTCTTCATCTTCACGAACCATAGTCTAATCAGTGTCAAAAGGGTTATCCAATCCATTTAGGTTCATTTATTTTAAGCCCTCTAAAATCACTCATAGACAAGGATAAACCTAGATTTTATGGAGTTCGATGGGTTTAAAATAAATGTAATTCTTCAATGGAATTAACAGTCAATTTTTTAGTCAACTCAAAATTAACTCAACACATCCATATCACATTTAGGTTATTAGAATTACTTATGCATTATTTACGTGTATTCTTGTATATTCTGTTCATTTACTTTTACTGATATATATATATGTGTGTGTGTGTACATATATGTGTACATGTACATATATGTGTACACATGCTGTGCGCGGCAAATCTCTCGCCTCAGCCACACCGTCACAAATCTGTGCACGGGAAATCTCTCGATAGCCCTGATTTCGAGGATTTTTAAATTTGTCCTCTAGTTTTCCATTGTCGTTTCTATATGTGGGTGGTCTGTCTAGTGGTTTGTTATCCACTGTTGGTGGAATTGGCTTGCATTAACTTTTTATTCCCCCTTCTTGTTTATCAATAAAATTTTTTCCCTCCATTAAAGAAAAGTATATATATGTATGTATATATGTATGTGTATATATATGTATGTATATATGTATGTGTATATGTATGTATGCATATATGTATGTATATATATGTATGTATATATACATATGTATATATATATATGAATATATGTATATATATACACACACGCCTATCCCACTAAAGAAGGGTTAGGTTTTGCTTCACAATACTATTCTACGTGGTATTAGAGCAACGAGATATTCGCCGCAGCGACTCGTCTATTTCGATCGATCTTCTACGTCGATCGATCTTCTGCGTCGATCGATCTTCTGCTTTAGCCGATCGCAACAAGTGTTGATCTCCTGCTCTGAATCTACCGATCTCCTGCTCTAGATCTGTTTTACCGATTGTAACACCTCCATGCGCCTTTAGCGTCGATTTTGTTTTGTCATGCTTTGGACGATCGTTTGTTTCTTCCGATCGATCGATTGTGTCTACTACCTCTTTTGCGACTAATCTCCTGATGTTGTTACATGATCCTATTAATCATCGGATTGGATCTTCCATTACTTATTTTGAAATATATCAGCATGGTTTCCTTTAGCGCACCTCCTACCGTGCTAGGATTGCCACTACCACCATGACTTCTTCAAATTTCTAGCTATGGAAGAAAAGTGTGACTATGTCTCTCTCAGGCATACGTCGTATGCACCACCTTTCCCGCCTCCCGATCCATAAACCGGGTAATCCAGTGTACGAAGATTGGTATAGTGATGTTGCAGAATATTCTATATACTGCTTAGTTCTATGGACCACTCCGTTCAACAAATGTGCAGAATATTCTCACTATTCGTGTATTTGTATGTGTATGTTATCTTTGTGATGCTCGTCCATTGATTTCCAGGCTTGATCCCCACTCATTAAAATGTATCTTGCTGGGATAATCTCGCACTACCATTGGATATCAGTGTTATTCTCCTGATCTACAAAGGTACATAATATCGGTCGATGTTGTCTTTGTCGAGTCTATCTCGTTCTCTCTTAATGCCCCTGACATGCTAGACTATGCTGTCCCTTGATTTTGTTCTCACACTTCAGCCTGAGCCACATCCCTCCTCTTTTGATGACATGTGTTACGGATATGCACGACGAGGCGCGGACATGGCGGATCTACAAGCGGCGGGAACCGACGTCGGTGGAGAAGGCGGGCCCGGTCTGTGTCAGCGGGGAGAAGTCGGCTATGGCAAGCGCCGAGAATATTTAAAATTAAATATGTTGCTATGTTTGGTTTATTTCCTATTTAAATATATTGCTATGTTGGTTTATTTCCTATTTCCGTTATTTCCTTTTGTATTCGCTTCTTGCCACTATAAGAGGACATGTGGACCTTGTATTATTTGTTTGTCTTGGATATGAATTGAAAAAGGGCTGCTCCCTTGTTTCTTCCCTCTCAACCCTAGCCTCCTTCTTCTCTCTTCCTCTCCGCCGGCCCTCCCCTTGCCGGATCTTCTTCGTGCGGTAGTAACCTGCTAGATCTTCTATGGGGTCGCACCTATTCTCGTCGTCCCGCTGATAGGGCGTCCTTGCATTCACTTATGCCCACCTCTACACTCGGTGAGGAAGAGATTGCTCCTTCGCCTACTATTCCACCGAATAAAACTGAGACAGTGGCCTTGAATGAGTCTCACATTGACAGAGACATTGTCCCTGCCTTGCCACAAACAGATCTGTGGATTGCAGTCCATAAAGGTACATGTATTTGTAGAGATACATCTCTTTATGCTACTTCATATCAAAGCTAATTTGCTACTATGACTGCTTTGACATCTACATTGAACACTCATTATATTCCCCGCTCGGTCTATGAGGCAAAAATCAACCTGGGTTGGGCCGCATCTATGCAAGATGAGCTAAATGCATTGGAACTTTATCAGACATGGGAATTGATATCTCTTCCCGTGGATAAACGCACTAATGGTTGCAAGTGGATATACACTGTCAAGGTTAATGTTGATGGCTCTCTTGATCAAGTTAAAGCGCATCTGGTGGCAAAGGGACATGCTCAGACATATGATATTGATTATGACAAAACATTTCCTATGTGGCTAAAATGGCTTCTGTCTGACTGTATATATCTCATGCAGGTACTTACCAGTGACAAATATATCAGGTAGACATTAAGAATGTATTTCTCCATGGCTTCCTTGAGGAGGACTATATGGGGCAACCTCCCGGGTTCGTTGTTGAGGGGGAGAGATTGAAGGTGTGTCAACTCTGAAAGTATTTGTATGGATTGAAACAATCTCCTCGTGCATGGTTTGGTCGCTTTCATGATGTGATTACCCAATTTGGATTTCAAAAGCGCCAAAAAGATTCGTCTTATTTCAACACTCCTCGATAGATAGTACCTACGGGTTGTCTATTTGGACGATATTGTCATTACAGGTAGTGATTCTAGAAGGTTCAGTCGCCTTAAATCCTTCCTATATCAGATTTTTCAAACAAAAGATTTTGGCAAATTGAGATACTTTCTTGGTATTGAAACTTCAAATACAAGAAATGCATGTTTTTATGTCAAAGGAAGTATGTTTTAGATTTTCTGAAGGAAGTGGGAATGGATCGGTGTGAGGCAGTTGATACTCTTCTTGAACTAAGTGAGAAGAATCATAAAAGCTCGATATTCAGTTGTCCAGAGAGGTACCGT
The DNA here is from genome assembly GCA_033032865.1 of Dactylorhiza incarnata. Lineage (NCBI taxonomy): Eukaryota > Viridiplantae > Streptophyta > Magnoliopsida > Asparagales > Orchidaceae > Dactylorhiza > Dactylorhiza incarnata. Next base: position 222,958 of record JAWHQI010000659.1, on the reverse strand, counting down.
GGATTGGTTGGTAAACTAAACTATCCTACTATGACTCGTCCTAACATTACATGTGCAGTTAGTAAGGTTAGTCAGATTATGGAGGCACCAACAAATGCCCAGCGGGAGGTTCTTTTACGTATTGTTCGATATGTGAAGAAAGAACATGATCTTGGTTTGATTTGTCATAATCATGGTCATACTAATATTGAAGCCTTCTGCAATTCTGACTGGGCAGGAAGCTTAGCTACACGAAAGTCTAATACTGGGTTCATTGTTTTTTATGGGGGGGAATGTAATTTCTTGGCGCAGTAAGAAATATACTATTGTCTGCTGCAATACAGAGACCGGGTATCGAGCTATTTCTCATACTACAAAAATTGTGGGCTCATCAGATTCTACATGTGATAGGTTATCATGTTAACGACACTACACAGTCATGGCATGACACGGCTATTCAAATTACTACAAAACCAATATTCCATAAGCATAGCAAACATATTGAGCTAGATTGCCACCTTATTCGAGGAAAGTATGAAGAGGACATAATCTCTCTCAAATATGTTAGAATTGGTGATTAGCTTGTTGATTTACTTAACAAGGGGTTCCTAGTCCAAGAGTGAAATATCTTTGTACCAAATTAGGCATGATTAACATTCATGATCCAACTTAAGGGGAGTGTTAAAATTACTTATGCATTATTTATGTGTATTCTTGTATATTTTGTTCCTTTAATTTTACTTATATATATAAGTAAAATGCAAGGTAAGGCTTACCGATGCTTTGTGCACCGGGCTGTCCTTTATATATATATAATACATATCCCACTAAAGTGGGATAAGTTTTTGCTCCACAATACTATCGTATGTAGGTCGAGACCACGAGCTCGAAAATCATTTTAACCATTTTTTATTTGTTTGATAAAACTAATTATATTTATGGTTTGACAATGATGGAGATAAAACATAAAGTGATATATTAATGAGAAATAAAACTTAATTATCAGTTTAAACCATGCACCCAATGTCATTTTTATTTTGAGTCTCTCGGTATCAATCAATAGAATTGTAGTGATGCTCGTGAACCACCCTTGAACCCATTTTAACCCATACTAAGTAATAATAGTAATAGGCCATGAACTAGATCATAATCATTCTCAATGACCCATAAGACGTGATCCAATTTTTTTCATTGGGTCTAGATGAAGACCAAAGATCTTGAGCGATAGATCTATTTACTATATAGTAGTAGTCTAATGTCAAATCTAATCAAAGATACTAAAACAACGTATGATTAGAAAAAATATCACAAACACTAGAAACGTGTATCACCTTACAACTCCCCCCCCCTGATAAAATTGCACATAACTACCCAAAATTACATCCAACCAAAGGCTACATGTTCTTCATCATTCATCCTGCGTCCCCTTATGCACTCAGTAAAATTATTCTAAACCCATACATGAACTTCTGTCTTAATTAAACTGACTCATACAAATTAAAAAATGACAACAAAATTTACCATTAGTAAAAAAGCATAAAACCCATGTTTCAAATAAAATAATAGAAAAAAAAAACTTAAGCACAGATGGTAAATATCTCTTTAGTATCACAATAAACTTACATTATGTATTTCCAGATGCACAGGCCATGAGGACAGTTTCTTCTTCCCAGGCCTTAAGGTTTTCATCACACGATCACATCTTACTATAAGATTCTTTCGAAGTAAAGCATTGATGATGTCCTCGGCATCTAAATCTTTATCTTCCCCTAATACCTCTTTAACCTCCAGATGATCTTTCAAGAAAACTGGAAAGTCCTTCCCTCTAAAATACTCTACCCTTGTTTCTTGCATAATAGCCCATTTAGATTTTAGTTGTTTGTTGTCTCTGACCTTCTCAGAAAAAACCTGGTATGCATCTTTCTTTGAGACAGGTTCCTGCAAACATTAAGTATAAAAAAACAATATGTAGGAAAAGAGAAAATCTATAAGAGTAATTTAAATTCACATAACATATTTGGGGAGTTGAAGTGGAAAACGACTTCTTCAAGTGGACTTCAAACAAAACAAAAATAAAAAACGAAGCGGGAGATTATGCACATGATAATTAAAACATCGTGCTCCAGAAGATACAAAAGTCACATTATGTTACCCGTTGGAGAAAACACTTGCAATAAACAAAATAACTGGGATACAATCACGAGGTATGCTCGTGCCCAACTTCAGGAGGCTGGTTCCTCCTAGAATCCTCTCTCCAAATGAGAGATCTCAAGCCTAAAAGATAAAAGATAAACCTAACACTCCGAAGCCACCTCCTTATATAGGGAGGAAGACTCACATCACTTACCTAATACAAAATACGAGAATAATACGCGCGCACGTAACAATATATCCCACCAGAAAATAGACCTTGTCCCCAAGGTCGAAGTGCAGCCCGCCATCTAGTAGTGACATGCCCGTGGGTGGGTTGCCGCAGAGGAAGTTATCTAAGGCGCAAGACGCACTGAGGCGCAAAGGTGTCCTGGAGCCTAGGCGCAGGTGCGCGCCTGAGGCACGTGAGGCGCAAAAAAGAATTGAGTGCCAATATCACTGAAAATCAGTGAATTTGATGTCCAATTCCCTGAAAATCTGCGAATTGGGCATCAAATTCGCTGATTTTCAATGAATTGAGCACCCAATTCACTGAAAATCGGTGAATTGGATGCCCAAGTGCGTCTAGGTGTGCCTTGGGTGTGTCTGAGATCATGTTTTTGCCCACCTCCCAAAAAAATAGGTTGAAGAAAACACCTTAAAAGACCCAGGCACGCCTTTGGTGGCCTTTGGTGCGCATGGGAGCTGGTAAGGCGCGTGCCTGGGCGCACCTGGGGCACATCGGCCGCCTCTGCCTTGCAGAGGCGCGGGCCGGTGCGCCTGGTGCGCCCAGCGCCTCAGGTACGCTTAGGCGCTCGCCTTGATAACTATGGACTGCCCGGAGCTCCATCCGACGGTATATTCGTGATCATAAGGGCGTCAAAGTCAGCCATGCCGATCTCATCCAAGTCATCCCCGATGAGGGCCCATAACTCCTTGACAGGACATTCATGAGTAGGCGAGTAGGGTTGTTTGCAACGGTAGCACAAACCCTTACTCCGCAAGTCATTGTATTCTTGGTTGGACAGGCGGTGAGTAAGGATATGACGGTTGTTACGTGAGCCCATAATGGTTGGGCGAGGTAAAGGAGGTGGTAGTGGTGAAGGCTTAGACGGGGGAAGAAAATACGGTTGGTAGGGAGGTTTGGAAGGAGGCGATGGGAAAGGAGGGTCCTCGGACGTCGCCAGGAATTTGGCCTCCACTAGTGGGGAGAGGTCCAAGGCTTGGTGGACAGTTAAAGGTTGGAGGGGGCAGAGGCGGGTTCGTATATGGGGTTGTAAGTCGTGCATGAAGTAGGCCAAATAATGGTCGGGTGGAAGACCTGGAACATGGGTGACCAACTCGATGAATGCATCAATGTACGAGTCAATGGAGCGGGTCTGACAAACCCCCACAAAGTCGCTCGATCATGGGGCCGGAGTAGCTGTGATCATAGCGTTGAATGAGTGCCTCAGTGAGAGTTGCCCAGGTGAGGTCGGGAGAAGACTGGCGGAGCCAGCAGATCCTTCCATGCCGATAAGAGTTGTGGAGAACTGTTGCGTCTGGTGAATGTCAAAATACTGCTCGACGCGGACAATCCAGTCGAGGGGGTCAGTCCAGTTGAATGTGGGGATGTTGAGGCGTGGGAGTTGCTAAGGCAATCTCGTCAATGCGGAATCTTCAGGGGCCAAGGTGTTGGGGGATCCCAAGGCAGAGGAGACAGTAGGCCCGGAGTTCTGGCCGGGTTGCAAATTGTGGAGCATGATCATAATCGAGGCGAACTACTCGGCTTGGGTCTCGAGACGAGAGTTGATGGTGGTGAGGGCGTTTTCGAGGGCTTCCACGCGGGATTCCATCCGGCCCTTTGGCATATGAATAGATCGGCGCTGCTGAGAAGGGAGTGGACTGCAGCTGCTGGATGGAATCGGTAGTTGACGGAAGGAAACGTCTCGGTACTGGAGCAGGAAGGAGACGAATCCGCACTGGAGAGGAATCGGCACAGAAGGAAACGAATCGGCACTGGAGAGGAATCGGCACTGAAGGAAACGAATCAGCACCAGAGAGGAATCGATCGTCACTAGAGCAGGCAGGAGACGAATCGACGCTCGATCTGGCCGCGATGGCTGGATCCGATGGAAATGATGGGGTCGGGGTCGATTTGGACGATGGAAGCGGGAGCTGGCGGGCTCGGTCGATACATGCTGGTGCGCGACTGTTGGAGAAGGCAGAAGCAGACGTCAGAGGCTCGATCGGAAGTTGACTACGACTGGATCGCAGATGGCGATGAGAACTGAAGCAGCGAAACCCGGCGGGACGCGGCGAGATGCACAGGCGGGGCGGCAGGTCGGACCAATGTTACCCGTTGGAGAAAACACTTGCACTAAACGAAATAACTGGGATACAATCACGATGTATGCTCGTGCCCAACTTCAGGAGGCTGGTTCCTCCTAGAATCCCCTCTCCAAATGAGAGATCTCAAACCTAAAAGATAAAAGATAAACCTAACACTCCCAAACCACCTCCTTATATAGGGAGGGGGCTCACATATCACTTACCTAATACAAAATACGAGAATAAAACGCATGCGCGTAACACATTACAAATTAATTGACACTTTGCAGAAGGCAATTTACAAGATGGATTCGCGACTATTGAAGAAACGAAATATTAATCCTTTCTCCCTGAGCATTTTCCTAGCTTCTTATAGAAACATGCATACCTCCAATTAGGGGTGCAAGAAAAGCCCAAGCCCGAATGTCCAGCCTGGTTTTTGCTCGGGTGCAAGCCAGTCATAGGGGGCCTCACCATACCCCCTTTTTTGCATGGACCCGACATAGTGCCTGGCCCAAGCCTGCCCGGGCACCAGACTTCGCCTAAGCCCGGTGCCCGCCCTATACTGGCCAACTAGATGCCTGCCCAGCTATAATGTTGGGCGACTAGCACCCAACATTAAGTGTTGGGCGCTGGCCGCCTAGTTTCACTGCCAAATGGCTGTAGCGGGGGCCATTTGGCTGCAGCGGGGGTCTTTCTAGCAAGACCCAGGACTGGCTCGGCCTGCCTGGGCCCGGCTTGGCAAGCTCAGGCAGGCCCTCCTTTTTTTTTGGGGGGGGGGGGGCCTGGGCCCGGCTTGGCAAGCTCAGGCAAGCCCCCCTTTTTATGGGGGCCCGGTTTGACCTGGGCCCGACAACAAGATAGCTCGTGCCCGGCGAGCTTTAGCTGCACCCGTCTCCAACTTGAAGATAGTTATATAGATTCCCAATACAATTTCTTTCTTGGCACATTAAATTCAGTGCTAAGACGGTTCATATCAATAATGTTCCTCAGTTGTAATTTGGTTTGACTTTGCAACCTTTCTGGAGAAAGTCTAAGACCAATTGTTGTATGTAACACCTACAGAAATGTTATTAAATACTTCAAATAAATTTACAAGCTTGCCTATCTATATAACCATGAATTATCTCAGTAAAAGGCAATCAGAGTATTAAAATTCTGCAAAAGGAAACGATACCAAGTGATTAGACAACTTAGAAGTTATAATATCCACTAAAGTTGAAACATGTCATCCGACTTTAATGGATGTTAAACTGATAACAATAGGTAATTATGGAAGAGCTAGCTTAGGTGTAGTAAGTTTAGGTATGTTGAAGCTATTATGCAACAAAAACAAAATGTGAATACAACAACAACAACAACAACAGAACCCATATAGTCCCCAATCATTGGGGGTATGGGCGGGGGAAGATTGGAAACAGACCTAACCTTTGGCACTATGCACAAAGTGGCTTCTCTCAGAGGAGAAAGACCTAACCTTTGACAATAAATGCACAAAGTGGCTGCTCACAGAGTACCACTGAAATAGTGGCCCCCTATACAGTTGCGTTTGCTGCGGAATCATGCCCTCAAATCAAAGCCAAAGACATCAGAGAGGGCAGACCCAACAAAAACAAAATGTGAATAAGGACATAAAAAATCCAGAATTTTAATAAAAAGGAGAAGTATCTTATGAGTACTTGATAGACTCGTGCTATCGCCGAACAATACATGTAAATTGATACACAAGAAAATACAAGATAACGAGACAAGCTCAATTCAATCTCTTGAGGGCAGGATCCCTCTAAGAGCCTACTCTCCAAGGGAGCCAAAAACCTAAATGATCCAAACAATCCCACCCTCATCCTCCAAGAGAGCTCTCACTTAGTGAGGCTGATCGTCCGATATCACTTGTCCAGAAGACGTATATGTACACTTGCCTACCTGCCTTGAAAATCGACTGTCCCCGAGGTCAAGCAACGTAAACATCTTTATTTTGGTGAACGCATGACAATCGGACCACGGCCACGCTTGGAGTCGTGACGATATGAAGAATAATGAAGCAAATTTGTTCGGGAGTTTTGCGATTTCAGGAGCGACAATGTTTTTTGCCAAAAAAATAAATGTAATCGTATCAGGAGCACAGGGTGAAGGTAGACAATTTGGAAAGTACAGTATGAAATGGTAAGTGTGGTGACCATTAATTGCTCGAATTGAGACAATTGTATAGAAAATGTGAGGATTAGGCGGTGGGCCCCATTGATGATGGGCAGGATAGGTTCGAGTGGAGCGTTGGTGTGACATTTTGTCTGAGTGGTTGCAGTGATCGAGGGTAGAAGGGGATTGGCGAGGGAAACCAAGGCTTGGTGGGACCGGGCGAAGTCGGCGTGGGGCTGGAAATGCATGGTGAGCTTTCGCAAGGCAAGAAAACAGGGTGAGGTCGGCGCGGGTCTAAAAAAACAGGGAGAGATCAGCGCGAGGCTGGAATGAGCGGGTCATGTGGGAATTATCGGGTTTGGGCGGAGCGGAGGTGGCAGGGGTCTACTGGTATGATTGGTTGTCGTGGGGTTAGTGCATGAAGATACGTCCCCGTCTGGAGTCCTCGGTCTAGTCCAAGGTCAATGATATGAAGACGTTCAACCAATGCATTGGCTATCGATGGCGCCTGGTTCATCTGCATCTCCTTGAATCTAGAAGGGGAAGGGTTCCTGATCGGAAATGTGGACAAACAATCCAGTTGGGGGTGGTTGGTGGTTGACAACAGAGGTCGATTGAAATAGTCGGTTGTTATGTGACACCAATGAAGGGAAGGCATGGCAGTCGACTGTGGAAGCGGATGTGGCGTGTGCTGGAAAGGAAAGAAAATTTCATTGGTGAAGCTCGTGGGCCATGGCGAGGTGGTTGGCCATGGTGGCATCGATCTGATTGAACCACGTGTGTAGCGAGACTGCGGCCTTGGACATGGTTGATGGGAGGAGGAAACTGGGACCTGGCAACCGGTTGTGAACGGTAGGCGGAGGCGGTAGGTCAGACCAATTGATAGACTCGTGCTATTGCCGAATAATATATGTAAATTGATACGCGAGAAAATACAAGATATCGAGACCGGCTCGATCTAATCTCTTGAGGGTAGGATTCATCTAACAGTCTACTCTCCAAGAGAGCCAAAAATTTAAATGATCCAATTTATCCCACTCTCATACTAAGAGCTTCTTATATATATGGAAACCCGCCACAAGACGAAATACACTAGAAGACAAAATACATAAATAATTAAGAATACAAGACAATCCATAAAGGTAGTCGCATCTACGGGAGAGCTCGCGCGTAGTGAGGTTGATCATCTGATATCACTAGTCCGGAAGACGTATATGTATTAGTACTCCACAAGAAGTGAGTATCCCAGATACATAGAAGTCAATTTTTAGAAAACTGGAAAAATTGTCTATATCATATGGATTTGCTTGCTAGAAAACATGAAAGTCATAGATAGCCAAGTTGAATGCATATTTTATACTTTTTTTCTTAATTCTATTAACTCTAAGCTCTTAATCTTTTAAGCACTAAGTCAACGATATTACTTTTAACTTAATTTCAAATGAGGTGTCATCAAAGAGAAATTTGCAAAAAACATACACCAATGCTCTTTATTTTGAATATCAATTGTAAACATCTCCAAAACCATAAAAATACATATGGACTCAATGACAATCATTGTAATTGGCATATCTTTGGCCACTACATAACTATTTATAATTTAGTCAATACGCAATATACCGTCATACATAACTTTAACCTCAGCATTACATTGACAGACACATTTCATCTTAATGTGCACCAAATATATTCTAGTGGTATTCCATCACTCTAGATAAATGATATTATATGAAGATCATTTTCTCCTCCATTATATGTTTCCACTAACTATCTTTACACAAAAACTGCTTTTATGTAGATATTTCTAACATTAAATCAAATTGATTCACCAAACAAATATTTTCTTAGATATATGTACATTATACTTTTCCAAAGCTTTGTTGTATGACTCATAGGTTGGATTTCTTTAGGTAGCACAATATTTAACATTTTGTTTGTTCTTAAATGCCGACAAATGGCGACAATACAAGATTTCATTTGGAATCATTTGACCTTTCTTGTATTCAAATTTTCATTGAAAATATTTGCTATCAAAGCCTGCAACAATATCTATTAATCTCCAAATATCAAAAGTATTTCATTAGGGCTTGTTAGAATTAGGGTACCGTGAAATTATATCAAAATAACAGAGGTATCCCCTTTATATAGGAGGAGATAATACATGATAAAATAATAATCTAAAATAGACAAACCTAACACTCCCCCTCAAGATGGGCATGTAATATTTTTCATGCCCAATTTGCCAATAAGGGTTACAAACAGTCTTTCACACAAAGCCTTAGTAAGAACATCTGCAAGTTGTCCCTCGGAGGGAACAAAAGAGGTGCAAACAATTCCCTTCATATTATTTTCTTTAATGAAGTGTCGGTCAACTTCCACGTGCTTGGTGCGATCATGCTGAACCGGATTATGAGCAATGTTGATTGCAGCTTTGTTGTCACAATACAGGTTGAAGGGGTCAGCTTCTAGTAGGCCCAGATCATTCATGAGTGTACGCAACCACATCCCCTCACATATACCATGAGCCATAGCTCTAAACTCAGCTTCAGCACTTGAGCGAGCTACCACATGTTGCTTTTTGCTTCTCCAAGTGACCAAGTTAGAACCGACAAAGGAACAATAACCAGTCGTGGATCTCCTATCATCAACTGATCCATCCCAATCAGCATCAGTATATACTTCAATTTTTAAGTTATCACTGGGTGAGAATAAGATACCTCTACCCGGAGAAGTCTACAAATACCTCAAATCTCGGTGCGCAACATTGAGATGTCGGATTCTGGGAGAGTGCATGTATTGACTCAGAACTCCTACATCATATGAAATGTCTGGACGAGTATGAGACGGGTAAATCAGTTTTCCAACTAGCTTCTGGAAACTTGAAATATCTTCCACTAACTCCCCATCATCTCGTCCAAGTTTGTGGTTTACTTCAATAGGAGTATCAGCAGGTTTGCAACCGCTCATTCCTGTCTGTTCTAGTAAGTCAAAAGACATACTTCCGTTGGGAGATATGAATCCCATGTTTTGACCTTGCTATTTCAATTCCTAGGAAGTACCTCAATTTTCCCAGGTCTTTTACTTCGACACTTGCCAGTTTTGCTTTAGAGATTGAATCTCATCAATGTCATCACTTGTGACAACCATATCATCAACGTACACAATCAGAAGGGTCACCTTCATTTCTTTTCGCCTGACAAATAAAGTGTGATCAGCATGGCTTTGAGTATAGCCTAATGAGATCATGACTTTGTGAAGTCTGCCAAACCAAGCTCTTGGAGATTGTTTTAATCCATAAAGAGCTTTCTTCAGTCTGCAGACCTTCCCTTCTGCGCCAATTGAGGCAAGGCCAGGAGGCATAGACATATATACTTCCTCTTCTAATTCTCTATGCAAGAAGACATTCTTCACATCCAGTGTTGAAGATCCCATCCTTTACAAGCAACACAGGATAACAAGACACCGATAGTATTCATCTTTGCCACCGGAGCAAATGTCTCTTGGTAGTCAATACCTTGAGTTTGGGTATAGCCTCTTGCCACTAGTCGTGCCTTGAACCTCTCAACAATACCATTAGAGTTTTGTTTCACGGTAAAGATCCTTCGGCAACCAACAATCTTCTTGCCAGGAGGGAGATCAACAAGGTCCCACGTATGGTTCTTCTCAAGGGCGTGCATTTCCTCCATCATTGCCTTTGCCCATTTTGGGTGTCCAACTGCCTCCTGCCAAGTACCGGGGATCGATACAGAGGATAGATAGGCAATAAAGGCTTTATAGGAAGAAGTTAAAGAGTCATATGAAACATAGTTGGATAGAGGGTGTTGAGTGGATGAGCGAATACCTTTTCGTAGAGCAATAGGTAGCTCCAGGGATGCAGAGGACGAATCTGGTACTGGCTCTGGTATTATGGAATGAGGCTAAGTGTTTAACCCTTTGTTTCTCCTAATATAGACTTGCAACTCCTTCTCTTTGGGAATATCCACTTTGAGCCCATACCCCCCGTTGGGAGCGTTCGCTGGTTGGGGAGGAAAAAAACCCCGTTGCGCCCCCGAGAGGAACCGCATTTGCCCCGGTTGGGCGAAACAGCCCAAAACCTTGGTGTTGCGGCCTCCACGGTTGTCCCGGGTGCTGTCCGGGTCCAAACGAGGCACCCCCACCCTGTCCGGAGCCTCCTCCGTGCCGCAGTAGGCCGCCGGGTCCCTGCGGGGGTTGTTCGAGCCCCCAGGGAGCAGTCGCTCCTCCGCCGACCCCCCAGGGAGCAGTCGCTCCTCCGCCGACCCCCCAGGGAGCAGTCGCTCCTCCGCCGACCCCCCAGGAGCCGCATGCGGCTTCCGCCGCTCTGCTGGAGCCAGTCCGCGGTGGTTCCGGCACCTCCCGGCCTCCCGGCTCCCTGCAGCTCAGCCCCCAGCCGTCTGGATGCCCGCCTGGCATTCCGCCCGCCCGATACGGGGTTCCGATCCCCCGTGCGGCGTCCTGTAGGTCTCCCGCTCCGGATCCAGATCCGGAAACTCTAGCCGGAGGTCCTCCGCCATTTCCCGCTCCAGTACTACCCCTCCAGGAGTATTTGCTTCTTCGGCGTCGGATCCATCGCCGTTCACCGTCTTTCCTTTCAGATTTTGCAAGAGGGATTTCAGCTCCTCCATCCTCGCCTCGAAGCGTTCCTCCAGATTTTGTTGTGAGTTCTTCACGCTTGCTTCGATTGCCGCTACGGAATCCGTCAAGGTGACATAGTTCTCCTCGATGGCGGCCAAGCGCGCCGTTTCCGCCTCCGTACGTGTCACCATGGTCGCAGGAAGGATGCTCTGATACCAAATGTTATGCTACCGCTAGGGTTCTAGAACGAAAAGAGAAAACTAGGAATGAAGAAGACGGCTAGGGTTTGCAAAGAAGAGAAATACCTGAAAATGATTTTGCATGCCTCCAAAAGAGGGGGGAGTGGGGTATTTAAGTGACCCCACTCCACAAGGGGGCCGGCCGGCCCCCATTGGGGCTGAACCGGTGAGGTTCAGCCCCCTCCTCTTATTAATTAGTTGTGGGCTGAACCGGATGGTTCAGCCCGGTCTTTTCCCGGCGCATCTTTAGGTCTTCTGGCATACTTATATCCACGGAACCGTAGATCGTCCGGGGGCATAACAAACACTTGCCACTTACTTTTTCAAATCACGCACGTGAAGATTGTTTGAGATGATAACTAGCTTTCTTAAGATGACATGCATGATGAGAAGCAACCTTGGCAAGAAAAACATTTTTGTCATCAATTTGGTAGAGTGGTCATGATCTCTGATGTACAATAGACAAAGAGGATTTGAACAAAATTAAGCTTGGCTACTGAGTCAATGGTCTCCTAGCGATTAACTTCAAGAATATGAGTAAAACCTTCGGCCACTAGCTCGAATCGTATAACTTTCGATAGAAGCAGATCACAAGTACAACCAGTACAAGGTGCAACCATGAAAGGGACTTTGCAAAAATGTTCCTAGTGTTGAATCTTTATTTTTCCCCATAGATGATTGAGAACCCACCACTAACCCAGGAATCATGGAGTTCTTTCTCACAACCTCCTCTATGTATGGCTCTTCCTCTCCTTAAAAATTTGAACTCTTGCTCTTCCTTCTGAGGGGGCATATGTAACCAGCATAGCTGAAATGGATGACCGCCATGTGTAAAGCATGTGAGGGATGTTGTTGACATGTGGAAAGGGAACCACTAAGGGTTATGATAACGGTCTGTCGTGCAAAGGGAGTGGCTGCTAGAGCACATTTCCTAGGATTGACAATGCGATTGAGATCAGCCTTTGTCTCCTCCACAATCTGTGTGCCACAGGATAGCGTCTAGACCTATGAGATGTAAGGTAGTCGTTGGGCAATAACTACCTCCCATCGGTAGGCCATGCGCTATAAGTGGCGACGATGTCGGGAGCAAGGACGACGCTTTATAGGCCAGAGCCGAGCGAGAACCGTGGAACGAGTACAACAGCCTGTAGGCGAGGAGATGTCGAGGGTGTGGATTGACGAAGATTATATTGCGCAAATGAGGATTGCATGTAGAGGGAGAGGACCGCATTAGGGGTGTGCGCAATGGGATTGCCCATCGCGGGCGAGAATCACACCTCATGGTAGAAGTTTTTGGGCGAGGAATCGTCACGACAACGACTACACACAACATGTGAGGTCCATCAAGAGTGGGACATGTATCGCGATCTCCTGCTGGCTTACAACGTCTGATGTATTACACATGGTGTATTTCCATTGAGCCCGGCACAAGGGACACATTACATCAAACTCCAAGTACACCTGAAGACAACAATGATTGAAAACAAGGAAGAGAACTATGTGTTAATCTCGCAGGTCATATGTTGCAAGTAGAAAAGAGGGTGGTGGAAGAATGAGGTGACCCATATAATATAAATCATCCCATCTACGACCAGTCCTAATGTAACACCCCAAAAATAGTAGTTCAGCGAAGTAGGCGGAGTGGTAGTGCTGCGCTTGAAGCAGGCTAAATTTTCCCTGTCTGCTCTTAGCGCACGATCAGTGGCCTCTTCGCGCACGACCAGTGATCGTGCGCTAGCAATCGTGCGCATATTCGCAAGAAATCGGAGTTCTGTCTCCTCTTAGCGCACGACCAGTGATCGTGCGCCCTGTTTATTCTGCTCCGCGATTTTGAGCGGAGAAGCCGATCCGACCGATCAAATTTCTTGGAAATTGATCCAACGGCTGAGATTTGTTGCTGGGGGGTCTTAGGGCTTTGGAGAGGGATTAAACCCTCATAATTCCATAGCCTTTCTCTCTCCAACCCTAGAGAAAGAAGAAGGAGCCAAGGAAGAAGAAGGAAGATCCCGCCATTGACGGAGCTCCGGAGCTCCGTTTCGCGAGCCGTTTCCAGATTTGGAGAGTGCAGCCCGGTGCGGTCGTTTCTCTCCGTGTAGAATCTCGGATCCATGGCGAAAAAGAACGCGTCTAGGGTAACGATTCTTCCTCCCGAACTTTGGACTTGTATTTTCCTTTCATTCCTCTTTCTATGCTTGCATGAGGTATCTCTTTCACCAAATGGGTGAAGTGTAGGATTCCCTCAAGTTCTTCGGAACTCCGGGTAGATTGTGTCCGTCCCCTGCATTATTGCATGTAGAAGATCCGGTAGTCGTGCGGATTTAGGCATTTTGTGTGAAGCCTATTCGTGGCCGCGAGCCCGAATCGGTGATGCTTGATTTGCGACGTTGCATTTAGGTTAGGCCTAGAATGCGTGCCGGAGAATGACTCCGTGAAATCATCTTTAGTATTGCGGGAATTAAGTGTAGGCGTCTTGTGAAGATCCTAACGAAAGCCCCATGCTTTGAGATTTGGATGAAGGCAAACCTTCACCACGAAATTGATGCAGAGCGTATGTACCTCTCTTGTTGAGTATTCGTGAAGCCTAGATCCTTGTGAAGGGGGTTAGGTGCGTAGCGTATTTTTAGTGTAGCACTTGAAAGTGCTAAACCCTTACGGGCCGAGGTGAAGCCGTACCCGCGTCGTGCGATAGATCGCGACGATTAGAGCACGGGCAAAGCTAAACCGAACCCGTTTCCATGCAGATCGGTATGAGGTCCCTACCTCATGAGAGCCGTGTGATCATGGGAGAGGTCGTGGAAGGTGTCTTACCTAGTCCGACCAAAAGCTCTATTCCCCACCTAAGGCGATGGCCCTTACGGTGGAGTGTTTTGTGAAATGGATGTTATGTTAGCCTCATGCGATTGCTTAGGCGGTTGTGGGGAACCTTCGGGTGAACCCAACCAACATCATGTGCATACCTAGGTTCCCTTCTCTTGATGCTCAACCTAGAAGATTGATTGTGCTTGAAACCTCACCTTGTGTAGTTGCACTTTCTTTATATTAGTACTTGTGCTAGTATGGCTTGCTTGCAGGGTAGAAGCTCCGCCACCCCGGGAAAGGGGTGGGGTCGTTATAATTTGGTCAGCTGTGCTGACCGTTACTTTGTTTGTCACCGCTTGGTGGAATGTTCTTATGCAGGTGCAGGTGAGCCTAGCGGGAAATAGCGGGCGATGGCCCTTTTGCTGCGTTGGCCCTCGAAGGCCAGCCTTTTTCCTGTTTTTCATGTATTGCCGGCCTGCGTGCCGATGTATGCTTTATGGAGCTTTGTGCATTGGGTAAATGTAAGGCCTTAAGGCCGTAACTCTTTATTCAGGTTTCATTCCTATGATAGTGGACAGTTCTAAATGAAATGGTTTAATTAATGCTTCCGCTTACGTTTTGTACTCTCGTGTAGTTGTTACTTTCTGGTTATCACCTTTTAACTCCTAGCTAGTGTGGTTTGTATGGCGTGGGGTCCCGGCCGGACCTGCTGTTATACTTTTCTTACTGGCAGGGTGTTACAATTTGGTATCGGACTTAAGGCGTCGATCCGTAGTTTAGCGAATTCGGGACGAATTCCTTTTAAGGGGTGGTGCGCACGGGTTGTGCATTCACCTAAAACGATAAAAACTAATAAGAATGTCCACTTAGGAATGAAAAAACATACTTGTTTGCGGAACCTGAGCGTTCCATGATTGATGTTTGATATGTTGTGGGTCACTAAATTGTGCCTTGCATGATTATAGGTGACTAGAAGTGCTGCGGGGCAGTCTCGACCCCATAACACCGCTGAAAGTAGTGGGTCGGTTGAAGTGCCAGCGACCACTCCTTCGGCTGAGATGATCAGAATGGTCGCAGAAGCGGTCTTCGCGATGATCAATGCTCAACCGCAAAGGCTTGCGCAGCCTGCTACGCCTACTACAGATGCGGCCCCGGTGATCGAACCTGCAGTGGAACCTGCGGTGGAACCGAGGGTTGAGGCCCCGTGGTGCGCACGGGTTGTTGCGCCCTGTTTATTCTGCTCCGCGATTTTGAGCGGAGAAGCCGATCTGACCGATCAAATTTCTTGGAAATTGATCCAACGGCTGGGATTTGTTGCTGGGGGGTCTTAGGGCTTTGGAGAGGGATTAAACCCTCATAATTCCATAGCCTTTCTCTCTCCAACCCTAGAGAAAGAAGAAGGAGCCAAGGAAGAAGAAGGAAGATCCCGCCATTGACGGAGCTCCGGAGCTCCGTTTCGCGAGCCGTTTCCAGATTTGGAGAGTGCAGCCCGGTGCGGTCGTTTCTCTCCGTGTAGAATCTCAGATCCATGGCGAAAAAGAACGCGTCTAGGGTAACGATTCTTCCTCCCGAACTTTGGACTTGTATTTTCCTTTCATTCCTCTTTCTATGCTTGCATGAGGTATCTCTTTCACCAAATGGGTGAAGTGTAGGATTCCCTCAAGTTCTTCGGAACTCCGGGTAGATTGTGTCCGTCCCCGGCATTATTGCATGTAGAAGATCCGGTAGTCGTGCGGATTTAGGCATTTTGTGTGAAGCCTATTCGTGGCCGCGAGCCCGAATCGGTGATGCTTGATTTGCGACGTTGCATTTAGGTTAGGCCTAGAATGCGTGCCGGAGAATGACTCCGTGAAATCATCTTTAGTATTGCGGGAATTAAGTGTAGGCGTCTTGTGAAGATCCTAACGAAAGCCCCATGCTTTGAGATTTGGATGAAGGCAAACCTTCACCACGAAATTGATGCGGAGCGTATGTACCTCTCTTGTTGAGTATTCGTGAAGCCTAGATCCTTGTGAAGGGGGTTAGGTGCGTAGCGTATTTTTAGTGTAGCACTTGAAAGTGCTAAACCCTTACGGGCCGAGGTGAAGCCGTACCCGCGTCGTGCGATAGATCGCGACGATTAGAGCACGGGCAAAGCTAAACCGAACCCGTTTCCATGCAGATCGGTATGAGGTCCCTACCTCATGAGAGCCGTGTGATCATGGGAGAGGTCGTGGAAGGTGTCTTACCTAGTCCGACCAAAAGCTCTATTCCCCACCTAAGGCGATGACCCTTACGGTGGAGTGTTTTGTGAAATGGATGTTATGTTAGCCTCATGCGATTGCTTAGGCGGTTGTGGGGAACCTTCGGGTGAACCCAACCAACATCATGTGCATACCTAGGTTCCCTTCTCTTGATGCTCAACCTAGAAGATTGATTGTGCTTGAAACCTCACCTTGTGTAGTTGCACTTTCTTTATATTAGTACTTGTGCTAGTATGGCTTGCTTGCAGGGTAGAAGCTCCGCCACCCCGGGAAAGGGGTGGGGTCGTTATAATTTGGTCAGCTGTGCTGACCGTTACTTTGTTTGCCACCGCTTGGTGGAATGTTCTTATGCAGGTGCAGGTGAGCCTAGCGGGAAATAGCGGGCGATGGCCCTTTTGCTGCGTTGGCCCTCGAAGGCCAGTCTTTTTCCTGTTTTTCATGTATTGCCGGCCTGCGTGCCGATGTATGCTTTATGGAGCTTTGTGAATTGGGTAAATGTAAGGCCTTAAGGCCGTAACTCTTTATTCAGGTTTCATTCCTATGATAGTGGACAGTTCTAAATGGAATGGTTTAATTAATGCTTCCGCTTACGTTTTGTACTCTCGTGTAGTTGTTACTTTCTGGTTATCACCTTTTAACTCCTAGCTAGTGTGGTATGTATGGCGTGGGGTCCCGGCCGGACCTGCTGTTATACTTTTCTTACTGGCAGGGTGTTACACCTAACAATCTTCCCCGTATGATGATCTTGTATAATACAAGTAAATGTAATGAATGAGACAGTATAACACATGTGGTGTTATGGTTTATTATAGGTTTGAATCTGGATCCAGTTGGCACTTCTTTAGGTCTCGACGAGACCTAGATGCGAGGAACCCCCAATCATTTTTACGGAAGAGAAACAAGGAGTTGCCACACTTCCGAGATATTTATGATTAGGAAGCAACATTGGCTTCCTCTTTCTACCCAACAACAACAGCAACGACGACCGGTTCGAGTAGCGGAAGGTATGAGGTCCGCGGAGGGCAGACGTGCGCGATCTGAGTGGGTGATGTGCGTGATTAGTGCAACTACAAGCGTGAAGCATTAGGCTGCAGAGCTCGACAGGGCAGGGCAGGGGTTGATTGAGCAAGGGACGTCGGCGGGAGCAGCAAGGTCGAGTCTAGACTTAGACTTCTTCTCCGGTGGTGGCGGTTGTTGGTCGTTCGAAGACGACGAAGGTTTTGCTTCGTGTGAACCTTGTGCGGCCCGATTGTGTAATCGGATTGCAAATTTGCAATAAGTGCAAACTTAGATTTCTTCTCTGGTGGTGGCGGTTGTTGGTCGTCCGACGACGACAAAGGTTTGCTTTGTGCGAACCTTGTGCGCCCGATTGTGTAATCGGAATGCAATAAGTCTTTCTTATTTCTCAGTTGTTTGGAGGTATCTGATTTCACCTATGGTGTTTTCATCAGACTTATATTTCTCCATATATCTTGTACTACGTTGTTGTGGATTTATTTGGATAATAAACTGCATGACTGTGATTTTATGTAGGTGGGATTGTCGATTGTGTGTGCTCCTATGTTTATTTGTGTTTGCAGTTGTGCCTGGGGATTTGTCAAATCCTAACTATATCAGAGCTAGGCTCCATGTAGGTGACTGACTAGCGTTCAGGTTAAGGTTTAAGTGAGGTGGGTGATGACAATGTTCGCTCTCCATTCTTCAGATATGATCCTCAAATTATTCAGATCTCCTCGGGGTACTAAGGGCAGTTATGGCAGGAAAAAATACGGTGTTGTCTAGGTACTTAGTGCAGAAGTTTGATGGAAACGAAAATTTTAGTTTATGGCAGATCCGAATCAAAGACATGCTAGTTGAGCAGGTTTTGATGTGAGTGTTGCGGGGACCAGAGAAATTGGCCGCTTTGGTGAAGGACTCAGAGTGGCTTGACTTGGATGAGGATGCCACCAGCGTCGTTGGGATGTGTGTTGATGATAAGGTCCTCTTCAACACCGGCATCGTAGATTTTGCACACAAGTTGTGGGAGAATCTTAAGAGATTGTATATGTACAAGTCGTTGACCACGAGGTTGTTGTCGAAGCAACGATTGTATAGCCTGAAGATGCAGGATGGTGATAACCTGCGGAACACTTCAACATGTTCAACAACTTTCTCAACTAAATGCATGTGGTTGGTGTGAAGGCGAAGAAATAAGACAATGTCCTCTTGCTTCTTACCTCACTCTCAGCATCCTACAAGAACATTGTGATTATACTCATGTATAAGAATGATACAGTGTGGCTGGAGGAAATCACATCAGCATTGTTGTCTAGTCAGATACTGACAGACCCGCTCGAAGGTGAGCATATTTTGGCAGTAGGAGGACAAGAGGGGACGACCGACAAGGGGTCGAGAGGTGCACGTGCTCGATCTGTATCGAAGAAAGGCATGACATGTTACCACTGCAAACAGAGCATTCACATCATAAGGAATTGTCCGCAGCGGGACAAAATTCTGAGGGAGTCCAGGCTGCGGGTATGGAGTCGGTAGACCTGAGAGTGGAGAGTGATGATGTCTTCTTCACCATTGAGATACACAATGACTCTGACAGCTAGATATTGGATTATGGTGCTTCGCAACGCATATGCTCAGATGCAGCGATGTTCAGTTCACTAAACATGGAGGCTTGGTCAGTCTTTCTGGATGGCGGCTCAGGTTGAAAGATCACAAGAACAGGGATGGTGGACATCTGTATGCGTGACAGGGTAGTGTGTGTGCTTAAGCAGGTACATCTGGAACCCAAGTTGCACAAGAATCGCAAGATTGGACTCAAAGGACTGCAGTTTTGCGGTGAGAAGAGTCCTAACAGTGACAAGTGGGAGTGTTGTGCTCATGTGAGCTATGCAGTTCGGTAGTCGGTACCAACTAATGGGAATCATAGTGCGAGGTGGCGCACCCATGATTTATGTTGGTGACTTCATGGATTGACGAGGAGGTATAATAGATAGCCTTTCGGAGAGTCGAGTTCGTTGCGGCAGATTTTGCGATCCTAGTTCGTGGACATCACAAATGTGAGCCAGAGCAGGGGCGGTACTTCGTGAAGTTATTGCTTTGTGCAGTTGTTACTACGAGCAGGCAGTGCTTCGTGCAGGTGGTGGTTTTGAATCACGAACCAAGGTGGTGGTGTTATGGTTTATTGTTGGTTCGGATCTGGATTTGAACTGGATTCGGATCCAATTTGCATTTTTTAGGTCTCAACGAGACCATGATTTGAGTGACCCCTATCATTTTCACGGAAGAGAAACAAGCAGCTTTCGCACAACCCCGACATATTCGATCAGAACGCAGTGTTGGCTTACCTCTTTCGCACTATGAGGGAAGTCGCAGCAACCAGTTGCAACGATGTGAAGACTGAGGTCAGAGGAGTGTTGTTGTGTGCGATCTAAGCGGGTGTTGTGTGGGATCGGTGCGACTACGGAGTAAAGTAATGGGTTGCATAGCTCAAAAAGGATGGAACAATGATTGATTGAGCGAGGGACATCGACAGGCTACACACCCACAGCATAGGGTTGAGCATATTATTCGAAACTAGAAAGTCACTCAAAAATCGCTCGAATATTAAGACAAATCGAAATCAATTACAACTGATTCAGCTAAATTTGAGTCGATTTAATTTAACTTGAACCACATTTCGAGTCGATTTCGAGCCTTCCCGGAATTTCTCAAAATATGATTTGATTCATCTTAAATTGATTAAAATATAATATATTTATTAACATAATATTATTTTAAATTAAAACACAAATTTATACCTAAACTGAAAGAGTAAAGCCTTAAAGGGCTTCATCTGCTACAAAATAAGCCACCAAGTCATAGTTATTAGAAATAATAGAGGATTGTGCCTCAAGAGTGGGTTGCCAATTTTCCTCGAAGATAAGTTCATTCATGGTTCTGTCCAAGGACGGAACAAGTGAACGATGTAAGAGAATTTAATTAAATGTCTGAAATTTGGGTCGCATATGCATGAGAAATTGAAGCAGATATCTACGATCATGTAGAACTAGATACTAATAGTGATTTGAGTTTATTTTCACCTGGCTCACAAGTGAGTTTTATGACATTGAGTTAACTCCATAAATCCATCATATATGCATGAAAACAGTCTAATAGTGTGATCTCCCTAATGTGCAAACTGAAGGATTAGTAAGAGCTAGAATTCGTAAGCATTGTCTGTCTGCGTGAAGTATTGTCTAAGTCCACATTGCAAATGTCGTATCATAAGGTTCCAGTGGAAGCATGGTAATCGGAGTAACAGATTGAAGAATGACATCAATCACTCGATGTTCATCGTAGGTCCATGTGTCAAGTTGACTTGAAAATTTGTTGTGGTCGCCTTTTCATGGAGGCTAGGCATGAGTAGGGAGTTATACAATCTATGTGTCCACAAAGGTGCTTACTCAGTGAGTGACTCTTAACTACAGGGGCCCAAATGTGATAGTTTGGACCTTCCAAGATGACACAGAGACGAGATTCAGTAGTGGTGATAATGTCCGATATAATTTACGAAATAAGGAGTTATGGTGGAGAGAGAAATTGTTTTGGAGGAGTTCAGGTGAAACGAATTGCTATTGCCGAGAAATCAGGTGAGGCGAATTGATGTTGTTGTTGTCAAGAGATCAGGCGAGAGAGCGCGAGACATAGTTGTAGCCGAGGGAAACTGCGTGTGGGAGTAAATCGACGAGCGAGCAAGCTCATGTGAACGTCTTCTGGAAGCGGTGCCTGGGAGGAGTCAAGTGAGCAGATGAGCTTTTGTTGTCGAGAGATCAGGTGAGACCACTTGTCAATTCCTAGAGCTCAGGTGAGACGCGATTGTAGTGGCTGGAAGCAACGTCGGGAAGGAAATCGACGAGCAGGCAAGCGTCTGCAAGTCGAGCAAGTAGGCGATCTTCTCGCAAAATTGAGCGGGAGGAGTCGTTCTTATATGGGCGAGCAAGCAAGCGCCTGTTGAGGCGAGTTGTGCAGGATCAATTGATTGAAATAAACATCTAGTGCTCTGATACCATGTTAGAGAGATAGGAAAGAGTGATGAGACCAACTTTAGTCATCCCTTTTAAGGGGTATATAAAAGATGAGAGAGAGATACAAATAAGAGATTGGACAATGTGGAACTAAACCCACATAAATGTATTTAACAGTTTTTTCACATGTTTCCTTGCTTCGCAGTGAGAGCATATCAGTCTAGCCTTCTCATTATCACTCATTTTTGGTAGACTCATACTAATGCCACTTTCAGACTATTATTCCATCTTGTTTTATCATCTATCATAGTAGATCTCTCATAGCTCCCAACTCCAATAGATCTACTCACCTGAATCCTAAGGGATTCCCCGCGTAAGTAGATAAAAATCATATCAATATTTGGGGCATTATCCCTACCCAACATTGGATTTTATGGAACTCAAACTCAGTAGGAAGTCCAGCAAGGAGCTTAAAGAACTGCCTTTGACTTAGTTCATGTATATTTTCTTCACATTCACTGCAGGTAACACAAACGTTCACATTTGAGTATTTTTTCCAATTTCTTCTCACCTTTAAGTCAATCTCCCATAATAATTTTCAACTATCGTATCACTTTCCATATAGATGGATTCATTTTTCAGTTGATATATTTGAGCCATGCAACTTTTTAGAATAGTTCTTTTCCACCAATTTCCATATATTCTTGACAGATTGGCATAACTTAAAATATTTAGCAAAATATTTAGCCATGCTAAGCTCCATGGGGTGAATAAGTCGTGTCAATGGAGGAAGAGCTATGGACACGATAATATAACCAATTCTCTCCTTCCAATGAACATTTTCATTGACTGGGCCTAGAGAGGGTAGTTACTACTTACTCCCATTTAATTTGGCATATATTACTATATTCATGGAATAATCAATGACGAGGTTGTTCAAGGTTGGATACATGGTGTCTGGGTTTAGAAATGATAAAGACGAAGAGACGGCGTACAACTATGGTAGCCGGGTGTCACTCTATGGTCTTCAAAGTGTACATGTACACAAGCCAATATGGTTGCCGAGGAAAAATAATAGTTGGCATAAGGGAAGAAAATGAAGATGAACATGTCTTTTGGGATTGTCGGGCATCATTGAATAAAGCGTCTCTCAAAGATATAATGTGGGAAGGAAGTGTCCAGGAAGAAGCTAGAGAGAAAGAATTGCATCAAAATGACTGCAAACAAGGAACCAATTTTACAATTGTATGTTCGGTAAAAAAGAAAGATGGGAGATGATACCGAGTAGAAGCGGCAGTGGAGGTAAACATAAGAGAAGCAATGACTCAATGACCTGATCCTCCCCTGCGCAAGTACCTTACATGATAATGGTGGCTCAATTATTAAATAGATTTAAAAAGTAAATCTTCCTCTCTACCATTGTTTATGCTGACTATGCATCAAACAAGCTTGGATGATCACTTATTTTATCATGATTCATTCAGGAAACTTTTCAAAGCAAAATTGGGAAACTAAAATTATCATTGTAATAAGAGAAGTTAATTAGCAAATTGGATTAAGGAAACATTACTCCTGGTGGTTTGCACTTGTCAGGACCATTATCAATTCAATAAAAATCTTAAGCAAGGATCTCAAGGAAGGTCAAACTTATCAAAATCCCAATTTGACATGATTTGATTAGGCCCATGCCAAACAAGTTTTGGATAACGTGATCCAGCCAGACAAACTTAGAAGCACCGCACCGAACACGTAGAGCATGGATCACTCTAATAAGGATTCAAATAATGCAGAACCTCCCCTACGCAAGTGACTAATTGAGTCGGTCAAAAATCTCCTTTATAGTCGGGCAAAATGTGTCGAGAAAAAGAAATTCGAGGAGCAATATAACGTCGGGGAGCTGATCAGACCGCAATTGCAAAGTAACATGCAGGGAGCATATGTTGCCACCGGTGAACATGTTTTGTTCTATAAGCTCGAGGCTTTTCTAAAGTAATGTGCCTCCTACACTCCATCATTTCAAAAAAAAAAAAAACTTCGTCTATAAAGGCTTCTCTAGAAAGGAGTTAGGTAAACATAAAATTTTTTTGAACATTAATGCCTATTTCTACTATATATAAAAATGAGAGGTAACAAACCTTCTATAAACTATTACCGACAATCCTTTCATAAAAAAACTTCAATAAACGAACCTAAATACACAAATTGTTGCCACAAACTACATGGTACTTAAATTGATGGAAATATGCACCTCCATAGGTCAGATGAGCCAGACTAAAGGTAATTTAGACAGTCTACCTTAGGGCTGAGCAACTACAATCTCAATTTGCACAATTTTGGTGAAGGGAAAGATTCAATCCCTTACATCTATTTGAAATAAAATGAAATTCCAAAGTTGATGTTAATAGCATAGCCCTCTCCAAGTCTGTGAATAGATTCAAACTTCTTTGAGAAATCAAGGACAATTCCTAGAGCAATAGCAAAGATTTTGTTAATCCCACTCATAGAAGCCACTATCCATAGCATCTGATGTTGGTACACACTGTCCCCCCGACAACCAAACCATGCAGGTTTTAAATTATTCCACATTTAAGCCTTAAATATTTGATGACCTCAAGATCATTATCAATGCAGTCATCATCTTCGTTTATGTTTCTACTTCTAATTTTACTGCAGTTGCCACTTTTGGGCTTTGACCAGCTCCCAGCCTTTAGTTATTGGAACCTTCAAACTTGACACACTTGCACACATAGATTTGAAACGCTCATGCTTATTAGTCTCCACATTCGGTTCATTAGTCATCATTGCCTCTGGTCCTCTCGTGGATACCGCATCCACTAATCTCATAATCAATGTCTTAGAGTTCGAGTAACCTCTACCTTAGTGTCCAGTGCATCGCCGCCATTGGACTTGTTGTAGTTGTCAAACTTAGGTTTGTCGTAGTTGTCGCCGTTAAGCTAATTGTGCTCTTCACTTCCAGGATTATCTTAAACATCGCCCTTACATTATTAGGTGCCAATGTCTGCAATAGGTCCATTAATGGTCGTTGTCGATCACCACATCAAATTCTCTGGTTGAGCCAACTCTACAGAAATGTCATTCATGTTGATGTAGAATGGAGATGTTGCCGGTGGCGTAATTGCTCAACATTGTTGCACTATAGCTGACCGTCATAACTGCTGTCCCCGGCATCGCCGTCTTTGAATTAATTGCATCTTAGGTCAATATAAAACTACCATTCCTTTGACTGATAGAAGGTGAACTAATCTCTTACTCCTTTTCACAGCTAGCTGTTTCAACATCTAAATAGGGAAGTAACTATGTAAGAGAGTACATAATTCTAGTAACTCTATCAAATTGTGAAACTACAATCCTCTAAATATATTATGTGCCCCAAAAGGAGCCAGCTAGAAGGGTTTCATTTTCAAGGAGATCAAATCAAATATAATTAATTAAGAAGAAGAAGAAGAAGAAGAAGAAGAAGAAAAACCCCTTGGAACTAATTAATTTCAACAGATCGAAGGTACCGAGGGCGTACATCCATCGCCAGATCCAGCTAGTTCATAGTTCATGCCAAAACATCCCACACTAACAAAAACGAATCGCACACCAATTCAATCAACATATACAAATTAAATTCCAACTCAAAACCTTAGACGAATTGTGACTAGATCCAAATCACCATGTCATCTGCAACATCCAATCTGACATGCATCCAACCCCCGCACCAATCAAGCACGACAACATGTAGCAAAACACCCTAAAATACGCACGAGCATATAACGTAGGGGGAGGGAGGGAAGGAGGGAAAGGGAAGAAGAACCTTCGCCCGATTATCGGAGAGATCTCTTCCGGCGCTGGACGGGGCGCGCCGTACCCTCTTTCTCTCCGTCGCCGATTTCGTCATCCAGCCGGCTGGGCGTCCTGGTCTACTCTTCGCCGGCCAACTAGCTGTATGCAGGGCATAAAACGGAAACACTGCAGGGAAGAGAGCACGGGTCCGCAGCTGCTGGCATGAAGATGCTGCTCCACGTTGCTCTGAACTCCCGCCGCGCCCTCACTTATCTCTGTTTGTTTTGGCGTTTTTTTCTCACGTTCCAAAACATCAGTTTCCTTGTTGGTCGGTCGCTCTATTGTCATCGTTTTTACAACTTTAAAATGTCACCGCCAAAATAAACAGACCCTCAACTTCAGATATATCTACGGTGCTGATATCCGCACCGCAGTTTTGAATATCCGCACTCTATTCGTATGAGTTATTACGCGTCTTTTGGAAATACGTCTTCTACATGCATTTTTAGGAAAAGTGTTCAGCACGAAAGTTGTAGATCTCGTCGAGATATACAACTTTCGTGTTAAAAACTTTTCCTAAAAAAGCACGCACTAGGCGTATTGCCGCCCTGATTGAAAAATTGGCGTAACTATAGCGAATTTCCAAAAAACACGCAATAACTTATACAAATAGAGTGTGGATATCAGCGTCCTATATCTATATGTGGTCTAACATTTGAGAAATTTGTGCGCTCGGGTATTGGAGGAAACCGGAGAGTGTAATATCGCGTCATGTTTAAAGCGATTTTTATGAGAATGACTTAGATTTATCGGGCGTCGTTACCAATAAATCTCAACGTCTAGAATTAATCCCGCTTAGAACCGAGGGCCGGACGCGAAAATCACTCCTAACATTCATAGCTTCATTTTACCTCTCATTTGTTATTTATTATTACTTATTATACATTTTTCTATAAATATACATGCATTTTTAGGTCTATTTATATTAAAGTTGGCAATTTTGCCATTTATTATTTATGCACATTTTTGCAAGCATGGACATTTAAATAAACTTATGTTATTGAATGTTTTGAATAACACCCACATCCCCTTCTTTTTATGATGTTTCTTCGCTCTCATTTTGGTTGTAGGTCGCTCAGCGCTGTCGTGGATCAATCGAATTGGGTAGTCTTGACTTCAGAGTGAGTCAAACATGCAAAAAGCTCTGCTGATTAGCCTTAGAAAGCTCTCGTTTGACACACATAAACTCTATGGCTTCACTTCAAAGAACTTCTCTCATTTACTCCTAAATTCGATCTCTATAGATAATGTGTTACGAAAAAGAAAGTAGAAGGAAAAATAATCAGAAAATCAACAACACCAAAGACGCAGATTTACATGGTACACCTCATCATTGAATGTATGTTTGGCATGACAATGGTTATTACAAATAATTTTTGAATATAAAAGCGATTAAAGTTCCTTAGGTGAGGTCAGGAGTTCACAAACAACAGTTTATAATCACCACGTTCACGATCGCCTTGGCGCGGCGGTGACGGTCACGATTGTGGGGATCATGGACCGTCGTTCGTGAACGCCCACCTCACCTAAGGAATTTCATCCTCGTTTATGTTCAAAACTATTTTTTTTTTCTTTTTTGACGGCGGACATAAATGTTTATTTCATTTTTTGTACAAACTGAGGGGAGGAAAGCAGAGCCAAACAGAGTCATGGTCTACGAATATAATTTTAAGGGTCTCTGTTAACACGTGACAGCCAACTAGCTTTGCAAAGTAATCCATTAAAACAGTACTAAGCAGTAATCATGATCACCGGCGCTTCAGCCACTGTAGATCGATGACACCACTGCGCGCGGCGAGGAAGAAGAGCTCCATGTCAGGGTGAGTGAAGAACGAGACAGCCGGCGCCGCCCTGCGGGTGGAGCGGTGCTGACCGGAGCCGGCCAGTCGCCGTTTCTTCGGCGCCGGTGGGCACTGCAGCTTCTCCGGTATGCGGAACTTGAGTGCTCTGGGGGTGGAGAATCCGCCCCCGTCAGCGCACTTCTCCGAGGCCGTCTCAGTCGCCGGAAAACCATTAAAAACGGATGCTTGGGAGTGGCGCTCCTCGCTCTCTTCATGATCAAACCCGGCCGCGTCGCCGAGGCTGGGTTTCCTTCTTCCTCCGCGACAAGTTGCTGACTCCATTTTTGAGAATGCAAAGCAGCTGCTCTTGAAGAGCTAGTGTTGAGGAGGAGGAAGAGGAAACGGAGGGATATGCAGGGGAGGAAAGTGCAGGCAAAGCGAGAGATATTGAAAGAAGGGGGGGAATAGAAACTGTTGAAGTTGAAAGGTGACCGGCTTTGGGGATGAGAAACCAGAGTATGAATGAACACAGGAATCAGAGCTAAGTATCCAATGCCCTTCTTTGTCCCTTTTTGAGGGAAGATTCTTGCGTCCGATCGGCGTTTCGAAATCTCTGTTCGGGATCACTGTCCGCGTGCAAGATCCAAGGGAGGCGATCAAATCTAAAAGACTATCGAGATTGGTGAACCCATTCACATAGTGGAGCAAAGAAGAAATCGGAGTCCGCTGGTCGAATTCAAAAATTTCGCCTTTTTGAGGGGAAACAATGTTGGCTCTCAAAATATCCTCACCCGACTTTTATGCTCATTTATGAGTTACAATCTCTCTCTCTCTCTCTCTCTCTCTCTCTCTCTTCATGTGAGTGATAATCTCTCTCTCTCTCTATGACAATAAATATTTGTTTTGAAGTGGGGGGATCATATATAAAAAGGGTAATTATATTTGCAGGCCCTACATGGATATTTGCAGCCCAATTTTTACGAGTTATTACGCGCCTTTTGAAAATACTCTTTGTTAGGTGCATTTTTAGGAAAAGTGTTCAACATGAAAGTTGTAGATCTCGTCGAAATCTACAACTTTGATGTTGAACACTTTTCCTAAAAATGCACCTAACATTGCGTATTTTCAAAAGGCGCGAGACTATTGTGAAATTTTTCGCGCCTTTTGAAAATACGCAATGTTAGGTGCATTTTTAGGAAAAGTGTTCAACATCAAAGTTGTAGATTTCGACGAGATCTACAACTTTCATGTTGAACACTTTTCCTAAAAAAGCACCTAACAAAGAGTATTTTCAAAAGGCACGTAATAACTCTGAAAAATTGGGCTGCAAATATCCATATAGGGCCTGCAAATATAACCACCCTATAAAAATTAGGGTCATGTTATATGCAGATTAATTTCGATTGTATGCAGTTCAAAGATAAATGCAGGTCAAATAAAAAACTTATAGGAAGCTGTAAACCTGTTTAGAAATTGGCATGCATATAGTCATTTTCAAATTACATGGCCTGCACATAGCTGAGGTCGGCCTGCATATAGTTATTGCCAAAAATTAAAAGACTTCAAAATCACTCTTAACTCCTAAGGCTCTGTTTGGCACGACTGTGGCGGCCGTGAATTCAATGGTAAAATAGTCGTTCGTGAACGGGCGCCTAAGGAACTTCATCCACTTTTTATGTTCAAGTGGATGAAGTTCCCACTTTTATGTTCAAGTGGATCATCTCTGGATAGGGAAAATATAATACAGATTAATATCCATACATCCATAATGGCTATTCCTACCCCTCATTTCAAAAAAAAAAACAAAAAAAAAAACTAAATGTACTCCCACCAAAGCTAGAGCTATGATCGACTTGGGCCCAGTTTGAATGTCGCATTCTCAAAAATGATGTTTTGGAGCAGTGGTGATGAGAATTGGTGGGTTACTAAACAGATTTTTTTAGGGTTTTCTCCCCGATGGAGATGGAGCAAAAATGCCCAAATAAACTGATTTTGAGTAATAATGTTCACCTCTCTCTCTCCCTCTCAGTATTTTAATGGTTCTCTCTCTCTCAATAATTAATGTTCGCCTCTCTCTCCCTCTCACCTGCAGGTCAGTTGGTGATAAGGCATGTTAGGAGAGGTTCTTATCAAGGAGGTCTGGGGATCGAGCCCCAGCCTCAACAACCCGCCGCGCTAAGAACAGGCGCGGAGACGGGTTGGGGTGCCTGGACTGCAGTCCTTCTGACAGACGTGCTTGGCAGTGGTCCGCTAGCTGGTGTGATGTCACGGGGTGCGGCGGGGCCCCAGCGTCATGCATCAGCAAGTCTAGATAAATTAGCTCTCTCAATAAATTAGCTCTCGGCCCGAGCCCTAAAAACTAAGCGACCCAAAATCAAGCTTTTCAAAATCGCACCGGACATTGAACCGGAAGAATGAGAGGTTCAAGATTAGATCGGATCGACCGATTCAACCATTGTTGAACCGCTATAACTTAAATAAGCAAAATATATAATTTAAATTATTTAAATTTTATCATAATTATACTTATATTAGTGTATTCTGACACATCAAAATGTATTATTCATAGTCCTGTCTAGCACATGTGTAGAACATAGATTAAAGTTTCCCTATAAAAAATCATTTTTGGGATAGCATTTGAGAACCACCGGCCGGTTTTCCAAATTCGTGATTGGTTTGCCGACTTATCGGTTCGACCAACAGTTCTCCGGTTCTTGAGCGGTTCTTGTCTGGAACGTTCGGTTCTAAAGCATGATCGGACCAATTTATAGGCCGGCTCATGGCCTGATCGCCAGTTCGGTCTGGTTCATAAAACACTGCCCAAATGGCCTCAATTCTTCTTTTTGCCAAAAATTTTCTGCGCGCGCACAATAAGTGCGTGATATTTGGCGTGACACGATTAGTTTTGAACCAAACCGGACCCAGACCGGGAAATTTGTAGGATGTAAGAGCCATTATTTTTTGAAAATTTTTTTGGTGAGTATCTCTCACCTAATAATAGGTGAGAGGGAGCCCATCTAAGCCGTTGATCAGAGATCATACGGTGGTATTTTTCTAAATACTTCTGTATTTATAAATAATCAATAATGTCAGTATTTTATATACCGTCCGATCTAAGATCATACGGCTGTATTTCTCCCCCACCTATTATTAGGTGAGAGTTGCGTACCTAAGTTTCTTTCTTATTTTCTATGGCCCCACATTGTTGGGAGGGGTGGGGTCCACCCTAATGAGTAGCAAGATTCTAATGTACTGAAATTGAGTGAGAGAGAATTTATTGCATGCATTAATGTGCATAGCGTTAAGTGTAATGATAATTGGAATCTAAGAGGGAAAATTCGAATTTCCTCCCAATTCTTATTTTTTTTAACTTTATTGTTAACCGCAACCCGGTTTTCGCTTTTCGCACCCAAATATTATTTTCTTAGAAACATCACGCTAATTCATTCTTTAGGAAAATCCAAATGAATTAAATAAACTACAAGTTGGGGTAATGATCGGAGCCCAAGAAAAGACGCCGATGCAATCGCATGTGCCACATGACTACAAGAACGGCGAGCAAAAACAAAATCAATGTGAGGAACCATCCTAGCCAAAGTGAGAGCATCAAGAATGATGGAGCGGTCCAACGAGAATGATACGAACGATGCCGCCAATTGATGAATTAAGGTGACACAATCTCCCTCCATCACCACGGATGCCCAATCATTTTCCACTGCCAGCTCAATCGCCAACCGGGCCGCAAGTGCCTCAGCCACCATAGGATTATCCACATATGATTCCAAACTGCTGACCGCCAAGCCAAGCAGCCCCCCCCCCCCCCGAAGAATCACGAGCAATAACCCCGAGACCAACCATGGATGGCCCCCTCCGAACAACCCCGTCAAAGTTGATTTTAATAGTCCCGTGGGAGGGAGGGACCAAGTATCCGAGGGAGGGAGGCAACGACGATGCCCCAATCTCCGCCGGAGTTGAAACCACCACCGAGCGAATAAAAGCAACTGTCTCCTCAAGCGGTTGAAGGGTGCCCTCCCATAACATTCGATTGTAACGCCACCAAAGAGCCCAGCAAGCCGTCGCAAAAAGGGCAAACTCCCACGATGATAAAGACCCATGTACCGCCCAGAGCTAATCCAGTCCCGATCCCACAGGCCCATCACGAGCAAAATTCGAGAGCATCAAGGCCAAATCGGAGCCCCAAAGGACAGTGACCAAAAACATGCATGAATCCTCATCGGGAAAACCACAGAGAGCAGCCAATCGGTCCAAATCAGCGTCGTCGACGAAGAGTAGAAGTCGTGGGAAGGATTTCCTGAGCAAGTCGCCAAGGAAGTTGCGAAGCTTGGGCTGAACGCCCGTCCGCCATATGAACTGCCAAGACGGTGACAAAGATGATGACGAAGCACCCCCGTCAATAATGTGTGAAGGGTCAACCGATAAGCACTCATAACAGAGAAAACGTCATTCGGAAAATAGTGTCAAACCCAAGAATCTGGTTCCACGCACCTCCCCAGAGGAATCGAAAGGATGACTGCCGCATCATCGGCATTGAAAACTGCAACCCGAAAATATAACCGCAAACCGATATTTGGCTTCCCGCACCCCGTTGTTTACCGCGACCCAAAATATTTAAATTTTTTATCCGCACACCGAATTCACTAAAAATATTTAAAAACCAAACTATTGTAATATCCCTCGTAACTCTCAAAATCTTAAATAAACTTAATTAATTTGTTCATTTTACTTCTTCAAACCATGCATCATTCTCCTTATCACAACCATACAGATTAAGAAATTGAAAAATTAACCAAACAACTATGCCATGTTAGAATGCGGATATCTGCAAGAACGAAACTGAAATCTTTCAATCATACATAGCAAAAATCCTACAATCATACAATGCAACTTCAGTTTTGGAAGGAGATATTTCTCCTTCAATGGTGATTGCCGGACCCTCCTCTTCTTCCTAACCCGACCTAAGGTTTTCTCCTATTTAAGGAGAGGTATGGCCGGCCATATAAGTAGGGCAGTGCAGAGGTGTATCGACAGCAAGGTTGAGAGCACGCTCTCCTTCCCGGCGGGCGGTTTTACGGGTTCTTCGTCTCGGCGACATTCTTTTCTCGATCGGCAAGCTTCTCTCGCCGCCGTGTTCTTCCACTGCCGGCTTCGTCTCCCGCCGCCGATTTGATTCTCGTCGCATCGCGTACGACCGGACCTTGGAGGATTCAGACCGCCATCTAAATTTTATGTCTATTCTTCTCCTTTATATTTAGCCGTATTGCATGTTTGAGAATTTTTGAGAATTATAATATTGATCTCTGCCTGCACAGTGGACGTACTCAAATTTCGGAGAACCACTTAAATCTTTGTGTTCATCTTTTGTGGTGCTTGCTCTTTATATCTTGTCCATTATTATTTTTCACGTAATCTCGTTCTTGGCCGTTAGAAATTTATTAATATTAGAATAGCCTCATGGTGTAAATTAGACTTGATAAGACAAATGAGGCTACGAACCACACCACATGACGCGCGTGGGAGCACGCCATGCCGGGCCGGGCTGAGGCTTCGGCGCGGGACATGCAGATATGAATGTCGTTCCAAAATGGACTAGACGGGACAATTGTCAATCTGCATTTTTTTTATTTTGGCTCCTTGTTATTTCATTTTAATTAATTATGAATTAAATTAAATTTAGTTATTTTAAAAGCTAGGGTAAGTGCATCCCAATTTCGGTCGCCTTAAAAAGTTGTGTCCCCATTATGGAGCACACCGAAAGGCGAAAATCCTTTTTATTTAATTGCGAAAATTCAATTTTCAGAATGCTCTCGTTCTCTTGTTTTCGCTCCTGCTCATTCTCATGTATTTAATGTTGAAGTTGAAGTGTGCAAAGGGGTGGGGCGAGTGGTGGCTGTGCAAGGGGCTAGTGGAGGAAGGTGTTTGGGCGAGTGGAGCATTGCCAGGCGAGTGGAGCTGGAGGCAGTGAGGGGGGGCGAGTGCATGTATGGAGCTTGGTGAGTGCATGGGTTGGTGAGGTGCGAGTGGAAGGGCTGCTGTGTTGGCGAGTGCACACGTGGAGAGTGCTTGGCTGCCGAGTGGAGCAAGATGGAGGGGGGAGGGGGGGGCTACTGTGTTTGGCGAGTGGAAGTGAGAGGAGGGGGGCTGCTGTGCTGGCGAGTGCACAGGTTGCCGAGTGGAGCTTGGAGGAGGGATGAGTGCACCCCTCTTCCCCCCCCCCCCCCCCCCCCCCCCCCCCCCCCCCCCCCCCTTAATTGTGTTTCCTATAAATACCCCCCCCCCCCACTTAACCCCAAGAATGTGAAGAGAGAGAGATACATAAGAGAGTGAGAGAGAGAAGAGAAGAGTTGAGAGAGAGTGGGAGTGTGCCTACACCCCAAGAGAGTCCAACCCCAACCCGTACCTCAGCGAGAGGTGGAGAGTGCAGGGTTGAGTGTGTTGTCTAGTGGAGAGTGCGTTGACAAGCTCAACGACACATAGTGGAGAAGCGGACCTTGTCCGCGACAAGTTATTTTATTTTTTATCTCAGTTGTTGTGAATCAAGGTGTATGCACCTTGTATTCAGCTTGTTTAACTTGTAATTTGTTTGCCTAATTATAATATAGCTCTCTTTGTCAATCGTTGGTATAATTGATTGGTAGCAGCACGAAATTTAACAAGGTATCAGAGGCAGGTTGGTAAAACGATGTGTGCTATCGAGGTTCAAGGTTGTCAACCAAGATGGACGGCGGAGGAGGTTATGCGAGAGGACTAGGCATTGAGCTACTCACCCAGACCAACTACAAGAAGTGGAAGTCATGTATGGAGAGTTACCTGCTTGGAGAGGACCTATGGGAGGTCGTTGGAGGAGAAGAGCAGGCATAAGTTTTTCCAATCGGTGACAATGGTCCAGCTGTGAGAGCTTGGAGGAAGACCAACGCCAAGGCGGAGTTCACTTTGAAGCGAGCTATCTCTCCTGACTTGTTCGATCACATCATGGGGTGCAAGTCAGCGTCAGAGATCTGGAGTGCCCTTGATGGGCTATTCAACAAGAAGAACGTAGCGCGGCTACAGTTCCTGGAGAATGAGTTGGCGCTGTCCACTCAGGGAGAGTTGTCGATATCCACCTTCTTCTTGAAGGTGAAGAACTTGTGTGCTGAGATCTCGGCCTTGGATCCTGACGAGCTGATCTCAAAGGCGAAGCTGAAGAGGCACATACTTCGAGGTCTGCGGAAGGAGTATGTTCCATTTATCACGTCTGTGCAAGGATGGGCTACTCAGCCTACCTTACTGGAGCTAGAGAACCTGCTGTCGTCACATGAGAGCTTGACGAAGCAGATGACAGGGGTGTCTATCTCAGGGGGAGATAGCGAGGCACTGTTCTCAGGCAAGAGGAAGCCTTGGGACAAGAAGAAGAAGAACTCTGGATATGGACCTTCAACGTCCTCTCAGGGAGTTAGGGAGAACTTCCTCCCCCCATATGACCAGAGGGAGAGACCCATCTGCTTTGCCTGCAAGAAGTACGGGCACATGACAAAGGAGTGTCGGTCTAATCTCAAGGCCGGTCATGTTGCTGAGAGAGAGGAAGACCACTAGAGAGGTGGAGACCATCAGAGAGGTGGAGGAAGAGGTGGAGGAAGAGATCGAGGTCACCAGGGTGGTGAAGACGGAGACAACTGCTTCTTGGCTGAGATGACGGCAACGTCGGTCGATGCCTTAGCATCCGTTAGCTTTGAGAACGACTGGATAGTGGACTTCGGTTGCGGGCACCATCTCACTGGAGATGTGTCTAAGTTTGCCTCCTTGAAGGCATACGGTGGAACTGATGCTATCATCACCGCGGATGATACGGTGTGTAAGACCCTCCTTTTTTTTGCATTAAAACCGGGTCTTACCGCCCAGAACCGCCGTCTTGCGGCGAGACCATTACACCCGATGGTCGCCGCCACAATACGCCGATCTTGCCGGCTATTCAACCTCATCCAGGCCAACCACAATTCATAGTAATTAGAAGCGAATAGAAGCAACAAGTCCACAAATCACATTAAGCATATAAATTATATGATTACAATGTCCACGATGAGAATTAAAGTAAAAGAGAACTAAACGAATAATGGCTTATGCCCAGTACATGTTTAAGTACGGTGCTACAACACTCTCTCTCTACCTCAATGCGGAAGCCATCAATTCTGCCTTCAAACATCTGTAGCTGCTGCTGCGACGACGTATAGAGGTTAACGTGCTCCATCCCATCTTCTTATCCTGTCTCCTAAACGGGGTCCTGCTGCTCCAGCACATCATCCCTAAAATGATAAGGTCCATTGACCGTCAGTCTAAAAGACTCAGCATATTCCTCACCGCCTCCACCCGCGACTCCTAGGCACCGTGCGTGAGGAAGAAGCGGAGGACAAACAAGGGGTGATTCAAGAAGCAGGTGACAAGTGGTAAAACTATCAATGTATATAATTACAGAACGTTAAATGGTAACGATTCTACGCTAACAGAGTGAAGTATGACAGCAATATGTACAAGACGATGCACTATAAGTAGCAAATATAATAGACAAGAGCAGCTACAAAAATAACCTTAACTTATATGCACACACGAATGCACATAAGCAAAGAGATCTGACAAACAATAAACTCATCGTATAAAAGAGCCCGCACTGATTTATACGATGAGGTCTCCGTTTATGCAATAAGTAAAAGGCAATGTAATATAAGAAGCAAATAAATACGAGCATCTACGAAAGTAACCTTAACTTATATGCACACACGAGGGCACATAAGCTAAGGGATCTGCAAAGTATAAACTCATCGTATAAAAGAGCCCACATTGATTTATACGATGAGGTCTCTATTTATGCAGAAATGCTATGCTATAATATGCAATGCAATGATGCAATGTTTGTATTAATATCTCAGACACATGCAACTCACCCACACGACTCTGTACGTACAGACCTTTAGTTCCCACTTTTCGGAGGTAGCTAACCTCTCGGGCACCTCCCGTCGTGGTCAAACGGTGGCAGAGGAGCGGGCGTCTCCTCACCTAGGTGGGTAAGTCACACTACCAGACCTAGGCCCAAACGTACGCTGTGATACCGGTACCCGGTACTCACGAGCTCCTGCGTACTAAACTGAATTGGCCAAGCAGGGTTTAGGGGATTTGTCCCGTCAGACGCGCAGTAAAACAACCTGGCCCCAATAAAAACCACTAGCACTGCCGAGTCAATGAACTGTTGTCGGTGTGACGACCAAAACAGAACCGAAGACCCACCACAACTTACACACAAGTAACATGTATTAGTTATTTACTACTGAGCCTCCAGCTCACATATTTGCATCCACATTTATAAAGTAGAGCCTACCGCTCGCCAGGCTATACCAGCCTTAGATTTAAACTACGAGCATACCGCTCGCTAGACTATACTGGTCTTATATATAAAATTACGAGCTTACCGCTCGCTAGACTATACAAGTCTTATTTTTAGACTACGAGCCTACCGCTCGCTAGACTACACTAGTCTTATATATAAAATATGAGCTTACCGCTCACTAGACTATACAAGTCTTATATATAAAATTACGAGCTTACCGCTCGCTAGACTATACAAGTCTTATTTTTAGACTACGAGCCTACCGCTCGCTAGACTACACTAGTCTTATATATAAAATATGAGCTTACCGCTCACTAGACTATACACGTCTTATATATATAATTACGAGCTTACCGCTCGCTAGACTATACAAGTCTTATTTTTAGACTACGAGCCTACCGCTCGCTAGACTACACTAGTCTTATATATAAAATATGAGCTTACCGCTCACTAGACTATACAAGTCTTATATATAAACTACGAGCCTACCGCTCGCCGGACTATCCCAGTCCATCCTTATAACCCGAGCCTACCGCTCGCCGGACTATCCCAGTCCATCCTTATAACCCGAGCCTACCGCTCGGGATAGAAGTTAACTTGTCGAGTTATCCTACTTAACTAGTCTTGTCTATAATTTAGTTGATCTTAGAAGCTTTAGGGTTAGCCTTGGACTTCCGGAGGGTTACCCGGTGAGGGGCTCGCAGCGGTACTAGGAAGTGTGGAAGGCTGACACCCCGAACTTCCTATTCCCAAGGCACTTAATCTTGTTGGTATCTACCCCTATTTACTTGATCCCCAATTTCCTCTCCAATTACTCAAATTCCTAAGATGAGTTAAGCTTGGCACCTAGGGTGGGGGAGTTCCTCTGAACTCCAACACCACCAGCTGTGACCGGGTGCTGACTCTCCCGTCATCACATTCTAGCTCGAGTTCCCTTCTTCACCGAGGAACTGCACACATATACTTGGCATTCTTAACCTTACTCGGGCCCACACTCCTATTCTTCGACATCCTTAACCCGGGGTTTGCCTTAGAGGTTTCCCGACTTCACCCTTGAGTCTTACCCTAGATGGCTCACCCAGCTAAGGTCAATTCTGCTTTCATATAATCACTTACTACCGACGAGTTGTGTGTGTGACCCTTGACAAGGTCTAACTTCCTTTTCTTATCGTCGAAGTGCCTGCACTTATAGCTTGTTAAACGCACCCCACTCCTTACTTCCCAAGTTGGCCTTAGAGATGCTTTCCCTAATAATCTGAGTCTTTATTCAAGGAGTTAATAACTCTGTGTGAAGGTCAGTGGTGGTCTAAATCATATAAATCAGCTTTACTATTCGCAGTCCAAAATGATCGAAGGCGTGCCGGAACTGATTTATACTTCGACTGTCAACTAATGATCTCCATAAATTATGATAAATTCACCGTGTCATAATATTGATCTAAATACACCAGATCCTAAGTCTCGTGACATTCCAAGAAGTATCTACCCTTAATTATCGATTATTACATTTGGGGTGCGTATAAGGGTTTACACTACGAGTGCTATGTTGAGACTTCAATAAATTCTACAACTTCAGAGGGTGAGGTACCTCATCCTCACCAACTCACAACCATAGCTTCAAGGACACATATTGGGGCAAATGGGCCAAATCACATTTTCCCATTGTTACTAAAAAGCAACCCAACTTCCCTACACCCTTGAGTCCAAGCTTCAACTTGAAGATCAGAGAATTCCACTCATGCACATGAGTTGAATTCTTTATTAGAGATGGTTGTTACCATGTCTAAGGCATGGACAAATCATCAAGGTACTTGTATGAGTCCAAATCACTAAACCCACCAGATGCACTTTTGTACTCGTCTCACTAGATGTGACCTAAAAGGAGCTACACCTAACCAAAAGACATGATATCAGTGGCATTCTAAAGGTAACCTAAAGGGTACACTATTCATGTTGGTTAAAATATTCAGATATGAGTTTAACCTAGGTGAATTCAACATATAAGTGCTGTACAAATTATTTAACTTAACAAATTACAGATTATATATGTCTCACTAGAACTTGTATAGAAGGAGCTATACTTAGCCGAATGACATGAAGTCAGTGACATTTGAAAGGTAACTTCAAGCTCTACATTACTCATGTTGGTTACAAATTCCAGAAATGTATTTAACCTAGGTGTAGTTAACATACAAGTGCTGTACAGGATGTTTAACTTAACAATTACAGATTGTATATGTCTCACTAGAAATAGTATAGAAGGAGCTATACTTAGCCAAATGACATGAAGTCAGTGGCATTTGAAAGGTAACTTCAAGCTCTACATTACTCATGTTGGTTACAAATTCCAGAAATGTATTTAACCTAGGTGTAGTTAACATACAAGTGCTGTACAGGACGTTTAACTTAACAATTATAGATTGTATATGTCTCACTAGAAATAGTATAGAAGGAGCTATACTTAGCCAAATGACATGAAGTCAGTGGCATTTGAAAGGTAACTTCAAGCTCTACATTACTCATGTTGGTTACAAATTCCAGAAATGTATTTAACCTAGGTGTAATTAACATACAAGTGTTGTACAGGACGTTTAACTTAACAATTACAGATTGTATATGTCTCACTAGAAATAGTATAGAAGGAGCTATACTTAGCCAAATGACATGAAGTCAGTGGCATTTGAAAGGTAACTTCAAGCTCTACATTACTCATGTTGGTTACAAATTCCAGAAATGTATTTAACCTAGGTGTAGTTAACATACAAGTGCTGTACAAGACGTTTAACTTAACAATTACAGATTGTATATGTCTCACTAGAACTAGTATAGAAGGAGCTATACTTAGCCAAACGACATGAAGTCAGTGGCATTTGAAAGGTAACCTCAAGGTCTACAGTGCTCATGTTGATTATTTCTTCCATAAATGATCCTAGCCAAGGTGAAATCAACAAGCAAGGTGGTATACAATAATTACATACAAGGTACATTTATACATATAACAAAATGTGACCAAAAGTGGAATTATTAAACAAGCTAGATACTATAAACCCACCATTTCCAATAAACCTAAAGGTGATGCATTCATTCATATCACATGCCTGGGTAAATCTCTTTCCAATGATGGAGCCATTGAGAGAGGTTCATCATACTCAAGTTTATGCTAAATGCACCCTTATTCATATACACTACTTTGCATGCATGTGAAAAACACCAAACCCAAGGGGGCCATGATGTTGAGTCCCCTAGTATGCATGGGAATGAAAATCAGTGACATGCAAGGTGATTTGCACCTTCACTTTCTCAAAAGCCCTAAGAGCTAAAATTGCTAATTGCACCCCATTAACCCCATTGAGCTCTAAACTTAAAATTGAGTCCCATGAAGATCTACTCATGCAAATGGGATGAAACTTAAACCAGAGGCTATGCATGCCATAAAGGGGCCATCACCAAAATTTGAGTTCATTAGGAGTTATAGAACTCCAAAAATCCCATTTATTTAATTATCTAGGTTTTGAACAAAACTATAGAAAAATATCTTTAAAAAAATCTTATAATCAAATCTAGGCTAGGTATAGGTATATGCATGTATAGCCAAAATATCAACTTCATCAGATTTGCCATTTAAGAGTTATACTAATCTAAAGATCTAGTTTGAGTTTTGACCAGCCTCACTAGAATAAGTGCTGTGGGCCCCAGATTTAACCAAATGGCCTGATTTTACTTCCTTTGGAAAGTAGACATCAAGGGCTATAAATGTTATCTCTGGCCAGTTTTCGATTTTTGGCCTCTAAAGGCTTCAATTTCAGCCTACAAAATCGGGCTAAATAGTGTGACAGATTTCATGAATGCATATAAATAATAAAATGTGGTCTGCGGCTAGATAATCCTGGGGGATCCAACGCCGCTGGTTCATCTTCCCCGATGAGCCTACGGCTCTGATTCGATCCCGCTGGGCCAATTTGCGGGCAAGATTCCGGCGAATCCCGGCGGTTTCCGGCGAAACGCCTAAGCCACCACCACCAGCCGACATAGGGCTTTCGTCAGGTGGTGTTGGTTTGGCCTGAGGTGGTCGGAGAGGGGCTCTGACACCTTTGCGTTTTGCGGTTAGGAACAACGAAATTGCAGTGGATGGATCTCCACCTTCTCGAAAAATTTCAATGAGGATAGAAGAGAGAGCTAGCACGGGAGGAGGGGGAAAGGAATCTTGCCTTTGATCGGCTTGAGGTTGAGGGAAAACAGAGCTTGCCATGGCCGACCACCTCCCGCGAGCTCCACCTCCCGATCTCATTTCTGCACCAAATCCTCCTCTGTAAAGCTCCTGCTCGACTCCTCATGAGCTTCTGAAGGTGATGGCGTCGTCCATTTGGGCTGAGGGTGGCTATATTGTTAGCAGTCATTTTGGGCGATTTCCTCTATGCTGCCACCGCCTCAGCCAGCCAGCCGCAGGCCTCCAGGTCATCAGGATTTTACTCCTGAGCTCGAATGGATGCCAGAGGAGGGAAGATTTGGCTGTATTGCATTGGAAAGGGGAGTTTGCCATTATGGTGCCGGCAAGCTCCCTTGATACCTCCTCCTCCTCCTCTCAATAGCTGCCAGCTCACACCCTTGCTCTTTGCTGGAATTTCTTGGGAAGGCAGGGGCAGACCATGGATTAGGGAGTGGTGGCCAAATGGCCACCTCTCCATGAATTCTTCTTGAACTCAATTTCATTGATGGTGGCCGGCCACCACCTTGTTGGACCTCCCTTTGGGCTCCATTGGGGTTCAAGGCAGTTCAGCCCCCTGGTGGGCTGAATTAGGTGGGGTTGAGCCCAAAGATTCTAAGGTTGGGTTCAGTTCAATAGGCTTGGGTTTGGGTGAGAACTCACTTGATCAAACTAGCCCAAATTGGGGATTTTGGGTTTGGGCTTGACTCAAGCTCACACCACTTAATATGATTGACCCACATTATTGTCTTGGACTCTATAGACCTATCCCAAGAGGAATTGAGTCATGGTGAGGTTATATGGGGCTTGATTGCACTTGTTTGCCTATAGGGGCAATTTGGGTATTTTGTTGGTTTTGCCCTAATTCTCCATGGTTGAATGCACACTATGGTCCACTCAGGTCTCATATGCTCCCCTTAGGGTTTAGGGGTGATTAATTTAGGTTTTAGCACATTTAGGTCAATTTGGGGCTTTTTAGGAATTGACCTAATTTCCCCAAATTGATGGCCCTATGATGGGGCTTTTGGGTCCATTAGGTCCCCTAGGGAGGTTGCCATATGAGGGTGGGTCCAATTTGGTCAATTGGAGTTCAATTGCCCTTATTCATGGAGGTTTGACCTAGGATAGCTCAAGGTTGACTTTTGGTCAATTGACCAATTTGGTTGACCCCAAGGGTCCCTAGTGGTCTACCCACCTCCTTGGATGGTCATAGGGGTCATGAAGAGGTTATGTTGGCTTGTTGGAGGTATATTGGGCATCCCTAAGCTAAGCCATCAAAATTTGCTAATTGCACCCTAATGTGCATTTCTTCTTAATTTATGGAAATTATGGGGCCTCCTTGGCCCATTTTGTCTTCTTGGAGCAATGTCATGACCTTGTCATGACAAAATGCATCTTAGGGGTCTAGTTGTTTTGGGGATGTTACAAATCCCAATAAACGAAGAAACAATTTCGTCCCCGAAATTTAGGTTTTGGTCCACGGGAGTTAGAGTTCATGGATGATTTAGTTGTTTGGGTGCAGTATGGCTCTCAATTAACATTGGGACTTGTTAGGTCTAATTCTCATTGACTCATCCTCGGTTTTCTCCTAAGTGCACTTTCGCTAAACCTCATCCTATTCGAGTTCGAGATCCTTTACCTGAGGGTTCTTAGACAATTCCCAATTGATGAAGGCATCATAGTGGAGGGAGGACATAAGTCGAAGTAAAGTCACACACTCACAAGGCGAGTGTAAGAATCCATCGAGTCTTATATTTTTATAGTATGATGTCTTCGTAAGTATACAGTTCTCGATCCGGTGAGTACATTGTCACGTTCACCGTCAATATCTTTAATACCGTATCCTTACTAACACTTTGGGTCTACTCTCCTGTGGTTCACAACCATTGTACACGTGACACCAGTACTCTTATTTATTAGTTGTTTGTAATTAGAATTTAGACTTGTCTTCCAAGATCATGATATGTTTATGGCTTGGGCAATATTGATTCCCCTAATTTTTATGACATCTCCCTTCTTTTAATACTTTAGATCGACGTTTAGTCATGCTCCTAAGATTCAATATGATATTTAGTAAATGTAAATATGTCATGGTCATTTACTGAACTAAAAGGATACTTTAGTAGTAATCAACCTCAGTTTTGGTACTTAATTTCGCATGGGACATCAATTCCGAGTCTCGAAGCTTCATATATTGTAAATCCTCCAAGGTGGCTAAGGGTGCAAGGCTCATTTCGTGAGGGAAGCATGATATTTAGTCAATAGTTAACTATAATAAACTTTTCAGAGGTTCAATGGAGACCACAAGTCTATCTACTTATTTCTGTAATACTCCGGATTTTTCATAGCTATCCAGGGAAACTTGACCCTGGAACTCTCAATAATGCTTTATGTAACAAAATTTTTACAAACCCTAATTTCCTACGGAATTCAATCTTCAAGGTTTCTGATCCCTTCAGAGAAGGAAGATCTCTTCACCGAAAGTGTATGTTTCACTTTTTAAGAGAATTGACCAAGGGAATGATTATTATCCGAATTTACAGGTCTTCATCTACAAAATCTAATTCTTGGACAGCGTGTGTATCGCATCTAATTTACATGTACGGTGTAAGAATTCAGATTGCTTGGATAAGTCGGAAGGTAGGGGTGCACCGACTTAGGTCTAGGGTTCACTTTATATATCTTGCACCAAGGCAGGTGCCCGTGGAGTTATAATGCAGAGGCTTTTATGTCTCTAAGAAAAGCTAAGTCAATATTTCAGTGGCCCAATAAACGAAGAAACATAATTAGCCTCCCGTAATCTTGTGATGAGTTTCTTATATCCGAAAGTATCGGCTTTCCACGTATGCATAAAATCCCTATGGATATATAGATCTTGTGGTTTGGATATGGTAAGGTTTTCTACCCTCAAAATGCCATTTGTCGTAATTCTTTCCCAAGGATCGTGTGCCTATTAAGTGGTCTTATCTAAGTTGGACTTCTCGTTCCACATTTGACATCCTTCCTTTGTGATGTTTTTCCGAGGGTGGGAGTGTGCAGTATTAGATTCTAAGCACACAAGTAAGGCCTTACGAGTCTCACAAACGCCAAAACCACTTAAGATTGTCCTATTTGTTTGCTTGAGGAGTGTTAATATCACTTAGGAAGTGATGTGGGTATATCGAAGAGTAAGCCCTGAACACTCGCACACGCTTTCAAATCCTTCTTTTAGTCACCTCGGGG
Source organism: Dactylorhiza incarnata (assembly GCA_033032865.1). Taxonomy (NCBI): domain Eukaryota; kingdom Viridiplantae; phylum Streptophyta; class Magnoliopsida; order Asparagales; family Orchidaceae; genus Dactylorhiza; species Dactylorhiza incarnata. The sequence continues at coordinate 179,103 of JAWHQI010000659.1, read as the reverse complement.
TATCCTACTACTTGATCAAAATATAGTTGAGGTTGATGTCGGACTAGGATACCTTAAGAGAAGTCTTGCTAAGTCAAACCAATATGGTGTACTAGTCGGGTTGGCCTAATCTCATCGTTATGTGGACAAAATTGTGTGATTTCCCGTATGGGCACACCACTGCTTCCGCTGCTAGTTTGTCCTCAAACTAACTCGAGCGGGGGTTGCCCTAGGTTTTGTGGACTTCTTTTACTTGGATCGAAAGTCGGCTAAGCTGATACCAGTTTGTAAGACCCTCCTTTTTTTGCGTTAAAACCGGTTCTTACCGCCCAGAACCGCCGTCTTGCGGCGAGACCATTACACCCGATGGTCGCCGCCACAATACGCCGATCCTGCCGGCTATTCAACCTCATCCAGGCCAACCACAATTCATAGTAATTAGAAGCGAATAGAAGCAACAAGTCCACAAATCACATTAAGCATAGAAATTATATGATTACAATGTCCACGATGAGAATTAAAGTAAAAGAGAACTAAACGAATAAGGGCTTATGCCCAGTACATGTTTAAGTATGGTGCTACAACACTCTCTCTCTACCTCAATGCGGAAGCCATCAATTCTGCCTTCAAACATCTGTAGCTGCTGCTGCGACGACGTATAGAGGTTGACGTGCTCCATCCCATCTTCTTATCCTATCTCCTAAACGGGGTCCTGCTGCTCCAGTACATCATCCCTAAAATGATAAGGTCCACTGACCGTCAGTCTAAAAGACTCAGCATATTCCTCACCGCCTCCACCCGCGACTCCTAGGCACCGTGCGGGAGGAAGAAGCGGAGGACAAACAAGGGGTGATTCAAGAAGCAGGTGACAAGTGGTAAAACTATCAATGTATATAATTACAGAACGTTAAATGGTAACGATTCTACGCTAGCAGAGTGAAGTATGACAGCAATATGTACAAGACGATGCACTATAAGTAGCAAATATAATAGACAAGAGCAGCTACAAAAGTAACCTTAACTTATATGCACACACGAAGGCACATAAGCTAAGGGATCTGGCAAACAATAAACTCATCGTATAAAAGAGCCCACACTGATTTATACGATGAGGTCTCCGTTTATGCAATAAGTAAAAGGCAATGTAATATAAGAAGCAAATAAATACGAGCATCTACGAAAGTAACCTTAACTTATATGCACACACGAGGGCACATAAGCTAAGGGATCTGCAAAGTATAAACTCATCGTATAAAAGAGCCCACATTGATTTATACGATGAGGTCTCTATTTATGCAGAAATGCTATGCTATGATATGCAATGCAATGATGCAATGTTTGTATTAATATCTCAGACACATGCAACTCACCCACACGACTCTGTACGTACAGACCTTTAGTTCCCACTTTTCGGAGGTAGCTAACCTCTCGGGCACCTCCCGTCGTGGTCAAACGGTGGCAGAGGAGCGGGCGTCTCCTCACCTAGGTGGGTAAGTCACACTACCAGACCTAGGCCCAAACGTACGCTGTGATACCGGTACCCGGTACTCACGAGCTCCTGCGTACTAAACTGAATTGGCCAGGCAGGGTTTAGGGGATTCGTCCCGTCAGACGCGCAGTAAAACAACCTGGCCCCAATAAAAACCACTAGCACTGCCGAGTCAATGAACTGTTGTCGGTGTGATGACTAAAACAGAACCGAAGACCCACCACAACTTACACACAAGTAACATGTATTAGTTATTTACTACTGAGCCTCCAGCTCACATATTTGCATCCACATTTATAAAGTAGAGCCTACCGCTCGCCAGGCTATACCAGCCTTAGATTTAAACTACGAGCATACTGCTCGCTAGACTATACTGGTCTTATATATAAAATTACGAGCTTACCGCTCGCTAGACTATACAAGTCTTATTTTTAGACTACGAGCCTACCGCTCGCTAGACTACACTAGTCTTATATATAAAATATGAGCTTACCGCTCACTAGACTATACAAATCTTATATATAAAATTACGAGCTTACCGCTCGCTAGACTATACAAGTCTTATTTTTAGACTACGAGCCTACCGCTCGCTAGACTACACTAGTCTTATATATAAAATATGAGCTTACCGCTCACTAGACTATACAAGTTTATATATAAAATTACGAGCTTACCGCTCGCTAGACTATACAAGTCTTATTTTTAGACTACGAGCCTACCGCTCGCTAGACTACACTAGTCTTATATATAAAATATGAGCTTACCGCTCACTAGACTATACAAGTCTTATATATAAAATTACGAGCTTACCGCTCGCTAGACTATACAAGTCTTATTTTTAGACTATGAGCCTACCGCTCGCTAGACTACACTAGTCTTATATATAAAATATGAGCTTACCGCTCACTAGACTATACAAGTCTTATATATAAACTACGAGCCTACCGCTCGCCGGACTATCCCAGTCCATCCTTATAACCCGAGCCTACCGCTCGCCGGACTATCCCAGTCCATCCTTATAACCCTAGCCTACCTCTCGCCGGACTATCCCAGTCCATCCTTATAACCCGAGCCTACCGCTCGCCGGACTATCCCAGTCCATCCTTATAACCCGAGCCTACCGCTCGGGATAGAAGTTAACTTGTTGAGTTATCCTACTTAACTAGTCTTGTCTATAATTTAGTTGATCTTAGAAGCTTTAGGGTTAGCCTTGGACTTCCGGAGGGTTACCCGGTGAGGGGCTCGCAGCGGTACTAGGAAGTGTGGCAGGCTAACACCCCAAACTTCCTATTCCCAAGGCACTTAATCTTGTTGGTATCTACCCCTATTTACTTGATCCCCAATTTCCTCTCCAATTACTCAAATTCCTAAGATGAGTTTAGCTTGACACCTAGGGTGGGGGAGTTCCTCTGAACTCCAACACCACCAGCTGTGACCGGGTGCTGACTCTCCCGTCATCACATTCTAGCTCGAGTTCCCTTCTTCACCGAGGAACTGCACACATATACTTGGCATTCTTAACCTTACTCGGGCCCACACTCCTATTCTTCGACATCCTTAACCCGGGGTTTGCCTTAGAGGTTTCCCGACTTCACCCTTGAGTCTTACCCTAGATGGCTCACCCAGCTAAGGTCAATTCTGCTTTCATATAATCACTTACTACCGACGAGTTGTGTATGTGACCCTTGACAAGGTCTAACTTCCTTTTCTTATCGTCGAAGTGCCTGCACTTTTAGCTTGTTAAACGCACCCCACTCCTTACTTCCCAAGTTGGCCTTAGAGATGCTTTCCCTAATAATCTGAGTCTTTATTCAAGGAGTTAATAACTTTATGTGTGAAGGTCAGTGGTGGTCTAAATCATATAAATCAGCTTTACTATTCACAGTCCAAAATGATAGAAGGCGTGCCGGAACTGATTTATACTTCGACTGTCAACTAATGATCTCCATAAATTATGATAAATTCACCGTGTCATAATATTGATCTAAATACACCAGATCCTAAGTCTCGTGACATTCCAAGAAGTATCTACCCTTAATTATCGATTATTACATTTGGGGTGCATATAAGGGTTTACACTACGAGTGCTATGTTGAGACTTCAATAAATTTTACAACTTCAGAGGGTGAGGTACCTCATCCTCACCAACTCACAACCATAGCTTCAAGGACACATATTGGGGCAAATGGGCCAAATCACATTTTCCCATTGTTACTAAAAAGCAACCCAACTTCCCTACACCCTTGAGTCCAATCTTCAACTTGAAGATCAGAGAATTCCACTCATGCACATGAGTTGAATTCTTTATTAGAGATGGTTGTTACCATGTCTATGGCATGGACAAATCATCAAGGTACTTGTATGAGTCCAAATCACTAAACCCACCAGATGCACTTTTGTACTCGTCTCACTAGATGTGACCTAAAAGGAGCTACACCTAACCAAAAGACATGATATCAGTGGCATTCTAAAGGTAACCTAAAGGGTACACTATTCATGTTGGTTACAATATTCAGATATGAGTTTAACCTAGGTGAATTCAACATATAAGTGCTGTACAAATTATTTAACTTAACAAATTACAGATTATATATGTCTCACTAGAACTTGTATAGAAGGAGCTATACTTAGCCGAATGACATGAAGTCAGTGACATTTGAAAGGTAACTTCAAGCTCTAGATTACTCATGTTGGTTACAAATTCCAGAAATGTATTTAACCTAGGTGTAGTTAACATACAAGTGCTGTACAGGACGTTTAACTTAACAATTACAGATTGTATATGTCTCACTAGAAATAGTATAGAAGGAGCTATACTTAGCCAAATGACATGAAGTCAGTGGCATTTGAAAGGTAACTTCAAGCTCTACATTACTCATGTTGGTCACAAATTCCAGAAATGTATTTGACCTAGGTGTAGTTAACATACAAGTGCTGTACAAGACGTTTAACTTAACAATTACAGATTGTATATGTCTCACTAGAAATAGTATAGAAGGAGCTATACTTAGCCAAATGACATGAAGTCAGTGGCATTTGAAAGGTAACTTCAAGCTCTACATTACTCATGTTGGTTACAAATTCCAGAAATGTATTTAACCTAGGTGTAGTTAACATACAAGTGCTGCACAGGACGTTTAACTTAACAATTACAGATTGTATATGTCTCATTAGAAATAGTATAGAAGGAGCTTTACTTAGCCAAATGACATGAAGTCAGTGGCATTTGAAAGGTAACTTCATGCTCTACATTACTCATGTTGGTTACAAATTCCAGAAATGTATTTAACCTAGGTGTAGTTAACATACAAGTGCTGTACAAGACGTTTAACTTAACAATTACAGATTGTATATGTCTCACTAGAACTAGTATAGAAGGAGCTATACTTAGCCAAACGACATGAAGTCAGTGGCATTTGAAAGGTAACCTCAAGGGCTACAGTGCTCATGTTGATTATTTCTTCCATAAATGATCCTAGCCAAGGTGAAATCAACAAGCAAGGTGGTATACAATAATTACATACAAGGTACATTTATACATATAACAAAATGTGACCAAAAGTGGAATTATTAAACAAGCTAGATACTATAAACCCACCATTTCCAATAAACCTAAAGGTGATGCATTCATTCATATCACATGCCTGGGTAAATCTCTTTCCAATGATGGAGCCATTGAGAGAGGTTCATCATACTCAAGTTTATGCTAAATGCACCCTTATTCATATACACTACTTTGCATGCATGTGAAAAACACCAAACCCAAGGGGGCCATGATGTTGAGTCCCCTAGTATGCATGGGAATGAAAATCAGTGACATGCAAGGTGATTTGCACCTTCACTTTCTCAAAAGCCCTAAGAGCTAAAATTGCTAATTGCACTCCATTAACCCCATTGAGCTCTAAACTTAAAATTGAGTCCCATGAAGATCTACTCATGCAAATGGGATGAAACTTAAACCAGAGGCTATGCATGACCTAAAGGGGCCATTACCAAAATTTGAGTTCATTAGGAGTTATAGAACTCCAAAAATCCCATTTATTTAATTATCTAGGTTTTGAACAAAACTATAGAAAAATATCTTTAAAAAAATCTTATAATCAAATCTAGGCTAGGTATAGGGTATATGCATGTATAGACAAAATATCAACTTCATCAGATTTGCCATTTAAGAGTTATACTAATCTAAAGATCTAGTTTGAGTTTTAACCAGCCTCACTAGAATAAGTGCTGTGGGCCCCAGACTTAACCAAATGGCCTGATTTTACTTCCTTTGGAAAGTAGACATCAAGGGCTATAAATGTTATCTCTGGCCATTTTTCGATTTTTGGCCTCTAAGGGCTTCAATTTCAGCCTACAATATCGGGCAAAATAGTGTGACAGATTTCATGAATGCATATAAATAATAAAATGTGGTCTGCGGCTAGATAATCCTGGGGGATCCAACGCCGCTGGTTCATCTTCCCCGATGAGCCTACGGCTCTGATTCGATCCCGCTGGGCCAATTTGCGGGCAAGATTCCGGCGAATCCTGGCGGTTTCCGGCGAAACGCCTAAGCCACCACCACCAGTCGACATAGGGCTTTCGTCAGGTGGTGTTGGTTTGGCCCGAGGTGGTCGGAGAGGGGCTCCGACACCTTTACGTTTTGCGGTTAGGAACAACGAAATTGCAGTGGATGGGTCTCCACCTTCTCGAAAAATTTCAATGAGGATAGAAGAGAGAGCTAGCACGGGAGGAGGGGGAAAGGAATCTTGCCTTTGATCGGCTTGAGGTTGAGGGAAAACAGAGCTTGCCATGGCCGACCACCTCCCGCGAGCTCCACCTCCCGATCTCATTTCTGCACCAAATCCTCCTCTGTAAAGCTCCTGCTCGACTCCTCATGAGCTTCTGAAGGTGATGGCGTCGTCCATTTGGGCTGAGGGTGGCTATATTGTTAGCAGTCATTTTGGGCGATTTCCTCTATGCTGCCACCGCCTCAGCCAGCCAGCCGCAGGCCTCCAGGTCATCAGGATTTTACTCCTGAGCTCGAATGGATGCCAGAGGAGGGAAGATTTGGCTGTATTGCATTGGAAAGGGGAGTTTGCCATTATGGTGCCGGCAAGCTCCCTTGATACCTCCTCCTCCTCCTCTCAATAGCTGCCAGCTCACACCCTTGCTCTGCTGGAATTTCTTGGGAAGGCAGGGGCAGGCCATGGATTAGGGAGTGGTGGCCAAATGGCCACCTCTCCATGAATTCTTCTTGAACTCAATTTCATTGATGGTGGCCGGCCACCACCTTGTTGGACCTCCCTTTGGGCTCCATTGGGGTTCAAGGCAGTTCAGCCCCCTGGTGGGCTGAATTAGGTGGGGTTGAGCCCAAAGATTCTAAGGTTGGGTTCAGTTCAATAGGCTTGGGTTTGGGTGAGAACTCACTTGATCAAACTAGCCCAAATTGGGGATTTTGGGTTTGGGCTTGACTCAAGCTCACACCACTTAATATGATTGACCCACATTATTGTCTTGGACTCTATAGACCCATCCCAAGAGGAATTGAGTCATGGTGAGGTTATTTGGGGCTTGATTGCACTTGTTTGCATATAGGGGCAATTTGGGTATTTTGTTGATTTTGCCCTAATTCTCCATGGTTGAATGCACACTATGGTCCACTCAGGTCTCATATGCTCCCCTTAGGGTTTAGGGGTGATTAATTTAGGTTTTAGCACATTTAGGTCAATTTGGGGCTTTTTAGGAATTGACCTAATTTCTCCAAATTGATGGCCCTATGATGGGGCTTTTGGGTCCATTAGGTCCCCTAGGGAGGTTGCCATATGAGGGTGGGTCCAATTTGGTCAATTGGAGTTCAATTGCCCTTATTCATGGAGGTTTGACCTAGGATAGCTCAAGGTTGACTTTTGGTCAATTGACCAATTTGGTTGACCCCAAGGGTCCCTAGTGGTCTACCCACCTCCTTGGATGGTCATAGGGGTCATGAAGAGGTTATGTTGGCTTGTTGGAGGTATATTGGGCATCCCTAAGCTAAGCCATCAAAATTTGCTAATTGCACCCCAATGTGCATTTCTTCTTAATTTATGGAAATCATGGGGCCTCCTTGGCCCATTTTGTCTTCTTGGAGCAATGTCATGACCTTGTCATGACAAAATGCATCTTAGGGGTCTAGTTGTTTTGGGGATGTTACACGGTGCATCCAGTTGAGAAGGAAGGGATGGTATCCCTGGGAAGTGAAGAAAAGCCCGTGACACTGAAGAGTGTGTATCACGTGCCGGGCATGAAGAAGAACGTTTTCTCGATTGCGAATGCAGTGGATGCAGGATACCACATGCTGTTCGGACCGAAGGAGGTGAAGTTCCTGAAGAACCTGTCTTAAGTTGATGCTGATGTCACGCTCACCGGGAGAAGGGTGAATGACTTGTACGTTCTTTCTGCAAGTGCCTAGGTGGACAAGCTGAAGACAAATGACAGCGCATCGATCTGTCATGAGAGGATAGGTCACGTAGGGATGGACAAGTTGAAGATGATAGCGGCGAAGGGTCTGGTGTCTGGCCTGCCCAATCTCTCCTCTTGCGGCGACGACCATGTGTGTGAGGGCTGTCAGTTTGGAAAGTCACATCGACTTCCATTTGACAAGTCGGAGACCAGGTGTAGGGCACCTCTTGAGTGCATACACGCTGATGTGATGGGGCTGTGCTCCACCCTGACGTATGGAGGAAACATGTATGCGCTGGTCTTGGTGGATGACTACACCCGCTACACGTGGGTTTACTTCATGAGGGAGAAGGCGGAGGTGTTTGAGAAGTTCCGGGAGTGGAAGGAACTAGTGGAGGGGAGGCTGAACCTGAGGGTGAAGAAGTTAAGAAGTGATAATGGGGGGGGGGGGAGTTTACCTCTAACACTTTTAACTCTTTCTGCAGGAAGTTCGACATCCGGCGAGAGCTCTTCTGCGCCCACACCCCTCAACAAAATGGGGTCGCAAAGAGGAAGATCCGCCATCTGGTGGAAACAACCAGGAGTTGGCTACATGCCGAGGGGATTCCTAAAGCCTTATGGGCGGAGGGAATGACATGTGCTACCCATGTGATCAACCGGCTACCTCTGAGTCCCAACAGGATGGTGTCTCCACACCAACTCATGTTCGGGGAGAAGCCAGATGTGAGTCACATGAGGGTGTTTGGCTCTACCTGCTTCATGCACGTTCCAGAGGCTGAGAGAACCAAGTTGGAGCCGAAAGCGAGGAAGTGTGTCTTCATCGGCTACGACGAGAGGAAGAAGGGATGGAAGTGCATGAACCCGCAGACCCACAAGTTCGTCGTCTCGCACGACGTAGTGTTTGACGATCTGATCTCGTATCAGGGAGTCTCTTTTGTGGTGCTGCCGGAGAGTAGAGAATCAAGCAGGGAAGAAGAGAGAGTCACTGAGGACTCTATGCTGGAGTTGGAGGTATCTCCAAGTGCCCCATCGCCATCTGGCTCAAGGGGAGCATCTGGCTCAGGGGGAGCTTCTGCCTCAAGTGGAGTTTCAAGCTCTAGAAGCAGGGGGAGCGCTGCTTCAAGAGAAGTTGAAGGAGGAGCTGGAGAGTAGGAGTCTACCAGAGCAGTAGAAAATGGCCAAGCCTTGAGGAGGTCGAAGCGGACCATCGTCCCGCCTGCTCGCTATAAGGAGGGGAACTTCGTGAGTTTGGTCTCTTGCTTCTTCGCAGGACCACTCGACGAGAGGGAACCTGCCCGCTTTGAAGATGCTGTTGGCACCAAGGAGTGGGACGTGACCATGGATGAGGAGATGGAGGCCCTGAAGAAGAATGAGACATGGGACCTTGTTCCCATGGTGGAGGGCATCAAGCCTGTCACCTGCAAGTGAGTGTACAAGGTGAAGAAGAGAGTTGATGGAGAAGTGGAGCGGTACAAGGCTAGGCTTGTCGCTCGAGGTTTCTCACAAACCTATGGAGAGGACTATGAGGAGACCTTCAGTCCTGTGGCGAAGATGACGTCGGTGAGGACGGTCATTGCCCTAGCAGCGTGCAGATGGTGGAAGCTGTGGCAGCTTGATGTGAAGAATGCATTCCTATATGGAGAGATTGACAAGGATATATTCATGGTGCAACCACCTGGATACATGTCCAAGTCTCAGCCACGTCACGTCTGCAAGCTGAAGAAGGCCCTCTATGGGTTGAAACAGGCGCCGAGAGCCTGGTATGGGAAGATTGCAGAGTATCTGCAGTTCTGTGGTTACGATGCCTCAGACTCGGACTCTAGCATGTTTGTGAAGAAGAGTGGAGATCTTCACGTGCTGGTGCTGCTGTACGTCGACGACATGATCGTGACTGGGAATGACGGTGAAGAGGTCGCGGCGCTGAGACAGCAGCTAGCCACCCGGTTTGAGATGAAGGATCTTGGTGAACTGCACCATTTCCTTGGACTTCAAGTAGAGAAGATAAGTGGCGGGCTGCTCGTGACCCAGAAGGCTTATGTCGAGAAGATCGTCGAGAGATTCGGCATGAAGGAAGGGAAGAGCAGATCCGTTCCACTGGAGGTTGGGCTGAAGCTTAGGAAGGAAGAAGGGAGGATTCTTCCTGATCCGAAGATCTTCCGGGCACTGGTGGAGAGCCTTATCTATCTGACCATTGTAACATCCTCAGAACTACTAGACCCCTAAGGTGTACCTTGTCATGACAAGGTCATGACACTTCTCTAAGAGACCAAGAATTGCCCTAGAACCAAGGTGAAAAGGTGAAAAGCACCTTGGTGTGCAAATAGACAAATTGACCTAAATAGGTCAAAAGTGCCCAAAGTGGGTTCACCAAGCCATGAATCGCCCCAAAAGGGAGTCTATGGACCCCATGGTCACCATGTGGGGTCAGCCTACTCATTATTTGACCGAGTCAACCCAAGTGCACTTAGCTCAAATTGGCCCCTCTAGGTCAAGTGAGCCCAAACTTCAAGTCCATTGGATTTAGTCCAAGGCTTGGGCCCCATCACTGAACTTTATAGGCCTAATGCATGGTATATTTTCAGATAATTGAATTTGGGTGGAAATTTGGGTGGAAATTAGGTGAATTTTAGTTCAAAAGAGGCCAAAAAAGAGGGATTTGAGGAATGAGTGCCAAATGGCACTCAATTCCTCTTCCCAACCCTTCCTCTGAGCTCAGGGATTTAATTCCAGCAGAATTCCAGCTACTTTGCCGCCCATCCATTGGCTGTAGAGGGAGGTGGAGCTTGGCCGAAAAATGGCCTTAATGGCATTTCGAGTTTAAGCCCTCCCCATCCCCATTTGAGACCTCCATCAGCATCAGAGAGCAGAGAGGAGTAGAAGCCCCATGGAAGTTGCAGAAATCGGGCACTAGAAGGGGAGATCGCCATGGGAGCTCAAGAAGATTTCGGCCATGGCAAGCTCGAGCTTCCTTCAATCTCAAGCCAAATCAAGGCATGTTTTCCTCCTCCCCTCCCCTTGTGCTAGATCCCACACTTTTCCTTTTTGATTTTCATTGAGAAATGGCGAAACGACCATTTTCATTTTCGAGCTCCTTGGCTCATGTTTGTTCCACCTCCCATTTCGCGAAACAGCCACCTCCGGCCGCCATTCCTCCGGCAATCGACGGCCATGCCTCGGCCGGAGGTGGTGGTGTCGGCCGATTGGACGGAGACGGCCTGTGGTGGCCGGAGATGAGCTCCAAAGAGCCTCCAGGTCGGTGAAATCTGGGCCTTAGGCTCAAGGAGGAAGACAACCTCATGGCCGTCTGTTGGGGAAATGATTTCTCTTAACCACTAGAAATAAGTTGAATAAGAAAGAAAACCACGGTTAAGTAAATATGCGTCGAATTGTATTCGACGCAACGTCGAAATGTAGTCGACGTTTCCTTCAGATTAAGTCGAAGTAACTTTAGGAAGATTTCGACGTATGTGTTATCGACGCTACTCTGATTTTTAGTCGACGCATATAGAGAAGTCGACGCATCTTAGTCGACGCACCTTCCTTATTCTTCTCTCGACGTCCAACCAGGATGAATTCGACGCTTACGTCGAATGGTAATCGACGCACGTCGATTTATATGACAGATTTAAATATGCGCCAGATCTCTTTCCTTTTTTCAGTAGATTTGATTTATATGGAATAATGTTAATATTTTATAGCCGTTCTGAATCATTCTTTCCTTCTATTTGATTCTTGGCTAATCTGATAAAACTCATTATGGATATTATTTGAATTTGGAATGAATTCTTTCCTTCTATTGGTATGCTAATTATGGAAATATTTCTATTCTTCCAATTCTCTGTCTGATAATTAATTTTCCTCCTATAAGTATTATTTGAATGAACAAAGCTATATATACATGAAGGAGGTCGACAGAGAAAACAACAAGAGAGTGATCTACCACACACATTTGTAATAGAGGAAAAGCTCCCAAGAGAAAAGAGAGAAATTGAGAAATAGCTCTGCAGCAATATTCAAGCACTTCTTCTTCTGCTTCTGAAGTCACTCTGCTGCAAATACTGATAGCTCTCACAAAGAGAGAAAGGCTACAAATCTTCTTCTCTCTATAGAAGAAAGATTTAATTCACTTCTTGTGCTTCCAATCTTCTTGCTAGAAAGAAGATTCTTTATTGTTTCTATTCATTTCTTTTTCTCCTTTCTTTCTTTCTCACTTAAACATTGTAAAAGAGTTTTTAGAATCTCTCTCCAAAAAATTCAGTGTACTGGTTCTAAGAGTCTCCTTGTCAAAAGACTCAGTTGGTTCTAAGAGTCTCCTTGTCAAAAGACTCAGGGTGGTTCTAAGAGTCTCCTTATCAAAAGACTCAGTGCAAGATAGTGAATTCCTACCAAGGGGGTAGAAGAGTGGACTACCCAAAGTTTGGGGAACCACTATATTTTCTTGTGTTGTGCTGTGATTTCTTTTCTTGCATTTACTTTCTTTACTTGTTTAATTCTTGTTGGTGTGTGGGAAACTATAATCTGTGATCATACACATATATATATTAACTTTGCACAAAATAATTTTTAATCTCTATTCACCCCCCCTCTATAGAATTCTAGTGAGGTAAACTGTGCACTTTCAATTGGTATCAGAGCAAGGTTGATCTAAAAAGGATAACTCCTTGATCAACAAGATCCTACCTCTCATATATATATATTTTTCAAAACTATTTTATCATATGGCACAAATCAAAGATTATGCTTCTGCCAGACCACCAATTTGCAACCTTGAAAAGTTTGTACTTTAGAAAACAAGAATTAGAATTTATTTAAACTCTATTGATGATGAATTGTTTAATATTATCTTGACAGGTCCCCCCAAGCCATTCAGGAAGGACTCAAGTGGAAAAGTGACTGAAACACTTGCTCCAAAAGCTGAGTGGACAGAGGATGAAAAGAAAGCCCAAGGACATGATGCCAAAGCTATGAATATCCTAGTCTCAACCCTCTCAGATGAAATCTTCCAAAAGATTGCTGATTGTGAGTCAGCTAAGGAAGTATGGGAAGCTCTCACCAAAATGGTAGAGGGAAGTGCTGATGAGAAAAAGGATAGAAAGGCACTACTCATCTCCCAATATGAAAACTTCCAAAAGAAAGTGAAAGTGTTGCTGACATGTATTCAAGATTCAGCCTCATAGTCAATGAATTAAGAACACTTGAGAAGGACATATCTCTCACTGAGATAAATGATAAACTACTGACTTGCTTTCCTAGCTCTTGGGATTCAAGAATCTGGCCAATCAAAGACTCCAGAAGTCAAAAAGAAATATCAACAGATGTTCTATTGGGTAAATTAAAATCCTATGAACAACTGTTAAAAACCAGAGCTGAGAAAGAAAAGGCCTCTCCACTCTCAAAAGAAAAAAGTATTGCATTGAAAGCTGTTGAAAGTGAACCATCTACTAGTGATGAGGAGCTAATCAGCTTGCTGGCTAGGATGTTCAAGAGGTGGATCAAAACAGAAGGATCCAGAGGAAGAGACTCAAAAACCAGGTATAATAAAACACCTACTAAAGAGATTATCTGTTACTCTTGCAGGAAACCTGGACATATTGCACCTGAATGTCCTAAGGAGAACAGCACTAAGAAAGATCAGAAAAGAACAGATCTAAAGAAGAAAAAGAAAGAAAGAGGATTCATTGCTCAATCTTGGAGTGATTCAGAATCTGAAGGAAGTACCTCATCAGACAATGATCAGGAAGAGGTCAAGCAAGAGGAAACCTGTCTGATGGCCACTGAGAAGCTTGATGATACATCTATGGTAAATATACTTGATGATATAGATTTCTCTTCTACTGATTTCAAACAAGATTTCAAAGAATTCTGTTTAGATCTAATCAAATCTGAAAAAGAAGTAAAAGAATTAAGAATTGAATTAAGAAATCTCAAATATGTGAATACACACTATGAAAACCATAAGCTCAATCAAGAGCTCTCAAAGAAGGAATTAGACAAAATCCATTCAGAAAATCTAACACTAAGGAAAGAGCTGGCAAAGGCTAAAGCCCTTGAGGACTCTCTGAATGGAAGAGGTCAGAAGCTCAAGAACATCTCTGAAAATCTCACTGATAGATTTAGACAACTAAAGCTGAATACTAATGAAGCATCTAAATCACAAACATTCAGCAAACCTGTCTGGAAACATCCCATTCAATTCACTAGGGAGAATCATCTAGCAGGAATTAGATCACAAGTAGGTCCAGAAACAACCACTGTTTTTAATAAACCTAATCCCATTACAGATAAAGGAATCTTAGGAAAGTATCCTCACAAAAATTCTAAACATACGTCGAATTATTATCCACGTGCGTCGACTTCTAATCGACGCATACACCAAATCGCGTCGACCTCCACTCAACGTAATCTCTCACATGCTTCGACTAAAAGTAGACTCAGAATGAAGGAAGCGTCGACCTCATATCGACGCAACCAGAAACCTACGTCGAATTCATATCGACGCAACCATAAGTCTACGTCGAATCCCTATCAACGCAATAAATCAGACAGAAAATTTTCTGTTTCCAAACAGGTCCCTCAATCCATGTCCTTCTATTATGAACACTATTTCTGTGATATCATCCAAGAAGATTGGTATGATAAGCCAGTACCCCATAAGGAGGAAGGATATCCTGAAAAACCCACTTATTCTTTTATTAAATATTTTACTAATGAGAGAAAGGGACCCCAGCTCAGCAGGGTCTAAACTAATGTTTAAACTTTTATGTGCAGATGCATCACATCTCTAGGATGGTGTGGTACTTGGACAGTGGATGCTCCATGCACATGACAGGTTGCAAAAACCTATTAATCAACTTTGAGGATAGACTTGGACCATCAGTAACCTTTGGAGACTCTAGCTGTGGCCAAACCAAGGGATTTGGAGATTTCAAAGAAGGGAAAGTCACCTTCAAGAATGTGGCAGTAGTCAAAGGACTAAAACACAATCTGATAAGTATAAGTCAGATATGTGAGAATGGTAAGTATGAGGTAAAATTCACTACACTATTTTGCCATATTATAGATATCAAGACTGGTGCTACAGTACTAAATGGAATTAGAAAAGGGAAAGTATATGTAGTGGACTTTGGCTCTTCACCCACAGAAGTTTGCTTATTCAACAATATTATTGATAAAAATGAATTATGACATAAGAGACTAGGTCATCTAAACTACAAAACAATCAGTAAACTAGCTAAGAATAACCTAGTCAGAGGCTTACCAAAGGGTAGGTACTCTAAGGATTCTCCATGCAGACCTTGCCAACTAGGAAAGCAAACCAAATCATCCTTCAAACCCATTGGTAAGGATGACTCTCCCAGGTCTTTATACTTACTACACATGGATCTCTTTGGTCCCATATCCACTCAAAGCTTAGGTGGAAAATCCTATACCTTGGTCATTGTTGATGATTATTCTAGGTTTAGCTGGGTATTCTTTCTAGGAGTTAAATCTGAAACCCATAAAATTCTCTCAAAATTCATAAGACAGATTCAGTCTGAGTTCAATACAAATGTTTCAATTATAAGAAGTGACCATGGGACTGAATTTGAGAATCAGATGATCTGTAGTTTCTGTGAGGAAGAAGGTATTAAACAAAGCTTCTCAGCACCTAGAACTCCCCAACAAAATGGAGTTGCTGAGAGGAAGAATAGAACCTTAATAGAATCAGGTAGAACCCTGCTTGCAGAGTCAGGATTACCAAAAACCTTTTGGGCTGAAGCAGTCAACACTGCAAACTATGTTCTAAATAGAAGCCTCATACAAAAAACTAAATCAAAGACTCCATATGAGCTCCTGAAAAATAAAACACCCACTATTAAATATTTTAAAATTTTTGGATGTGTTTGCTTTATTCTAAACAATGGGAAAGATCATCTTGCCAAATTTGACAAGAAGTCTGATGATGGAATATTTCCGGGATATTCATCATCCAGCAAAGCCTATAGGTGATACAATAGAAGAACTCTTAAGATTGAAGAATCCATGCACATTGTATTTGATGAAACTAACATGCTGCTTAAGGGGGAGGAAACTCCCACCAGTTCTGTTTCACAGGAAAACAACAGCATAGAAACCCAGCTTGAGCAACTAGCTCTAGAGAACACAGAAAATGGAAAGGAAAATCAGTTAGAGGAACCAAGTGAGGAGTCTGAACAAGAAACCTCAGAAAAGAGCACTCAAGACCCTCTTCCACAAGAGGACATGGTCCAGGAAGAACAATTGAACAATGATCCCATTGAGAATGAAGTAGAAGAACAACTGACAAATTCAGGCAGAACAGGAATCAATTTGAAAGATCATCCACAAGCTCAAGTGATTGGAGATCCCAATGCAGGAGTAAGAATAAGACACCAAGTCTCCAATGGGATAATGCTTCAATGCTTCCTATCACAAGTTGAACCAAAGAAGTTTGAGGAAGCAAATTGTGATCCTCACTGGATTATGGCCATGCAAGAAGAACTAGGCCAATTTGAGAGAAACAAAGTATGGAACCTAGTTGAAAGACCAAGAAACTACCCTGTAATTGGTACAAAATGGGTATACAGGAACAAACTAGATTCCACTGGAATAATTATGAGAAACAAGGCAAGACTTGTAGCACAAGGATATAGACAAGAAGAAGGGATAGACTACAATCAGACCTTTGCTCCAGTAGCCAGATTAGAGGCAATCAGGCTCTTTCTTGCCTTTGCAGCCTTCATGAAGATGAAAGTCTACCAAATGGATGTCAAGAGTGCCTTCTTAAATGGAGATCTGCAAGAAGAGGTATATGTGGAGCAACCACCAGGTTTTGTTAATCCCTCTTCCCCTAACTTTGTTTATAGACTTAACAAAGCATTATATGGTCTTAAGCAAGCACCTAGAGCTTGGTATGAAACTCTCTCAAATTTTCTTTTAGAAAATTCCTTTGAAAGAGGAAAAGTAGACAAGACACTCTTTACTAGAACACATAAAAACCAACTCCTCCTTGTTCAAATATATGTAGATGACATTATCTTTAGCTCAACCCATCCTAAACTATGTAAAAGATTTGCTAATCTTATGCAATCTAAATTTGAGATGAGTAGTATGGGTGAACTCTCCTACTTCCTAGGGCTACAAGTAAAACAAAGTAGTGAAGGAATCTTTATCTCACAATCAAAATATACCAAAGAACTAATCAAAAAGTTTGGTATGGAATCAACATCTACCATGAAAACACCCATGACAACCAATGCCATCATAGAAAAAGATGATAAAGGAAAATCAGTAGATCAAAAGACTTATAGGGCCATCATAGGATCCCTTCTATATCTAACAGCAAGCAGACCTGATATCATGTTTGCCACTTGCATATGTGCTAGATTTCAGGTTGAACCAAAGGAATCCCATCTCACCCCTGTAAAAAGGATTCTTAGATACCTAAAGGGAACCCCTGAACTAGGACTATGGTACTCAGCAGAAACCAACTTTGAATTAATAGGTTTCTCAGATGCAGATTATGCTGGATGTAGGGTTGATAGAAAAAGCACATCTGGTACCTGCCAATTTCTAGGTGACAGATTGATCTCATGGTTTAGTAAGAAACAAACCTCAGTCTCAACTTCAACAGCTGAAGCTGAATACATAGCTGCTGGGAGCTGTTGTTCACAAATCCTGTGGATGCAAAATCAACTACTTGATTACAAATTGGAAATACACAACTCTAAGATCTATTGTGATAGCTCTAGTGCTATATCCATAGCATCCAACCCAGTCCTTCATAGTAGGACCAAACATATAGAAATCAGACATCACTTCCTTAGAGACAATGTTGAGAAGGGTAAAATAACCTTAGAATATATTCCCACAGACAATCAAAGAGCAGACATCTTCACAAAACCTTTAGATGAAACTAAGCATAACTATTTCATAAACACCTTGGGGATGCTTGATGGAAGCTTGTAAACCTCATTGTTAGGGAAATCTAAAGACATCAGAATATCTAAGAAAGTTTCCTGGAGATGCGTCGAATACATATCGACGTACCGTCGAGAAGACCTCGACGCTGGTTCTGATTTCTTTCAGTTAAAGTTACGTCGATCCACTATCAACGTATCGTCGACTTCTTATCGACGCAAGTCTATGACCACGTCGACAAATCTTTAGACTAACAAAACCTTTACGGAACGCCGACTACAGATCGACGCATACGTTGACATCAATTCGACGTAACGTCGACTTCTGGTTAAAATTGGAATTAAATCCTTACTTCCTTTTCTTTTACGACTGGATTACCTTGATTTCTGTTTCCTTTCTCGACGTTTCATCTTCTTTAAATAGTACTTCTTATTTCATAACAAATACATCTCTGGACCCGCCAAAACTGCGTCTTCTACCTCTCTCTCTTCCTGCATCAATGGCGCCTACTCCTGTTCAAACTGACCTTATCAAAGCAATGAACGATGCTCTGGAAAATCTTCTCAATGACTTCCAGACACGATTAACTAACTTCTCCAATGAATGTGCCAATATAATCACCTCCTGTGAAGCCAAATTGGCCACCCTGTCTGCCTCTCTTCCCGGGCTTCATCTTCTTCTTCAAGAGGAACCTCTGTCGCCACAAAGGTTTACATCCTTCCTGAAAGATATAAACCAGGGGGAGAGTTGCTCCAGAAACCCCTCTTGCCAGGTTTTTGATCTCAACTAAAAGCTCAGGTTTAAATCTCTTCTCTCCAACACTAAGTATTCTTTCTAACTCTCTTATAGGCTCCACTCCTCTCAAATCACTCTGACTACACTTTCATCAAACATTTTGGTGAATCCTCCTCTTACAACACTGAAGGGGAGCATGCTGTGGATTCAGCATTCAGAATTGATGATCCTTATAACCAGGGGGAGATTCCTGTAGTAAAGGACCCAGTAATCCAGGGGGGAGGAAGAAGCAGCCACCTCTGATGATTGGAATGGGCAGATATGGATTGATGCACCCTTATGTGAGGAAGAACTTCAACATCACTCTTCTGGCTTCTCTGCCAGTTACATCAAGCTGAAGACACCTCTACTTGAGGACATCCCTACAAAAGAGTCTGGAGGAGACATTCATCCCTCAGCAGAGATCACCCTACCAGAAATCACTCTGCCCTCTATTGCAGAACATCTAAGAACTCTTCTTGAAATAACTCCCTCTCCACCCAAAGAGAAAACTCCTCCTTCCTCTCTTCCTCTTCCTCCTCCTCAACTTCCTCCTCTACCTTCTTCTCTACCTCCTCTGCTACCTCTACCTCCACAAGCAGCAAGACTCCCTAAACAGATCATACCTAGACAAAGTCCAGGAGGACAGATAAAGAGAAAAAGGGAAGTCACTCCCCACTGGCAAAATTTTTCTAAAGAAGAAAGAAAGGAGTTTGCAAGAGAAAAGAAGTATAGAAAAGCATGTGAGCAAATAAAAAGATTTGAAAAGATGCCTAGTATCTGTCCTAACAGTCCTGTCAAGGAGTACCATGATCCTGACATGGAAAAGAGGCATGAAGAGATAAGAGAAAGAGAAGTGTATGAATATGAAGCAGCCAGGAAAGAAGTGGAAGATAAAAGAATTGCCTGGATGGAAAAGATCAACAAGGGAATGACTAAAGAACAAATTCTTGCTGAATCTTCCATTAAAATTCCAAAGAAGCTATTTGATGCTGAAGCTTATCAAAAGAAAAATCCTCAGGCAGGGATTATCTTAGATAAGGGTCAAAAGGACAAGAAGGGTATAGGATGTAAAGAAGATACATATATTCCCGATATAAAGCCTACAAGACCTGCAATGTTAGACTCATGGCATGGTTCCTCCTGGAAAGGGAAAGGAAAGATATCTGAAGTTCCTATGAAACAGGAATCAGAAAAGAAAACAAAATTTAGGCCCAAAGTTGATAACAAGGGACCACCTGAGCTCAAGTCCAATCAAAAGAAAACTCAAGACATCACAATTGAGATGATTGATGAAAAAGCTGCAATAATAATCAACAAGGGCTATTCCATAGATGATACTCTTCCTGATGGTAACAGGACACTGAACAAACTGCACACAATCATTGCCAATATCCAGAAGCATCCTGACAAAGCCAGAGGCTATATGTTTGATGCTATTGAAGACTTATCTAGGAAGCTCTATTCTGCATTTGTCAACTTTATGTATAACAAAAAGTTTTTAGTTTAATCCTGTGAAAGACAACTACTTATTTATACATGATTTCTTCTAATTGCTTCTATACAAATGCTGTGCTGGATTGATTTTATGCTGATACAATTTCTCTCCAAGTAGGGTTAAGACAAATAGGGGGAGATTGTTGGGGAAATGATTTCTCTTAACCACTAGAAATAAGTTGAATAAGAAAGAAAACCAAGGTTAAGTAAATATGCGTCGAATTGTATTCGACGCAACGTCAAAATGTAGTCGACGTTTTCTTCAGATTAAGTCGAAGTAACTTTAGGAAGATTTCGACGTATGGGTTGTCGACGCTACTCTGATTTTTAGTCGACGCATATAGAGAAGTCGACGCATCTTAGTCGACGCACCTTCCTTATTCTTCTCTCGACGTCCAGCCAGGATGAATTCGACGCTTACGTCGAATGGTAATCGACGCACGTCGATTTATATGACCGATTTAAATATGCGCCAGATCTCTTTCCTTCTTTCAGTAGATTTGATTTATATGGAATAATGTTAATATTTTATAGCCGTTCTGAATCATTCTTTCCTTCTATTTGATTCTTGGCTAATCTGATAAAACTCATTATGGATATTATTTGAATTTGGAATGAATTCTTTCCTTCTATTGGTATGCTAATTATGGAAATATTTCTATTCTTCCAATTCTCTATCTGATAATTAATTTTCCTCCTATAAGTATTATTTGAATGAACAGAGCTATATATACATGAAGGAGGTCGGCAGAGAAAACAACAAGAGAGTGATCTACCACACATATTTGTAATAGAGGAAAAGCTCCCAAGAGAAAAGAGAGAAATTGAGAAATAGCTCTGCAACAATATTCAAACACTTCTTCTTCTGCTTCTGAAGTCACTCTGCTGAAAATACTGATAGCTCTCACAAAGAGAGAAAGGCTACAAATCTTCTTCTCTCTATAGAAGAAAGATTTAATTCACTTCTTGTGCTTCCAATCTTCTTGCTAGAAAGAAGATTCTTTATTGTTTCTATTCATTTCTTTTTCTCCTTTCTTTCTTTCTCACTTAAACATTGTAAAAGAATTTTTAGAATCTCTCTCCAAAAAAATCAGTGTACTGGTTCTAAGAGTCTCCTTGTCAAAAGACTCAGTTGGTTCTAAGAGTCTCCTTGTCAAAAGACTCAGGGTGGTTCTAAGAGTCTCCTTATCAAAAGACTCAGTGCAAGATAGTGAATTCCTACCAAGGGGGTAGAAGAGTGGACTACCCAAAGTTTGGGGAACCACTATATTTTCTTGTGTTGTGCTGTGATTTCTTTTCTTGCATTTACTTTCTTTACATGTTTAATTCTTGTTGGTGTGTGGGAAACTATAATCTGTGATAATACACATATATATATTAACTTTGCACAAAATAATTTTTAATCTCTATTCACCCCCCTCTAGAGAATTCTAGTGAGGTAAACTGTGCACTTTCACCGTCCGATCTGGACAAGATGATATTCGCAGACCTAGTTATATAATTATTAAATGTTTTGTACAATTCTGTCACACATTTTAATCAAGCTTATAGGCTTATTTTGAGGCCCTTAGAGGCCAAAAATCGAAAAATGACCAGATACAAGACTTGTAGAACCTTGAGTCTACTTTACACAGAAATTAAAATCGGGTCATTTGGTGACCTGTAGCCCCTTGTAGGTTGGTTTTAGTGGGACTGGTCCTAGGATAGGTCAGAAACTATATTGCTTATAACTTTTTAGTTAGACCTCATCTTGACTTGAAATTTCTACCATGCATGCATGGTATGATGACACACCTAGGGTTTAAATTTGAGAATTTTTGGATGTATATCCATTGAGTTATTCCATTTATTAGGAAAAGTAAATATTTGGTATTTATGGAGTTGTATAACTCCAAACACCCCCAAATTTGGGTGGTAAGCTCTTTATATATATCTATATCACTGGTAGAAATTTGAGACCATTTGGCCTTGTGCATGTGGAGTTATGAGCCATGCAAGAGCTAGGCTAAGGACCTTAAATGTGTGCCCTTAGCAATTTTGGGGTGGAGTGAGCCCCAAGCCTTGGTGGTTAACCCAATGGCTTGAAATGTTGGACATGGGTCCTTGGCAGAAATATGCCTTCCCAAAAGTTATTTGGGGATTTTTTGGTACAAAAATCCCAAGATGTGGAATTTATTAAATTACCCCTAATTTAGGTTATAAAATGAAAAGGGGGTAATATGAACTTGGAATGATGTGAAACTTAGTATTTAGTCTTTGATTTCAATATTTTGGCAGCAGGAATTTTCTGAGATTTTTTGGGAAATGTTTCATGATATAAATAGATGAATTTACAAATATACCCTTTATGAATTTTGTGCAAATATTGAGTTTTTATGTCTGATAAATTTGAGATAAATCACAGTAGGTCATGATGCTAATATAAGCCAATGATAATTTTCCCAGAATTTATTGAAGTATTAACATAGCACTTGTAGTGTAAACCCTTATACGCACACCAAATGTAATAAATGATAATTAAGGGTAAATATTCCTTGGAATAATATGAGACTTAGGATCTGGTGTTTTTAGACCAATATGGTGCTATAATAATTTTCCCAGAATTTATTGAAGTCTTTACATAGCACTTGTAGTGTAAACCCTTATACGCACACCAAGTGTAATAAATGATAATTAAGGGTAAATATTCCTTGGAATAATATGAGACTTAGGATCTGACGTTTTTAGACCAATATGGTGCTTTAATAATTTTCCCAGAATTTATTGAAGTCTTTACATAGCACTTGTAGTGTAAACCCTTATACGCACACCAAAGGTAGTAAATGATAATTATGGTCAAATATTCCTGCTAAAAATGTGAAATTCAGGATTTGGTGTTTTTAGACCAGTGTTATGTCATGGTAATTTTCCAATAGTTTATTGAGATCATAATCTAATACTTGATATGTAAATCCCTATTTGCACCCCATTTATGTTAAGTAGAAATTATGGTTGATTATCCCTGTAAAAATGTGAAACTTGGGGTTTGAGGTTTTTTAGACCAACATTATGTTACAGTGAATTTACCAGAATTTATGGAGATCGTTAGTTGGCACTCGATGTAGAAATCTCTATTTGCACACCTCCTATTTTAATAGAAACTAGGAGTTTTCATGCATAACCATGGCGGCATATTATATGGAACTAAAACAACAGGCCACACACTATAATTTGTGCTCATGAGACCAAAAGGATTAAACCCATCACTTGCTAAGCCAAGCCTAACATTTCGTGCGTCAGATGAAAATCCTGAGTGTTTCCCATCAAATGACTTCCAAGCAAAGGCATCAGCTGGATGTCGCAAATTTCCATCATCGCAACGCTTTTCTTTATGCCATCTCATATCCTCGGCTGTCCTAGAACACATATACAATCTTTGAAGTCTAGGAATCAAAGGAAAGTGTCTAAGAATCTTGTTTGGTATATTTTTACTCTTTCTTGACAACATATTACTTTTTGAATTATTGTTTATCTTGCTTGATTGCCACCTAGACATACCACAAGTTGGACAACTCTGAAAATCTGCAAACTTACCACGGTAAAGAATGCAATCATTCAAGCAAGCATCTATCTTCTTACACTCCATTCCAAGCTCCTGTATGTAACTGTTAGCAGCATAATAACTACTTGGTAGTTTTTCACTGCATGGAATTGCTCTTTTTAAAACTTTAAGTAATTCAGTAAAAGAACGATCAGTCCATCCATGATCAGATTTAAGTGCAAGTAACGTAACCATAAATTGAAATTTTGAAAATTCTTTGCAACCAGGATATAATTCTTGTTCAGCGTCATCTAACAAATCATAAAATTTTCTAGCAGCTTCATTGGGGTCCTCATGATCTTGTCCTTCTCCAATGTCATTCATGTTATTAAAGCCAGTATTAAAATCATGTAGCAGATCATGCATATCATCATGCTCTGAAATCTCTTGTTCATCCTCTCTAGAAACATCAGCATGGCTCCCACCAGTTGGGCTAACGTAATACTCCTCTCCATGACTTGACCACCATTTATATGTCTTTACAATTCCATTCAGAA
Source organism: Dactylorhiza incarnata (assembly GCA_033032865.1). Classification (NCBI taxonomy): domain Eukaryota; kingdom Viridiplantae; phylum Streptophyta; class Magnoliopsida; order Asparagales; family Orchidaceae; genus Dactylorhiza; species Dactylorhiza incarnata. The sequence continues at coordinate 154,946 of JAWHQI010000659.1, read as the reverse complement.
TAAGATGCACAAACACAATATCTCGAGTGTGAAAATGACAATTTACACATTTATAACAGGGGCAACGAATATTGTTTCCTCTAGCTGAATGAGTAAAGGCAAAATCAAGAAAAGAATTCACTCCATCGATGTAAACAGGTTGTCGTCTATCGTTGATATCCATCCAACTCTTATCCATTGCACTATACGTCATTAAAGAAATAAATAAAAACAAATTGCATTAACATAAATAAATTTCAAGGTGATTAACATGCTTACATTAAATAAGACTACATTTATCTTCTTTATAGTGTCAAGTCTCCAACAATGTTATAGATATACAACTAATGGAGAACAAAACAAATAAATGATCAAATCTTGTTGACAAAATCTTTATTTCTCAATTTGATAATAACCATAAGCTGAATATAACCATAAAAGGCTAACATGGATACTTAAATTTAAATTTATGAAATTCAAATAAGAGTTGATGATATTATAATGCGTATGGATCAAAATGTTGGATAACAAAAGACATTCATATTTAAGTTAGTGTGACATAAATTAGAATGCTAAAAGAATAATATATATAAACTTTAATATCAAGATGTTTGCCCAATATCTACTTCGGATTCTTATTTTTGTATTATAAATAGTTAATAAACACCATAAAGCATACTAAACAAAAAAGACTTCATGGATCATCTAAATTTGAGCAACCAAAGAAATCATCATGATTCATGAATAATCATGTTCTTGGACTTCTAAACAGCACAATAAATTTAAAAAAAATTGAACTCACACAGAGTCGACCCTTGTGTTAAAATATTGAAATAAGACACTATTTCATTGTAGACAATTTAGAAAATAAAATTATATCCCTAGAATACATTCCAACAAAATAACAAAAATGGGATAACTTCACATCCTCTTGATCAGGTAAGAGTTTCTTTCTTCATAAATAAACTAGGTATGTTAGGCTAGGCATGATAAAGAAAATGTGAATGATGTTTATGTCATTTAGCTTTAGGTATATCTTAGATCAAACTCTTATTTGATTGCCAACTATTTACTGTTAAAAAATGTAGGGAACCCAATTGATTGAAGAATAACTAGATTTATGAGTGGGTAAATATGAGAAGAGAAAAGTTAGGAAGACAGGCAAATTTAAAATAAATTTTTACTACTGCAAGAAATCAAATTGTGAGAAAAATTAGAGAGAGGGAGTGAGATATATTCTCCTGGAGATAAATCAGTAGCAATAAATATAGTATTAACATCTATATTTTGAGATAATAAGTTTATTGCTACATTTTTCATGGCTTCAATTTTTCCTTCTTCTATACCCTTAGCTTTCCCGATTTGAATACCTTCAGTTTTAGCAATTTTTATCAGGTAATCCTCAAATGCTTTATTATCCATAATAAGTTTAATTTCTTACTCATAAGTTAGTAATTCTGCTTCCGTCCAATTAAACTGGTTTAGTTCTTCATATGCTCGCTCTATCACTAAAGGTAACTTAGAGAGGCTTCGAACTATAATAACTAGTTATTCAAAAAAAAATATTGCAATAGAAAATTTACCAGAAGCTAAGGCCAATACAATAAATCTCATTTTTTTGTTGCTTGACATAGGATTTTGTACTAAAAAATATTTATTTATTACTTCTCAAGATCTATTAGGAGAATTTACATAAATTGGGTTAAATAGATACCTTAACTTCAAAAAATTTGAGGATTTTTGAAATGCCTCATTTTTTATATACTTGACTTCCACATCAGATAATGAAAATGTAATAAACACCAGTTGTACATTTTAGGTTTCTGATATAAGAAAACCATTGATTGAGGTGCACACACCAAGTTCGAGGGTCATTAGGGTATTCTTCCCACTTCTAAAAAAACTTCTTAGTACTTTATCGACTGAATATGCTCCATTCTATTTCAGAATTTATAATTAATTGCAACTTTTCAGAAAAGGTAAACCTAGTAATGCAACACCATTTAGGTTACTCCAATTGCAGTAGGTCACTCAAAAATTTTGAGTTGATAACACCATGGATTTTATCACTTACCTAAGTCACACTCATACTCAACTATTTTAGCGATAGTCAACAGCCTCTCAAAAAGGGCACATTTTGACCCTCTTTCAGCACAATATACGGAAGCAAAAATAACTTGTTTTTTTCTTGGATTGTTGTGGAAAATTGCGTAGATTGCCTGCGGTAAATTATCTCAAATCATGATCAAATTTTCCTTGATAAATTTTGGACTCAAATTTTTAAACAAAATGGAATGCAACACAAATTTAGTTCAATCTACAGTCCACAAATGAATGACCAGACCGAATGAGTCAATAGATGTTTTAACCAATATATAAGAAATGTTTGTACATAATAATCAAAGCACGGGTTTAAACTCTTGAGTTGGGAAAATTTTCACTATAATTTATCTTTTTATTCGTCAGCTGGGTGAATTCATCAGTTGGGTTGACCCCTTTTGAGGCCATGCTTGGCTGACCTCCTTCCTGCTTCATTCCTTATATTTCAGGAAAGAGTTCAATACAGATCATAAACATGGCCTTACAATAGTGAGATCAGGTGATGCACAGCAAAAATTTAATTTGTTGGTGATTAGTAACATATATATTTGTCTCTAAATAATTTAAAATACTTTAATTTGTGACAAAAAAATTTGGTCACTAAATAGATTAATTTAGTGACATTTATTTTGGTTCACTAAAGAATAATATTACGTGACGAATATTTTTTTGGTCACTACATAATAACATTTCGTGACGAATAAAATAATTTTGTCACTAAAAAAAAATTTTGGTGACTACATATTTTTTCAGTCACCAATAAAATGAAAATTAATATATAGTGACCAACTTCAAATTCCGTCACAAAAAATACACTTTTAGTGACATAAAATTTTTTGTCACAAATATTTCGTCACCAAAAGTCAATTTTCTTGTAGTGGTGTCGACCTTGTATCCGCCTCTAGTTGAGCTCGGCTCCTAGAAGGTGTCGACCTTTTCTCTCCGCCTCTAGTTGAGCTCGGCTCCTAGAAGGTGTCGACCTTGTATCCGCCTCTAGTTGAGCTCGGCCTCCTGTGAGGTGTCAACCTTCTCTCCTCCTCTAGTTGAGCTCGGCTCCTAGAAGGTGTCGACCTTCTATCCGCCTCTAGTTGAGCTCGGCTCCTAGAAGGTGTCGACCTTGTATCCGCCTCTAGTTGAGCTCGGGTCCTAGAAGGCGTCGACCTTTTATCCGCCTCTAGTTGAGCTCGGCTCCTAGAAGGTGTCGACCTTGTATCCGCCTCCTGTTGAGCTCGGCTCCTAGAAGGTGTCGACCTTCTATCCGCCTCTAGTTGAGCTCGGCTCCTAGAAGGTGTCGACCTTGTATCCGCCTCTAGTTGAGCTCGGCTCCTGCGAGGTGTCGACCTTCTCTCCACCTCTAGTTGCACTCGGCTCCTAGAAGGTGTCGACCTTATATCCGCCTCCAGTTGAGCTCGGCTCCTACGAGGTGTCGGCCTTCTCTCCACCTCTAGTTGAGCTCGGCTCCTAGAAGGTGTCGACCTTGTATCCGCCTCCAGTTAAGCTCGGCTCCTGTGAGGTGTCGACCTTCTCTCCACCTCTAGTTGAGCTCGGCTCCTAGAAGGTGTCCACCTTATATCCGCCTCCAGTTGAGCTCGGCTCCTGCGAGGTGTCGACCTTCTCTCCACCTCTAGTTGAGCTCGGCTCCTAGAAGGTGTCGACCTTATATCTGCCTCCAGTTGAGCTCGGCTCCTGCGAGGTGTCGACCTTCTCTCCACCTCTAGTTGAGCTCGGCTCCTAGAAGGTGTCAACCTTGTATCCGCCTCCTATTGAGCTCGGCTCCCGTGTAGTGTCGGCGTTCTCTCCTCCTCCAGTTAAGCTCGGCGAGGTATCAACTCTTTTTTTCTCCTACAGATTGATACGGCGTAAATTAATGTAAGCGCAAGTGTACGCGTCACACAAGTAATAAAGAGTGAGTGAGATCGTTCCCACGAGGAAGTGAGTAATTTAATGCTTACAAATACTAGCTACACCGTTTCTTCAAATTCAAGCTAGCGATTAAGGTGATTTTTGACTATCTTAACAAAAACTTTTTAAATAACGATTACAATTAAAAGACTAATTCCTATATTACTTCTCTTTTATCAATTGGAAGGAGATAGTCTTGTATTTCAAATTTCCTATGTGAGTTGTAATGGTGCTCGCAGTTATTATTTATTAAGATTGTTTGACTGAATAATTCTACAACGATTTGACAGAATAAATCCTCATCTCTCGAATCTCAGAAATCTTAATATTCTAAGTTCTCCTAGTGATCTCTCACATAGGAAGAACATGGGATATTTTTTTGAAGAATAAAATCGTGATGCTAGCAAGAGGAGGGAATCTCTTCCTCCCTTCTAAACTATGGTGAACTTAAGAGCGATTGCACCTCTCCTCTCTCGATTCTTGAAATACAACGCAATGATAGAAAGTCTAAGTTAAAGATCTATACAGCGTGATTCATCTTTGCTCCCTCAATGGATTACATTGATTCATCTTTGCTAGGGTCCAGCAAAGGTTTTGGTGTGAGGGTGTGATAACTTCACAAAATGAAGTTATCTTTCGCTGTTTTTCTCATAAAGTGTGCTAAAAACATTTGATAATTTGGGTTGAATACTATAAAAAGAGTTATTCATCGAATTTGGTCAAATATGGACATTACTTGTATTTTTACATGCCTTTTGACAGGGAATCATGTCGGCACTTCTCTCATGGACATTTGTGCGCGAATTTAGCATTCGCATGGCTATATTGCGAAATCTGGGTGTATGTTACGGATCTGAAGGAACGTTTCGTTTTTGTCTTCCTGGTCATCATATGTGGCGTGGATCTATATAAATGGAAAATGGAAGAAAAGTAGAGGAAGAGGGGAAAAGTCAGAGAAGAGAAAAGGTTGATCTAGGGCTTGGACTGTGCACCGGCCAAGGGAGAGGATAGATCCGAATTTTCAACGCCATGGATTGTAAGATCTCTCTTGTTTGGTGTTCTTCTTTCTCCGCCATGAACTAAATTTTCTTGGTCTTGTATGAAGAAAGTACTATGTGTAACATCTCCAAAACAACTAGACCCCTAAGATGCATTTTGTCATGACAAGGTCATGACATTGCTCCAAGAAGACAAAATGGGCCAAGGAGGCCCCATGATTTCCATAAATTAAGAAGAAATGCACATTGGGGTGCAATTAGCAAATTTTGATGGCTTAGCTTAGGGATGACCAATATACCCCCAACAAGTCAACATAACCTCATAATGACCCCTATGACCATCCAAGGAGGTGAGTAGGCCACTAGGGACCCTTGGGGTCAACCAAATTGATCAAATTGACCAAAAGTCAACTTTGAGCTATCCTAGGTCAAACCTCCATAAATAAGGGCAATTGAACTCCAAATGATCAAATTGGACCCACCCTCATATGTAAACCTCCCTAGGGGACCTAATGGACCAAAAAGCCCCATCTTAGGGCCATCAATTTGGGGAAATTGGGCCAATTACTAAAAAGCCCCAAATTGACCTATTAATACTAAAAACTTAAATTGAACTTCAATTGACCCATTGTGATCAAATTGATCACCCCTAACACTCTTGGGCAACTTAGGGAGTCTAATGGCCCCACATTGGACCCTTGGTGTAAGCCAATTTTGAGGAAATTTGGCAAATTACCAATTTGCCCCAAATTACCAATTACACCCCTTTGGGTTCTAATTAGCCCCAAATTGACCAAATTGACCTAGCACAACCCTACCCAAACACTAAGGGAAATGAGTGAGACATAAGCAAGCCAAGGTGCACATTCAATTTGGAGAATTAAGGCAAAATCACCAAAATGCCCAAATTGCCCCTATGGGCAAATAAGTGCAATCAAGCCCCATATGACCCCACCATGACTGAATTCCTCTTGGAATAGGTCCATAGGGTCCAAGACAATAATGTGGGTCAATCATATTAAGTGGTGTGAGCTTGAGTCAAGCCCGAACCCAAAAATCCCCAAATTGGCATATTTGGGTCAAGTGAGCCCAAGGCTTAAATCAAGTAGATTTAGCCCAACCCCATGTCTCAATTGGTCAGCCCACATGGCGACCAGACCGTTAGCATGCTGAAAATTCGAAATTGGAGAAATGAATGCTTTGTCCAAGTGTAAGAAAGGGGGGAAGAAGACAAGAAGGAATTCAAGGAGAATTCATGGAGTGGTGGCCACTTGGCCACCCCTCCCTCTTTTCTGGACTGCTCTCAGCATCCCCAAGAAATCCCCTGCAAAAATTAGTGAGGTGGCAGCCAAACAATGGGAAGGGAGCTTTCAAAAATCAAGCTAGCCGGCCAACATTAATGGCCATCCAAGGGAGGGGTTGTCATTGGACCCAATTTTCTTCCCCTTTGCTTGAATTCAAGCTGAGGAGTGTTTTCCTGCTGAGCTGGAGTCGTGGCAGTGGCTACGGAGGGAGGTGCCACCTTGGCGAAATCGCCCAAAAATGGCAACCTCGGATATAGCCTCTCCCGACCCATTCCAAGCCCCTCATTAGCTTCACAATGTGCTAAGGAGAAGAAACCCCATGATTGCAGAAGGAATCGGGCACAGAGGAGGGAGATCGACCAAGAATTTGGAGCTCAGGTGATCGGACATGGCGAGCTCGGGTTCCCTCAACCTCAAGCCAAACAAGGCAAGTTCCTTTCCCCCTCCATCTGTGCTAGTATCTAGACTTCCTTAGGAGAGACATCGGGCTCAATTGAGCCCGATCCCATGCGAGAACGAGGGAGAAATCCCGAGCTTTTCTTCTTGCTCGGAATCGCCGGAGATGGGTTCTCAGGCGGCCGTGTCGCCGCCTGGCGTTGGCCACCACCTCAACGGAGGTGGTGGAGGCGGTGGCCGGCGGTGGAGGGCCGTGGATGGCCGGGAATTGAAGGAGGAAGGCGGTTCAGGCGGGATCGATCGCAGCCCTTGGCTCATCGCGGAAGATGACTCCCAGCCGTCCGATCTGGGCTTAGGTTAATCGCAGACCACGTTTTATTTAATAAATATGTATATATATGAAATCTGTCACACTTATTGACTAGATCTTGTAAGCCAATTTTGAAGTCCTTAGAGGCCATAACATGAAAAATCGCCAGAGACAACTATTGTAGGGCTTGATGTCTACATTCTAATGGAAGTGGAATCAGGCTGTTTGGTTAAGTGTGGAACCCACAGCACTCATTCTAGTGAGGCTGGTCAAAACTCAAACCAGATCTTTAAACTGGTGTAACTCTTAAATGACAAATCTGATGAAGTTGATATTTTGTCCATGCATGCATGTGACCCAAATTTAGCTTAGGTAAAAATATCAGAATTTTAGGAGGTACTTTTTCTAAGGTTTTGTTCAAAACTTAGGAAATTAAATAAATGATATTTTTGGGGTTATATAACTCCAACTGACCCCAAATTTGGGGGATAACCTTATCTAGGTACTAGCAACTCAGGGTTAAAATTTGAGGTCAAATGGATCTCTGCATGTAGAGGAATTTCAATTTGTTTGTCTCTACTCTTATGTGATTTGGTGTGCCAATAGACAAAGTCTATTGTTGTATTTTCAGAAGAGAAGGCTTGGTGTTAGCCTCTGAAACTTAGGCAGCACCTTCATACTATCAAAACATGCCACTCCAATGAATGGTGGGGACCCTAAAGACCAAAAACCCCTTACTTTGATTTAACATGACTTAGGTCACATAATGTTGTCCATAGAAAATTTCATGGGGAAAACTTATGGAAAAATATGAAACTCTGGGGATCACCTTGTAAAATCATTTAGGACCTCTGGAAATCTTGTGTGAATTGTTAAATATTGTTTACTTGAAAATCATGATAAATTGCGTTATGTTGCCTTTTTAATTAAATGAGATTTTTTGTGATGAAAAGTATTTGGGGATTGTGCAAACCATGGAAAATCATGTGTAATCTAGTTTTGAACTTCTGAGATTTTTGGTAGAATTATTGGATGAATATTACTTAGTAAAATTCCTTAAATATGGTTTGTCACACTTCTCAATTTATAGGATTTTTAAGTAGTTAGCATACTATTTTTGAAGGCCTTAGAAGCCATATCATGAAAAGTTGGCAGAGACAACTTTTGTAGCTCTTGATGTCTACTTTCTGTAGGATTTGAGATCAAGTAATTTGGAGCTCTACAGCTCCTTGTAGAGCCATTTTTCTAGGACTGCTCTTTATGTCTATTGGCAAACCACAATAATTCTGCCTAGGATTTTTATGTAGTTTGCATGCTATTTTTGAAGGCCTTAGAGGCCATATCATGAAAAGTTGGCAGAGACAACTTTTGTAGCTCTTGATGTCTACTTTCTGTAGGATTTAAGATCAAGTGATTTGGAGCTAAATAGCTCCTTCTAGAGCCATTTTTTCTAGGACTGCTCTTTATGTCTATTGGCAAACCACAATAATTCTGCCTAGGATTTTTATGTAGTTTGCATGCTATTTTTGAAGGCCTTAGAGGCCATATCATGAAAAGTTGGCAGAGACAACTTTTGTAGCTCTTGATGTCTACTTTCTGTAGGATTTGAGATCAAGTGATTTGGAGCTATACAGCTCCTTGTAGAGCCATTTTTCTAGGACTGCTCTTTATGTCTATTGGCAAACCACAATAATTCTGCCTAGGATTTTTATGTAGTTTGCATGCTATTTTTGAAGGCCTTAGAGGCCATATCATGAAAAGTTGGCAGAGACAACTTTTGTAGCTCTTGATGTCTACTTTCTGTAGGATTTGTGATCAAGTGATTTGTAGCTCTACATCTCCTTGTAGAGCATTTTTCTAGGACTGCTCTTTATGTCTATTAGCAATTTTGGGTGGAGTGAACCCTAAGCCTTGGGGGTTAACCCAATGGCTTGAAATGCTGGACATGGATATGAGGTTGTTAGATCACCACTCATTGCGAACCTATGGTAATAATTGGAACTCGTTTGGATATGATGTGATCAAGATCGCACCATAGGAGTCAAATCTACATCAACCTTATTTCGGTCTACGAATAGTGAAAATGATTTTCATGAATTAGACCACCACTGACCTTCACACGTAGAACTATTAACTCTTTATTAATTATGAAGGCTCAGATTATTTGGAAGAGCATCTCTAAAGGCATCTTGGGAAATAAGGATTGGGGTGTGTTTAGCAAAGCTATAGGTGTATGAGCTACAGTGATATGAAAAGGAGGTTAGACCTCATCAAGGGCCTCACACACACACAACCTGTCGTAGTGAGTGATTATATGAAAGTAGAATTGACCTTAGCCGGGTGAGCCATCTAGGGTAAGACTCAAGGGTGAAGTCGGAAAACATCTAAGGCAAACCCCAGGGTTAAGGATGTCGAAGAATAGGAGTGTGGGTCCAAGAAAGGTTGAGAATGCTAATTGAATGTGTGCAGTTCCTCGGTGAAGAAGGGAACTCGAGGTTAGAATGTGACGGCGGGAGAGTCAGCACCCGGTCACAATTGGTGGTGTTGGAGTTCAAAAGAACTCCCCCGCTCCTAGGAGCCAAGCTTAACTCATCTTAAAGAATTAATGTACTTGGAAAGGAAAATGGGGATCAAGTAAAAAGGGGGAGATACCAACAAGATTAAGTGCCTTGGAAAGAGGAAGTTCGGGGTGTCAGCCCGTCACACTTCCTAGTACCGCTGCGAGCCCCTCACCGGGTAACCCTCCGGAAGTTCCAAGGCTAACCCTAAAGCGTCTAAGATCATCTAAATTATAGACAAAACTAGTTAAGTTGGAAAACTTGCCAAGTTAACTCCCATCCCGAACTGGAACGGGTTATGAGGAAGGACTGGGATAGTCCTGCGAGCGGTAGGCTCGGGTTATAAGGAAGGACTGGATAGTCCTGCGAGCGGTAGGCTCAGGTTATAAGGAAGGACTGGGATAGTCCTGCGAGCGGTAGGCTCGGGTTATAAGGAAGGACTGGATAGTCCTGCGAGCGGTAGGCTCGAGTTATAAGGAAGGGCTGGATAGTCCTGCGAGCGGTAGGCTCGGGTTATAAGGAAGGACTGGGATAGTCCTGCGAGCGGTAGGCTCGGGTTATAAGGAAGGACTGGATAGTCCTGCGAGCGGTAGGCTCGGGTTATAAGGAAGGACTGGGATAGTCCTGCGAGCGGTAGGCTCGGGTTATAAGGAAGGACTGGGATAGTCCGGCGAGCGGTAAGCTCATATTTTACTTATAAGACTAGTGTAGTCTAGCGAGCGGTATGCTCGTAGTTTAAATCTAAGGCGGGTATAGCCTGGCGAGCGGTAGGCTCTACTTTATAAATGTTGATGCAAATATGTGAGCTGGAGGCTCAGTAGTAAATAACTAATACATGTTACTTGTGTGTAAGTTGTGGTGGGTCTTCGGTTCTATTTTAGTCGTCACACCGACAGCAGTTCTTTGACTCGGCAGTGCTAGTGGTTTTTATTGGGGCCAGGTTGTTTTACTGCGCATCCGACGGGACGAACCCCCTAAACCCTGCCTGGCCAATTCAGTTTAGTACGCAGGAGCTCGTGAGTACCGGGTACCGGTATCACATCGTACGTTTGGGCCTAGGTCTGGTAGTGTGACTTACCCACCTAGGTGAGGAGACGCCCGCTCCTCTGCCACAGTTTGACCACGACGGGAGGTGCCCGAGAGGTTAGCTACCTCCGAAAAGTGGGAACTAAAGGTCTGTATGTGTAACGGTCTCCCCAGCATACAGCTCGCAAGGATGACCGCCGGCACCCCCAGCATCCAGCTCGAAAGGGTTCAGCCTAACCAAATGGGCTGCAGCCCATGCACCCCAACCCCTCTCTGTCCCACCACTGGGCACAGTGGGTTGTTGGAGACCGCAGTCCCCCTTTTTCATGAGAAATGATTCAGTTAAGCGGCAGCACAGGGACTTCCCAGGAGGTCACCCATCCCATGACTACTCTAGCCCGAGCACGCTTAACTATTAAGTTCTTACACTCCTCATCACCATTTGAGCTGCAGCCCATTTGGTTAGGCTGAACCCTTTCGAGCTGGATGCTGGGGGTGCCGGCGGTCATCCTTGCGAGCTGTATGCTGGGGAGACCGTTACAAAAATCAATTTGGTGTGCGTATAAGGGTTTACACTACAAGTGCTATGTTAAGACTTCAATAAATTCTGGGAAAACTATTATAGCTCCATATTAGTCTAAAAACACCAGATCCTAAGTCTCATATTATTCCAAGTAATATTTACCTTTAATTATCATTTAATACATTTGGTGTGCGTATAAGGGTTTACACTACAAGTGCTATGTTAAGACTTCAATAAATTCTGGGAAAACTATTATAGCTCCATATTAGTCTAAAAACACCAGATCCTAAGTCTCATATTATTCCAAGTTCATATGACCGCCTTTTTATTTTATAACCTAAATTAGGGGTAATTTAGTAAATTCCAAATCTTGGGATTTTTGTACCCAAAAATCCCAAATAACTTTTGGGATGGCATATTGCTGCCAAGGATCCATGTCCAGCATTTCAAGCCATTGGGTCAACCCCCAAGGCATAGGGCTCACTCCACCCAAATTTGCTAATAGACATAAAGAGCAGTCCTAGAAAAATGGCTCTACAAGGAGCTGTAGAGCTCCAAATCACTTGATCTCAAATCCTACTGAAAGTAGACATCAAGAGCTACAAAAGTTGTCTCTGCCAACTTTTCATGATATGGCCTCTAAGGCCTTCAAAAATAGCATGCAAACTACATTAAAAACCTAGACAGGATTATGTGGTTTGCTAATAGACAAAATGAGCAGTCCTAGGAAAATGGCTCCACAAAGAGCTGTAGGGCTCCAAATCACTTGATCTCAAATTCTACAGAAAGTAGACATCAAGAGATACAAAAGTTGTCTCTGACCATTTTTCATGTTATGGCCTCTAAGGCCTTCAAAAATAGCATGCAAACTACATTAAAAACCTAGACAGGATTATGTGGTTTGCTAATAGACAAAATGAGCAGTCCTAGGAAAATGGCTTCACAAAGAGCTGTAGATCTCTAAATCACTTGATCTCAAATCCTACAGAAAGTAGACATCAAGAGCTACAAAAGTTGTCTCTGACCATTTTTCATGTTATGGCCTCTAAGGCCTTCAAAAATAGCATGCAAACTACATTAAGAACCTAGACAGGATTATGTGGTTTGCTAATAGACAAAATGAGCAGTCCTAGAAAAATGGCTCTACAAAGAGCTGTAGAGCTCCAAACCACTTGATCTCAAATCCTACAGAAAGTAGACATCAAGAGCTACAAAAGTTGTCTCTGACCATTTTTCATGTTATGGCCTCTAAGGCCTTCAAAAATAGCATGCAAGCTACATTAAAAACCTAGGCAGGATTATGGTTTGCTAATAGGCATTATGAGCAGTCTTAGTAGAATGGATGCCCTGGGGTCCACAGTGCACCATATTAAGAGTTTAAGGTGTCAAATGAAAGTAGACCCCAAGGGCTACAAATGTTGTCTCTGCCTATTTTTGCAAATATGGCCTCTAAGGCCTTCAAAAATAGCATGCAAGGTACATTAAAAACTTAGGCAGGATTATGGTTTGCTAATAGGCATTATGAGCAGTCTTAGTATAATGTATGCCCTGGGGTCCACAGTGCACCAAATTACGAGTTTAAGGTGGCAAATGAAAGTAGACCCCAAGGGCTACAAATGTTGTCTCTGCCTATTTTTGCAAATATGGCCTCTAAGGCCTTCCAAAATAGCATGCAAGGTACATTAAAAACTTAGGCAGGATTATGGTTTGCTAATAGGCATTATGAGCAGTCTTAGTAGAATGGATGCCCTGGGGTCCACAGTGCACCAAATTAAGAGTTTAAGGTGTCAAATGAAAGTAGACCCCAAGGGCTACAAATGTTGGCTCTGCCTATTTTTGCAAATATGGCCTCTAAGGCCTTCAAAAAATAGCATGCAAGGTACATTAAAAACTTAGGCAGGATTATGGTTTGCTAATAGGCATTATGAGCAGTCTTAGTAGAATGGATTCCCTGGGGTCCACATTGCACCAAATTACGAGTTTAAGGTGGCAAATGAAAGTAGACCCCAAGGACTACAAATGTTGTCTCTGCCTATTTTTGCAAATATGGCCTCTAAGGCCTTCAAAACTAGCATGCAAGGTACATTAAAAACTTAGGCAGGATTATGGTTTGCTAATAGGCATTATGAGCAGTCTTAGTAGAATGGATGCCCTGGGGTCCACAGTGCACCAAATTAAGAGTTTAAGGTGGCAAATGAAAGTAGACCCCAAGGGCTACAAATGTTGTCTCTGCCTATTTTTGCAAATATGGCCTCTAAGGCCTTCAAAAATAGCATGCAAAATCGGCTAAACGTGTGACAAATAATCAACATTATGATTTTATTCATTTCATGGGCTGCGAATAAAAGAATCAGCCAAATCGGACGGCCAGGGTTCATCGTCCCCGATGAGCCAACAGCCCAGATCTCACGCACCTGGACCGTTTTGCGGGGCATTTTTCCGGCAATCTGCAGCACCCTACCGCCGGCCACCGCCTCCACCACCTCCGTTGAGGTGGTGGCTAACGCCAGGCGGCGACACGGCCACCGGAGATGGCCTCTCCGGCGACCCCGAGCAAGAAGAAATGCTCGAGAAATCTCCCTCTATCTCACATGGGATCGGGCTCAATTGAGCCCGATTTCTCTCCTAAATGAATCTAGATACTAGACGAGTGGAGGGGGAAAGGAACTTGCCTGAGCACGGCCTTGGCGGCGGGTGTTGCGACGGAGGAAGGTCGCGTTCCTATTCCTGGCATCCATGGCGTTTTCTGTGCGGCTGAGCTCGAAAACTTCTTCTGAAGAGGGGGCTCGACTGCTCTGGGAGTTCTGAACGTAGTGAGAGGGAGAAACGAGGGGGAGGGAGTGTATATGGCCGGCTGCCATTAAGGCCATTCGGCCAACCTCCTTGCCGCCCATGGCAGCCAATCCAAACCTCCTCCCCACTGCCCCAAACTGACGGGAATTACTCCCCCTGCTGGGAGAAGAGCTTGGGGAATGATAATGGGGTGCCATTTGGCAACCATCCCCCCATTTCCTCCTCTTTTGCCTCCCCCTTGTCTACTTCCCATTAAAGCTTAATCCAAAGGTAATTACCCCCTTCTCACTCGAAATTCCAGGTATCCATGGTCTGGTTATCATGTGGGCTGCCTCCTTAGGCTATGGAATTGGGTTAAGCCCACTTAATTTGAGTTTTGGACTCACTTGACCCAATTTGGGTAAATTGGGGATTTTTAGGTTTGGGCTTGACTCAAGCTTACACCCTCAATATAATTGACCCATATTACTCCCTAAGACCCTATGGACCTACTCCAAAAGAATTGAGTCAAGGTGGGGTCAATTGGGGCTTGAGTGCACTTAATTGCCTATAGGGACAATTTGGGTGTTTTGTTGATTTTGCCCTAATTCTCCTTGGTTGAATGCACCCCATGGTCCAATTGGGTCTCATATACTCCCCCTTAGGGTTTAGGGGAGATCAATTTGGTCATTCTAAGTCCCTTGAAGATTAATTTGGGTTTTAGCACCTTTTAGGTCAATTTGGGGCTCTTAAGAAATTGACCCAATTTCCCCAAATTGATGGCCCTAGGATGGGGCTTTTGGGTCCATTAGGTCCCTTAGGGAGGTTTCCATAGGAGAGTGGCTTCAATTTGATCAATTGGGGTTCAATTGCCCTTAATTATGGTGATTTGACCTAAGGTTGCTCACAGTTGACTTTTGGTCAATTGACCAAATTGGTTGACCCCAAAGGTCCCTAGTGGCCTACTTGCCCTCCTAGTTGGTCATAGGGATCATGGTGAGGTTATATTGGCTTTTTGAAGTCTTTTAGTCACCTCTAGGCTAGGACATCCATTTTTGCTATTTGCACCCCAAAGTGCATTCCTTCCCATTTTAATGAGTTCATGGGCCTTCCTGGCCCTCTTTGTGTACTTAACTCACCATATGAACTATTCATGGTTATGTGGGGTTTATAAGATATTTTATCCTCCCTTTTGGTTCACTTCTCATTAGGGTGGATCATGATGGCTAAGTGCACACCATGAGTTTTTCCACCTCTTCCATTTTCATCCTAGGGTTCTAGGTCACTTATCCTATTTTTGTCATGACTTGTCATGACAAAAATCATCCAGGGGCCTATTAGTTTGGGGGATGTTACAGTACGTACAGAGTCGTGTGAGTGAGTTGCATGTGTATGAAATAACAATACAAACATTGCATCATTGCGTTGCATATCATAGCATAGCATTTCTGCATAAACAGAGACCTCATCGTATAAATCAGTGTGGGATCCTTTATACGATGAGTTTATACCTTCCAGATCCCTTAGCTTATGTGCCCTCGTGTGTGCATATAAGTTAAGGTTACTTTCGTAGATGCTCATATTTATTTGCTTCTTATATTACATTGCGTTTTACACATTGCATAAACAGAGACCTCATCGTATAAATCAGTGTGGGCTCTTTTATACGATGAGTTTATTGCTTGCCAGATCCCTTAGCTTATGTGCCTTTGTGTACACATATAAGTTAAGGTTAATTTTCCTAGCTGCTCTTCATAGTACTTTACTTGCTCATATTACTTGTATTGTAGCGTTCTCCTATTGTTAGCTCTTATTACAAGCCTAATTGTAGAACTGCTAGAGTAATCTTAATTAGTGTACTCCTGCTAGCTAGAAGCTATGTATCTTTTGTTTGATATACATTGCTAGTTTTACCACTTGTCACCTGCTTCCTTGAATTACCCCTTGATGTCCTCCGCTTCCTCCTCCCACACGGTGCCTAGGAGTCGCGGGTGGAGGCGGTGAGGAATATGCTGAGTCTTTTAGACTGACGGTCAGTGGACCTTATCATTTTAGGGATGAAGTACTGGAGCAGCAGGACCCCGTTTAGGAGACAGGATAAGGAGATGGGATGGAGCACATCAACCCCTACACGTCGTCGCAGCAGCAGCTACAGATGTTTGAAGGCAGAATTGATGGCTTCCGCATAGATGTAGTGAGAGAGTGTTGTAGCACTATACTTAAACATGTACTGGGCATAAGCCCCTTTTCGTTTAGTTCTCTTTTACTTTAACTCTCATCGTGGACTTTGTAATCATGTAATTTATATACTTTATGTGAATTGTGGACTTGTTGTTCTTCTATTGCTTCTATTACTGTGAATTGCGGTTGGCCTGGATGGTGTTGATTAGCCGGCAGGATCGGCGTATTGTGGCGGCGACCATTGGGCGTAATGGTCTCGCCGCAAGACGACGGTTCTGGGCGGTAAGACCCGGTTTAAAAGCAAAAAAAAAAGGGTCTTACACTATGTGTGTTGTTGTGATGAAGTTTTCTTTAACTTAAGTTTGTTTGATGGATTTTTCTTGGTGAATTTATGAATCTATATTCTGAACTCTTGGTTTATGTTTTCATCTTATATTTCGCTTCAAGAATCGAGAGATGCGCAGTATAGATCTTTAACTTAGAGTTTCTATCATTGCGTTGTATTTCAAGAATCGAGAGAGGAGAGGTGCAATCGCTCTTAAGTTCACCATAGTTTAGAAGGGAGGAAGAGATTCCCTCCTCTTGCTAGCATCACGATTTTATTCTTCAAAAAAAATCCCATGTTCTTCCTATGTGAGAGATCACTAGGAGAACTTAGAATATTAAGATTTCCGAGATTCGAGAGATGAGGATTTCTTCTGTCAAATCGTTGTAGAATTATTCAGTCAAACAATCTTAATAAATAATAACTGCGAGCACCATTACAACTATGCTCTTCCAGTTGTAGAATCGAGAGATGAGGATTTCCTCTTCCAGTTGTTTGTTCGGATTGGCAAATTGACCTTGAGCAGTATGCATATAGCCATCATCATCGAAGGGGGAAATCATGTGTTTGTTCCTCCTCTTCCAGTTGTTTGTTCCTGTGATGTTGGTTCCATTGAGCGGAGACGTAATTATGATGGCAGCGTTGATACTCCATGATATGCTTCAAATAAGCTATACAAGAGGTCGTGTCATGTTGAATGGTTGCAGGAACTTCAGGCTTAGCGGCCGGCGGTGGAACTTCATCGTTTAGCATGTCATTGGCTCTAGCCACCTTTATGTTTGCTTGAATTACTGTTTGTGTTAAATGATGCGCAACCGGAGTAACCTTGGTGTTCATCGGTTTAACGCCGACAGTACGGCAAAATTCAGTTATCATTGTAGGGTACCAAAGCTGTTGCCCTTTCTTTGCCTCCACTCTCTCACGGAGCTGCTGTGCTATGATTCGTCCTACATTTACTTTAATTCCCTTAATAATACAATAAATCAAAACAGACCGTTCGAAGGACACACGGTTTGGGTGCTTTGTTGGTAGAATGCTTGCATTAATGAACAACAACCACACCTTAGCTACACGCTTAAAGCCAGATGATTTCAGGACACCTTTTGCCTCGTTGGCCCACTGAATCTGAGTTGGGGTACAAAGAGTGTTCGCAACCTCAGTTCGTGAAATTGTTTCGAGCAAAGATTCATAAATTCCATCATATGTGTTCTCAAGATCGAAGAAGCTGTTGATAGCTTCGGCAGAAATATCCACTTCTCTCCCTCTCACATTAACCTTATTGTTAGAATGAAATGGTGCGTTCGAGTAGAACTCGTACACCCACAACAGAATTGCCTCACATCTAGGATGGCAGAAGGTGTCCCAACCTTGCCTTTTTATCTGATCTACATAGATCATGCTCCAGCCCCTTAACTCAATCTGGAAGCCTCTTTCAAAAATCACAGGCTTAGTTTTGATTACCTCAAATCTGTTGCGCGCCTCATCATTAACAAAATATGGTATCTCCCTTTTGCTAGCCGCAGTTTTGTCTTTCCGCTTTTTCGAGGATGCCATGCTATGAGCGCCCAGAACAAATATCTCAAGATCTAAGAAGGTCAACAACGTTAAAGATAGAAGAAAGGAAAAAATAATAATTCACTTACCGTTTGATGTAGACCGAGTATAGAAAACGGCGGACAGCAGGGATGGCGAAAATGAGGAAGAAGGGTCAGTGCTGGACGAGATGCGAGGAAGAGGAATTAAGGGCGAGGAAGAGGGGTTGCCGCTGCGCCGAATTCCGCCAGTTACGTCGGGTCCGCCCGCGGAAATCCGCCTGCCCTAATTGCGCGCTCAGCGATGCGTGTGTTGGGGAACTGCTGCGGGAAATCCTCTTGCCCTAATGGCGCGTTCAGCAGTTGCGTTAAAGGGTTTTGGGTTTAAAAACACTTTTATCGTTGAAGGGTTTTGGTTCAGCCGAACCGGTTCAACTACTGAAATGACGATTTCAGACAGAAAACATTTGTTTGGAACAAATGCCCAACAAATTTCATCATCCCATAACAAATTATCAGCCAGGCTTATTTTCTTCAGCATCTCATTTGGGTTGGGTTTACCTTCGTCCGAATGACTTATATTAAGAAGAGAACTTACTAAATGCAACAAAATAAAAAAAATAAAAATAATAAAAGGGATTAAACTACAATTACATAAGGGTTGCCTCCCTGAAGCGCCTCATTTAAAGTCCCGGCCGGACCCTTGTCCATTTTCACTTCATTTTAATCGAAAGGACGACACCAATCTCTCATTGTCTCCATTTCGATAAATTTTTAAACGTTCGCCGTTTACCTTAAATTCTGAGTTGTTAATCTCATTTACTATGGTGATCGCGCCGTAAGGATATACTTCTTTCACTCTAAACGGTCCTGACCAACGTGTTTTTAATTTTCCAGGGAATAGTTTGAGGCGAGAATTGAACAATAGAACTAATTGCCCTGGTTAGAATTGTTTATCACTCAGACGTTGATCGTGCCACTTTTTCGTTTTTTCTTTGTAAATCCTAGAACTCTCATAAGCATTCATCCTAATCTCCTCCAATTCATGAAATTGTAATATCCTTTGTTTCCCAGCATCTTGATAATCATAGTTAATCTTTTTGATAGCCCAATGTGCTCGGTGTTCTAGCTCCAAAGGCAAGTGACAAGCTTTCCCGAACACTAATCTGTAAGGGGTTAGACCAATCGGCGTCTTATAAGCAGTTCTATATGCCCATAAAGCATCATTAAGTTTGTGGGCCCAATCCTTACAATTGACACTAACAGTTCTTGCTAAGATATTCTTAATCTCCCTATTAGAAACTTCTGCTAGTCCATTGGTTTTAGGATGATATGCTAAAGCTACTTTATGATTGACCCCATATTTCCTTAGAAGCTTAGTAAATTGGTGATTACAAAAGTGGCTCCCTCCGTCACTTATAATTGCTCTGGGGGTCCTAAAACGATTGAAAATAAAATTCTTTAAGAAATGAAGAACTATTTTTGCATCATTTTTAGTAGTAGCAATTGCTTCAACCCATTTAGAAACATAATCAACAGCTAGAAGAAGGAAAAGGTTACCATTTGAATTGACAAAAGGTCACATGAAATCAATACCCCAAACATCAAACAGTTCGACCTCTAGAATTGTGTTCATTGGAAAAGATACATTTTTCTGGATATTTTCATGCCTTTGACAATGATCACATTGTTTGACGAATTCTCTAGCATCACGAAATAAATTGGGCCAAAAGAATCCAGCTTCTAATATCTTCATGGCTGTCAGATCCCCTTTAAAATGTCCTCCATAGGGGGAGTTATGACATTTCTCCAATATAGTTCTCATCTCTTCCTCCGGGACACACCGTCTTAACAAACCATCGGCTCCTATTTTGAATAGAAAAGGCTCATCCCAAACATAAGATCGGACTTGATGCAGAAACCTTTTCTTTTGTTGATAGTTAAAGTCAGGAGGAATAATTCTACTAACTAGATAATTAACCAAATCAGCATACCAAGGTAATATCTTTTCAGATATGGCTAAGATCCACTCATCAGGGAACCCTTCTTCAATTGATGACTGCATTGATGCATTTGTTGGTTCGATTCTTGAAAGATGATCAGCTACCGGGTTGTCCACACCCTTTCTATCCTTGATCTCTACATCAAATTCTTGTAATAACAACACCCAACGAATTAGCCTAGGTTTATCGTCCTTTTTTCCATGAGATATCTGATGGCCGCGTGGTCGGTGTATGCAATGACTTTTGTACACAATAGATAAGACCTAAACTTCTCACAAGCAAACACTATGGCTAAGAATTCTTTTTCAGTAGTGGTGTAGTTCACTTGAGCGTCTATCAACGTTTTGCTATCGTATGCTATAGTATGAAAAACTTTATTTCGCACTTGCCCTAACACAACCCCCACGGCGTAGTCACTAGCGTCACACATGAGTACAAAAGGCTCTCCCCAGTCCGGGGCCACTACAATTGGGGCTGTTGTTAACCGAGTTTTGAGTTCATTAAATGCATTTAAACAATGGTCATTAAAGTCAAACTTCGCGTCATTTTCCAATAGACTACTCAAAGGCTTGGCAATTTTGGCAAAATCCTTTATAAACCTTTGATAGAACCCCGCATGGCCTAAGAAGCTTCTTAGTGCTTTCACATTTTTAGGAGGAGGTAATTTTTCTATTACCTCGACCTTTGCCTTGTCAACTTCTAACCCATTTTTAGATACATGGTGCCCAAGAACTATACCCTCTTCCACCATAAAGTGACATTTCTCCCAATTCAGCACTAGGTTGGTTTCCACACACCGGGAAAGCACTCGCTCCAAACACACCAAGCAAGAATCGAATGATTTACCAAAGAGGGAGAAATCATCCATGAAGACTTCTATGCCATAGTCCATAGGCTCTATGCCTTCGTCTAAGAGATCCGCCAACATTGCAAGTATGCAACGTTGAAAAGTGGCGGGTGCATTGCATAACCCGAATGACATTCTTCTAAAGGCAAATATACCGTAGGGACACGTAAACGTTGTCTTTTCTTGGTCGTCCGGATCTACCGTTATCTGATTATAGCCAGAGTATCCATCTAGGAAGCAAAAGTAAGCATTTCCGGCTAGCCTATCTAGGACTTGATCTACGAATGGCAAAGGAAAGTGATCTTTTTTAGTAGCCTTATTTAACTTCCGGTAGTCTATGCAAACGCGTCAACCGGTGATTGTTCTAGTAGGAATTAGTTCATTCTTATCATTCTTTACTACGGTCATGCCTCCCTTTTTAGGAACACAATGGACTGGGGAAACCCATGAACTATCCGAAATAGGATATATGATTCCCGCGTCCAACCATTTGATGATCTCCTTTTTAAGGACCTCCTTCATTGGAGGGCTAAGGCGGCGTTGAGGCTCTATGGATCCCTTACAAGACTCATCTAAACGGATTTTATGCATACACACTGAAGGACTAATTCCTCGAATGTCCGCCAATGTCCAACCTATGGCTAACTTGTATCGTTTCAAGAGAACCAATAATCTCTCAAGCTGTTCTGGTGGCAATTTAGCGCTCACTATTACCGGTAGTGTCTCGTTTTCTCCTAGATATGCGTAGGATAAATGCTTTGGAAGTGGTTTCAATTCCAAAGTGGGTGGACTAACCGTAGAAGGTTTGTTTGCCACTAATCGTTCAGACATGTCAAGGGGTTCCGGTTTATGAAATGATACCAGGTGACGTTTATTCACTTTCAAACACTCTTCATTTCCTACTCCCTCATCAGATTCTACCTCATCAGTCAGTGTACATGTCTCTTCTTCTTCCGAACTGTCCCACCCATCATTTGACTCATAATCGTGAAGTGATATACTATTAACCTCCACTATTATGTCTTCCTTCTCATAAGGAAATTTCATGGTCTTGAGTACATTGAAGGTTATTTGTTCGTCATTAACCCTCATGGTCAGCTCGCCCTTATGAACATCTATTAACGTTTTTCCGGTTGCCAAGAAGGGTCTACCTAAAATTATTGGTACCTCCTTGTCCTCTTCCATATCCAGGACTACAAAGTCTGCAGGAAAAATTAAATTTTCCACCTTAACTAGAACATCCTCCTATTCCCTTAGGAAAAGTAAGGGATTTATCGGCCAACTGTAGTGTTATCGATGTCTTGGTTATTTCTCCTAATCCCAGCTTCTTATAAATTGACAGAGGCATTAGATTTATGCTTGATCCTAAGTCGCACAATGCCTTTCCTTCAAATTGGTTGCCAATAGAACAAGGGATGGTGAAACTACCGGGGTCTTTCAACTTGGGTGGCAATCTCTTTTGGAGAATTGCACTACACTCATGAGTAAGTGCAACTATTTCATTCACACCAAATTTCTTCTTCTTGTTTAAGATGTCTTTCATAAATTTAACATAACTTGGCATTTGTTCCAAGGCTTCGGCAAAGGGTATATTGATTTGAAGTTTCTTGAATATTTCTAAGAATTTTTAAAATTGATGATCCAACTTACTCTTCCTTAGCCTTTGAGGAAATGGTGGAGGTGGATAAGTAGTTATATTTACTTTTTCTTTTGTAGATGCCCCAACCTTTTCTTCCAAGTTCTCTCCTATATCATTTATCTCTTCTTCATTATTAAAACATTCTTGATTGACTTTTTCTTTATTCTCAATAGGGTTCTCGTCCTTCACCTCTTTTTGAGCATTGTTAAGCTTAAGTTGATTATTTTCCTCTCCTGCCAACTCCCTTCCACTCCGTAAAGTGACGGCTTTACATTGATGACTATCTCCCTATGGATTCGGAGTGGTATCCGTAGGAAGTGTCCTTTGTGGTCTTACACTCAAAGCGGAGGCTATTTGGCCTAGTTGTGATTCAATAATACGCATCGAACCTTCTAAACCAGTGAAGCGGGTTTCATTCTTTTGCAACGCTTCTATAATAAATTCATCAGTTAGTTTTTTAGTTGGTCCTGTTTGGGTAGGATGAAAATTTTGATGTTGAGGAGTAGAGTTAGAATTAAATAGATTAGGTGGAGTGGAACCGGGATTGTTCTTCCACGAAAAGTTCGGGTGGTTCCTCCACTCGGGATTATAATGATTCGAATAAGGATTTTGATTTTGTTGATGATTTTGATTTTGTTTATAATGTCCTCCTATGTAATTTACTTCTTCATTTCCTCCTATAAGTTGCTCAATAGTTGGAGATGGATAAGATGGATTTGGGGGAGCAATTATGCTGTTGACTTGAGGGGTTATTTGATTTTGGTTTAGAGTTAACGCATCCAATCTCCTGTTAATAGAATTGAATTGAGATGTCATTTGGGCTGCAAATGATGTAAATTGGTCCACTTGGTACATTCCTGCCATAGTAGATGAATGCCCTTGACGATCAATTAAGTGATAGTTATTGGAAGATAGATCTTCTAAGATCGCATACGCATCTTCCGGGTACTTGTTCATTAAAGAACCACCCGCAGCTCCATCTACTTGTATCATTGTAGATGTCTGAAGTCCATTATAAAAGGTTCATATTTGTTGATGGACAGCCAATCCATGATGGGGACACCGCCTCAAAAGTTCCTTAAAGCGCTCTCATGCATCATAGAGAGTTTCCCCATTCCCTTGTGCGAACGTAGAAATATCTCTCAATAACTTAGCAGTTTTGGATGGGGGGAAATATTTAGCCAAAAAATTTTCAACCAGAAAATCCCAAGTAGTAATAGACTCATGGGGCATCGAGTTCAACCAATCTTTTGCCTTTCCTTCGAGGGAGAAAGGAAACAATCGTAGTTTAATGGCTTCCTCAGATGCGTCATTGATCTTGAACGTGTCACAGATTTCTATGAATGTTCTCAAATGCGAGTTAGGGTCTTCATGGTTTAGGCCTCCAAATTTATTATTTTGTACGAGTTGCATAGCCGTGGAGTCAATTTTAAAGTTATTGGCCTCTATAGCGGGTCTAGCGATACTAAATTGAACCCCTCCCCTATAAGGCATATTATAATTACGGCAAGTCCTCCTATTTTCCATGGGATGTTCGTTATACTCTACTTGGCCCCCTTGATGACCATTGTCATTGTTGTTTTGATTATCAATATTCATGTTAGGTTGATTCAGGTTTTTTAATCTCGTTGATTTCCTATTACGTCTACAGGTTCCCTCAATTTCTGAATTTAATGGTATTAAATCGACTGGACGATACCTGGACATACACAAGCGGACTACAAAAACAAAATAATGAAATAAAATAAAAATTAGATACAAGCTTGACCTCCAAATACTAAGGATCACTAATATTGTAAGAAAAACACTAAACACGTTGCACTTCCCCGGCAACGGCGCCAAAAACTTGATACGGCGTAAATTAACGTAAGCGCAAGTGTACGCGTCGCACAAGTAATAAAGAGTGAGTGAGATCGTTCCCACGAGGAAGTGAGTAATTTAATGCTTACAAATACCAGCTACACCGTTTCTTCAAATTCAAGCTAGCGATTAAGGTGATTTTTGACTATCTTAACAAAAACTTTTTAAATAACGATTACAATTAAAAGACTAATTCCTATATTACTTCTCTTTTATCAATTGGAAGGAGATAGTCTTGTATTTCAGATTTCCTATGTGAGTTGTAATGGTGCTCGCAGTTATTATTTATTAAGATTGTTTGACTGAATAATTCTACAACGATTTGACAGAAGAAATCCTCATCTCTCGAATCTCGGAAATCTTAATATTCTAAGTTCTCCTAGTGATCTCTCACATAGGAAGAACATGGGATATTTTTTTGAAGAATAAAATCGTGATGCTAGCAAGAGGAGGGAATCTCTTCCTCCCTTCTAAACTATGGTGAACTTAAGAGCGATTGCACCTCTCCTCTCTCGATTCTTGAAATACAACGCAATGATAGAAACTCTAAGTTAAAGATCTATACCGCGCATCTCTCGATTCTTGCGGAGAAATAAGGTAGCCTTCAACCTAAACCCCGCCACTCATCTCTCGATTCTTGAAGCGAAATATAAGATGAAAACATAAACCAAGAGTTCAGAATATAGATTCATAAATAATCCATCAAACAAACTTAAGTTAAAGAAAACTTCATCACAACAACACACATAGTACTTTCTTCATACAAGACCAAGAAAATTTAGTTCATGGCGGAGAAAGAAGAACACCAAACAAGAGAGATCTTACAATCCATGGCGTTGAAAATTCGGATCTATCCTCTCCCTTGGCCGGTGCACAGTCCAAGCCCTAGATCACCCTTTTCTCTTCTCTGACTTTTCCCCTCTTCCTCTACTTTTCTTCCATTTTCCATTTATATAGATCCACGCCACATATGATGACCAGGAAGGCAAAAACGAAACGTTCCTTCAGATCCGTAACATACACCCAGATTTCGCAATATAGCCATGCGAATGCTAAATTCGCGCACAAATGTCCATGAGAGAAGTGCCGACATGATTCCCTGTCAAAAGGCATGTAAAAATACAAGTAATGTCCATATTTGACCAAATTCGATGAATAACTCTTTTTATAGTATTCAACCCAAATTATCAAATGTTTTTAGCACACTTTATGAGAAAAACAGCGAAAGATAACTTCATTTTGTGAAGTTATCACAGATGAGATCCCCTCCTGGGAAGGACCTCGCGCATTTACTCATCTGGTGCCATCTCTCCGAACTGCGGGTCCAACATTGTTTTTCCGACCTCGCGAGCGAGCTCGAAAAAAGCGGGGATTGTGTTCAACCCGTAATTCGTCGAGATTAGAAAGGCCTAAGGAGATGCCTATCAACAAACCTCGCAAGGCGCAGAGGCGAGCATGGGGAGAACAGAGGAGAGCAAGGGGCGAGCAAGGGGCGAGCAGAGGCGAGCAAGGGGCGAGCAGAGGCGAGCATGGGCGAACAGAGGCGAGCAGGGGCGAGCAGAGGCGAGCTTAGGCGAGTACCTCGCGAGTATGGGCGAGTAGCCCTTGTAACTCGCGAGCTTAGGCAGTATACTCGCCTGTAACCACCCTAGGATTTCTCTATCAATAGACCCCCATGGGTACTAGAAATGACACTTTTTGGAAGTGGTCGAGGTCCCCCCAAGCTGGATACTCACCAAGTCTATGCCCGTCTAGTACCTCGCCCAACTTTTGGTTGCGGAGGTGAAGTTTCTCCCAAACTTCCGGGTATGTGGTGGGACCTCCCTGCTGGAGCACTTGGGGTGTGCTTATAGTCATTTTCTCTCTCCTATTTTAGCTATCCGAGCCATGGAGTTGGACCACAGAATCAGTAGTCTCCGGCTGCATTGGTCCGAATTTTGGAGCCTAGGATTTTCCTGGCTTCAACAGTTGGATCCTTATAGAGTTAAGTTGGACATGGCAGTGGCAGTTCCCTCCAGTTATGCTCTTATCATGCTCTGTACCAAAGATCATGCTCTGTGCTATATTGGTCATCCTCCCAGAGTTGATGAATTTTTCGATGCCTCGTGGTGTTCAGAAATTAGTAACAGTAAGTCCACCAGTAGATATATATATTAATTCACTTTGGGTGGAGCTGTTATATCTTGGAAAACTAACGACAGACTTGTATAGCTCTGTCATTTATGGAAGCTGAATTTTTGCTTTAGCTCTGTATGTGTATAGCTCTGTTTATGTATGCCTGATGACTTCATCATTTTGATCAGATTGATATGCCCTTATCTTTAGGGCGCTGCTATTGGAAGTCCAATTTCAATTATGAGCAGACCTTTGTTAATGACAGATAAAAATAAAAATCAAAGAGGCCTTTGAACCTGTAAAGGTGGTCTGCAGGTAGCCATTTTTCCAATAGCATGAGCTGCCATTAGCCATATGTGATTTGCCATTAAATTTTTTCCTATTTTTAATGCATCGGTTTGTTTACTTACTATTAAAGAACATTAAATTTCTGATCGAATAAACCCAATAAATATATTAACTATGCATAAGTTATATCATAAAGTAAAATTTATTTATTAAACAAATAGAAAATGTCCGGCCTTAGCTAAAAAGAAGCCCGGCCTTAGCTTAAGAAAAACCCGGTCTTACCCGTTTGGATTAGAGAACAAGTAACACTGTATAAAATAAATGACCGACATCCTTATCTTAACAAAATATAAATAAATTAATTAATATGTAAGGCATTCTTAACTTAATAAAATATAAATAAATAAATAAATATGCCGGTCATCTTTAGCTTAACAAAATATAAATAAATACGCCCTTCAGGCATTAGCCGGCTTTAACTCAACAATTAAAATAAATAGATAAGCCCGGCATTGTTTTCAACTAATGAGTTAACATAATTATAATATATTTAGAAAAATAAATACAATGATCATTTATACTCTATTCTCAAATTAAAAGTAATAATGAAAATTCATAAAATAGAAAAAGTTTTTAGTAGAGCTCCTATACCTATTATGGTAGACTATCATTAGACATGTCATATTTATTAAAATTGAATTGAAAAGTAATGATGGAAACTAATTAATTTAATTTATAAAAGTAACGATGAAAAATTAATAACTATTGCGGGTAGTTCAACGCTCTCCTAGACCGGTCGAGTTGAACCACCTTAGCTCGAGAGTGAGCCGAACGCACAAACAGTCAAAAGAGAGAACCAATAGTAGACAACGCGATTTTTACAGGGAAAATCCGGAAAGGGAAAAAACTACGGGGCCTAGCTCAGTTCTGAATGATCCACTAGTGTTGTGTGTTACATAGAGTTGTTTTTTTAGGGTGACATGTCACTGCTCGTTACAGAGATTTTGTTAAGTCCTCCAAGTCCTTGGGAGCCGAGCGTGGTGAAACGTGCTCGGAGATAGCCTTGAGCGCTGCGGAGCGGCCTGGAGCGGAGTGTCGATGGGGTCTGCACCGGAGAGTTTGGAGCCCAACCGGGATCCTCCCAAAGTCCTTGAAGGAGAGCTGGAATGCTGATGGAAATCCCCAAAGGCGAGCTTGAAGGTTGATGAAGATCTTCAAAGAGCCCTCCTCAAAAACTATAAAAAGCTCAGTTGGTGATGGATGCCGACGCTAAGTCCCTCTATTTAGGAGGTCGCGAGTTTGGACGACCGCGCTCCGTGTGCGGAGATGGGTTGGGGTGTACGACCTGCTGACTTATTCAAAAAATGGAACCATGTGCAGACCGTAACAATAATATATGTATAATAATGAGGGGTTTTTTAACAAAAATTGAAAAATCGAAATATAAATCAAAAAATCGAAACATAAATCGAAAAAGCGAAAATTCGAAACATGACCTTTGAACCCGTAAAGGTGGTCTGCAGATAGCCATTTTCCAATAGCGTGAGCTGCCATGCCAATACATACGTGATCTGCCATTTAATTTTTCCTATTTTTAATGCATTGGTTTGATGACTTATTATTAAAGAAATTTAAATTTCTAATCAAATAAACCCAATAAATATATTAACTATAGATAAGTTATATCATAAAGCAAAATTTATTTATTAAAAAATAGGAAAATGCCCGGCCTTAGCTTAAAAGATGCCCGACCTTAGCTTAAAAAAAGCCCGGCCTTAGCATCCTTTACTTACCAAAATATAAATAAATATGCCGGCATTAGCTGGCCTTAACTTAATAAAATATAAATAAATAAATAAGACAAATGTTATTCGCAGACTAATTTTAAACTTGAGTAGTCGATGTCTTCGTTCTTCTGAGCATGACCCGATAACAAAGAAACATCTCCGACGACCTCCTGATCACTTCAATATTTGCATGGATCGTGATTTATTCAATTGAGGAAGACGTTGAGGAAGAAAGATGATTACTTCGATGTTCTTGCGATTTTGGTTTGTTTGGGAAGATTTAGATACCCAAGCTAAGGTTACTCTCTTCTTATGGTGAGGAAGGCGAAGTGGATGACTAAAGGTTTTTTTGTTTTTATTTTTTTTTACTAATCTGTGGATAACAAAAATATCTGAGAGTACCAAATTTGACTTCCTTTAGAGTTGCGAATAAACAAAATATGCGAATAGATAAACGTAATTTGGGAATAACAATCGCAATATAAATAAATAAGCCCGGCCTCAGTTTAACCCAAAATAAAATAAAAAATATGCCCGGCCTCAGCTTAACCCCCAAAAGAAGAAAAAACAAACCCCCGGCGCGCCCAGCCGTTGGGAAAAGAGAGGAAGTGCAAGTGTATAAAAAGCCCGGCCTTAGCCGTTGGGAAAACAGAAGGAGAACAACAACTCCCTAAAATGCCCGGCCTTAGCCGTTTGACGCTCTTCTCATTGCTTGTAACCAACTGGCTGGTCATCTTTCCTCTGCTTCCCCTCACCGTCGTTTATGCTAGGCGTATCGACGATGCTGCTGCACGATCCTTCAGCTCTGCCAAGGTGATCCCGCCAGTGGCGAAGAAGGTGAGGCACGAGATGAAAATGTTTGACGACGTCCGCATGGACAACTATTACTGGCTCCACGATGACTCCCACTCCAATCCTGAGATCCTCTCCTATCTCAAAGCCGAAAACGATTACACAAATCAATCCATGTCGAGTGAGCTCCCGCCGCCATTTTCTTTTTATATTTCTTTTTGATGAACGAGGGACGATTCGGTTGTTCCAAATTACTTTTATTTTCTGCAATCTGTTCTAGCTTTTCCATGCCTGACATGAAATTGCGGATTCACGTCTCAACGAATTCACTCTTAATTTTTGCGAACAACAACAGGGGGTGAATTTGCTGAAATCTATGATGATTCAATATTGTACAAATATTGTTAATTATTCCGGTACTTCAGATTTGATTTATTTGAATCTCTAAATTTATGTTTGAAAGCTTAATTAGATCTACTTGAATCACATCGTAAAATCGTAAACTAGCTATTACAATAGCTGCTTCACAACAGCAACATGCCAACATCTTGATTTGATTTTTTTTTTCTTCAGGAAAAGTGAACTTAATACTTTTTCAAATATAATTGTAGGTGTTAAACAATTTGAGGATCAGTTGTATGCTGAGATAAGAACAAGAATCAAAGAAGATAATATTTCGACACCTATTAGGAGAGGTTCATATTACTATTACGAGAGAACTTTGGAGGGAAAGGAATACGCTTTACACTGCAGGCGCTTTATCACCAATGACACCTCCTATTCTTCTGTGTATGATGTTATGCC
The DNA here is from genome assembly GCA_033032865.1 of Dactylorhiza incarnata. NCBI lineage: Eukaryota > Viridiplantae > Streptophyta > Magnoliopsida > Asparagales > Orchidaceae > Dactylorhiza > Dactylorhiza incarnata. The sequence continues at coordinate 124,905 of JAWHQI010000659.1, read as the reverse complement.
CACCGGTCCCGAAGCACCAGTGGAGCATGTTATTCTAGATGAGAATATCAAGGCGCAAGCCCATGAATATTATCACATTGCGGCTTTCAGAGTAATTCTTGGTCTTTTAAGCATTTTGGTTAAAAAATTTGTTTCCTTTTCATATTTTTGTTATCTTGTTTGCAGCCTAGCCCCAATAATAAATTGATAGCATATGCTGAGGACACTAAAGGTGATTATATCTATAATATTTATGTCATTGATGCTGACAAAGGCACTGTCATTGGTAATCCTTTGAAAGGAGTAAGTTCCAATATAGAATGGGCGGGAGATGATGCACTAGTTTACACCACAACGGATGAAACCTTTCGTGCCAATAAGGTTATGATCTTGCAGTTTAAATTTGTTCTACAATTCCCTAGATGAAGTTTGTACAAAAATGCTTATGCCTCTCTGCTAGAATGCAAACTGTAGTTTTTCTTAATGCTATTGGATTTTTTCCTTGAGACATTCATTACAGACCCGCACCAGTACTTCCTCCACACTGAAACATTTAGAATGATTTCCCTATTTCTCAAATTACTCATCATTTAAGTATGTTGGTTTTTATACTTGTGCAGGTATGGTCTCATAAATTGTTGTCAGAACAATCAAGTGATCTGTGTCTCTACCATGAGAAGGATGATATGTTGTCACTTTATGTCCAAGCTTCTGAAAGCAAACAATACCTTTTTGTTGTATCATATAGCAGTAAAAGTACGGAGTTTATATTGTATCTTGACCTTTACAAACAAGAAGATGGGCTGATGACTTTAACTCCACGTACTTATGGGATTGAAACATCAGCAAGTCACCGTGGAAATCATTTTTTTATCCAGAGGACAAGTGATGAGCTTTTTAATTCTGAATTGGTTTATTGTCCAATTGACAATATATCCGACACACACATTTTGATTCCACATCGAGAAAGGTGATTTTTATATGGTTTTGGTTCATAGCATTTTTTGGTATTTTGAATATAAGTGATTTTATTTAACGATTCGATAGTGGAAATTTCAATGCGAAAACTGTCTGAGAAGATTAGAAGATATAACCGGGCAAGCAAATCTTCGGTATTTGAAAAGTTCGGACCTTGAGAATGCTCACTGGTCCGGTCCTTAATTTGGATCATTGTTTTGTATGCTATGCGATAATTCTCTCTTCGATATGGTTTAATTAGGAAAACAATCTTATGGTTTTTTTAATCCAAGGAAACGCTTAAAGTGTGAATTTGAATGACTATAAGAAAATAAAGATTCTCTTGCTTGCAACCGGTTGAACAATCTTTTCTGCCCAATTTTTAAAACCTTGAGTGGAATGTTTTCTATGATTTGAACAACAAGTGTTGAGGTCGTGATAATTACTCAAGTTTAGACCCTTCTTCTCGTGTGAGAAAATTTTATTTTTAGGCCTTTACATGATCTTTAACTTTCCTTCGATTACAAGGATCAGTGTTTCAGATGTCCTCCTGCATGTCAACTAACATATATGTTTTGAGGGCAAAAAAAAAAATTCATGAAAAAATAAGTTATGTCGTTTAGTAAAATACTGGTCAACTTATAAGTTTTTTACGTTATATTGACCGACATGAGTTTAAAAATATTGTCTGCTATTTTATTTTAGTTTATGTTAGCAATGTATATGCTTAAATCACCTCTATGCATTGCATTTTATACGTTTGTTCTTTTAAACTTAATTTTACATTATGTTTCATAGGTGTCAGTCTTACAGTCAAATTTGTATTATTATTTTACACTAAAAATTTATTATTTAATGTTAAACAAATATTAAAGTATTCTACAATAATTAGTCAATGATTTTGTTGTTTTTAACATACAATTTTATTAACCACAAGCAAACTTATTATCTATTAAGAACATTTACTTTTTAAATATTCTTTACTTGCAATATAAAATGTAGCTTTATATAAATAAAATTAGTATACAATGTTAAATATATTTAACAATTTATCTATTTGTGTTTGTTTTAGATTCTTGGTGCATAAAAAGCATGAGAGGCCCAGGCTGGGTCAGGGCTTGTTCAATTCTCGCCCTACTACGTACAGGTCCCCCCCCCCCCCCCCCCCTTTGAAAGGGGGCCTGGCTAGCCAAGTAATTGGGCACCGCCTAGCATTTAACGCTTGGCCAACACCCAACTTTAAACCTCGGACACCTGCCTAGCTGCTTGGCCTAGTAATGGGTCTAGCACGGTAGGACACAACTATATATGCAGGCTTGCTGAGGTTTCTAGGCTTGGCCCGAGTCTTACCGAGCAGACCCGTCCTTTTTGCACATTTACATGTTAATAGTAGTCGTATTGTGTTACTAATATTTTATTTTTAAATATTCTTCAATTTTATTTTGGAATATATATGACGTTTGTTTCTCTACTTTTTTTTTTTCCTTTTAGAGCATATTTGTATATTTTTATTTATAAGATATGAAAATTTAATATTTAAAACATCCCCGTCCAATATGTCACCTACATTCGACATGTTACTGACATCCGACATTTACAATCTTGACAAGGACTACTAGAGACTCCAAGATGAGCAAGTAGAGTAGAGACATCTACTATACATTTGTTTTTTTTCATGTGATTCTAGTTCTACTGAAATGCATCTCATTGGGAAAACATTATTTCATGATAATGTCATTTTGATGTAATTTTTTGTCTCTTTGCATTTCCTGGCAACTATATGATATTTATGCTACTTCCCTTGGATGAGGCGTCTTTTTCTGTATGATTGACTGACGCTCTTTGCATAATGATACTGATGAGTTGATCTCTTTTTCAGAGTGAAAATTCAATATTTTCGGCTTTTTAGTGGTCATATTGTTATTTATGAGAGGGAGAACGGCTTGAAAAAAGCAACTGTATATAGTCTTCCACAAATAGGTCAAGATATTGGACCACTCCAAAATGGTCGAGCAATAGATTTTGTTGATCCTATATACTCAGTATACGCTGAGGAATCACAGTTTTCTTCAAGCATTTTACGCTTCTCTTACAGTTCGATGAAAACGCCTCCATCTGTTTATGACTATGATATGACTTCAGGCATTTCTGTTCTGAAGAAGATAAAGCTGGTAAAGTATACTAATACGAGAACACTATTCTTTGGTTTATCTATAGTTATATGCCTTTTAAATCTTAAGCACTTACTAGTTTTAAAATTAGATTAAGTCTTGTTCAATATCTTGAGGGAAAAATAAGCAAAATATGCATTTTGAAAATAAACCTTTGTATGAGCTAAGGGACTGATAGTCCATCCTAGGTGTGCTAAGAGTCTATTTTTATTAAAAATTATGAACCAATGATACAACTTGTTAAGTTGATATTTATTTTCCTAAGTTGCATGCATATCAATTTATCTTTGTGAATATTTGTTAATGCATTAATTTGATTAATTCTAAGAGCTATTTTTTCTTGGGTTTTTTAAGGATAATTTGTTGTTGTACTATAGCGTCTCTCCTTATAGTAGTTTTGTGTTTGTACAATTGGTAAGATCCTATGTACCACCAAGTTACTCATCTTGCACAAATTTGACTGGGCTTCATATAGGATTAAAGTTTACTGGGAGGCTTTTGGAAGTCTTAGTATCTTTAATAAAATATCCATTGTAGTAGTTTGATATATTGTTTGTGCATAGTCTAGATGTATTTTATGGTGTCATACATGCAATGCTCGATGTGGTTATGACTTAGCACTAGCTAGATCGTGAGATAACCACTCAAGCAGTATTTGGTGATATTTCTATTAGAAGGCAGTATAAGAAAGCCTAATGACTAAACAAGGTTCATGTATTATTAAAAAAAAGTTCATGTATTGAAGTATACCTGTAATTGAATATTTTGACTTAATGGATGAGTTTGTTATGTTATTAAAATATTAGCTGGAGGAGAAGTCCTTCATATAGTTAAAAATCTATATTAGGCCACAATTTTGGGGAATTGAGAGACCAAAAATACTTGACTTTACATTATTTGTGTCATTTTTTACTTTATACCGTTTGTTGTAACTCATAGACTTCCAGATTAACTATAATCACATTCCGTATCTTATGCCAGGTTCTCGGCGGTTTTGAATCGTCTGATTATTTGACTGAGAGGAAATGGGCTGTCAGCACAGACGGCACCAAGGTGCCTATTTCAATTCTGTACAAAAAGAACCTTGTGAAGCTTGATGGATCTGATCCATTATTGTTGTGTGGATATGGCGCATATGGGGTAATATGTGAATTTATATATCCATTACGTGCTAGAAATTAAATGTACTTAATTCTAACAATTAATATGCAAACAAAATCTCATAGCTACTTCCTAATGTTAATCTGCCGGTTTTGATTCTCTTATTATTGTTGTGAACTACGTAGCGATTCTCTCGACACCATGGATTGTGCAGCGGGATAGCAAGAGTGCAATCGAGAGATAATGTACTCTGATGCATATCTCCTTCTGCCGAGGTCACCTGCGTAGTCAAAATCCACAAAGCCTTCTAAAACTCCAGCATTTTTACTCCTTTTGAAAAGTAATCCAACTTCTGAAGTACCTTTCCGTATCTTAAAATTCACTTGACTGCATCCCAATGTTGTCACCCTGGATTGTCCATATATCTGCTAACAACACTCACGGCTTGAGCGAGGTCAGGACTCGTGCATATCATGACGTACATCAAACATCCCATCGCACTAACATACAACACTCTGAGCATCTTCTAGAGTTCCTCCTCTATGGATGGGCGTTGATCCAATGATAGCCTGAACGATTATCCCAGAGGAGTCGTAATGGATTTAGAATCCATCATGCTGAACTTTTCCAGTACCTTTTGAATATAATCGGTCTGTGATAGCCATAACAAACTGTGCTCCCTGTCTCGCTTTATCTCCATCCTTAAGATCTTTTGAGTGTGGCCAAGATTTTTCATCTCAAACTCAACATGTATTTATTTCTTCAGTTTTTGAATCTCTCTGACTGACTTGCAGACAATCAACATATCATAAACATAAAGCATCAAAATCAGAATAGTAGCTTCTGTAAGAAATTTGTAGTGGCCACAACTTCCATGTTGGATCCTATTGTATCCATGTGATATCATGAAGGTGTCAAACCATTTGTACCACATACTCGGAGACTACTTCAGATCATAAAGAGACATTTTCAGCTTACACACTTTTTCTCATCACCGGGTTGAATCAAGCCCTCAAGTTGCAATATATAGAACTCCTCCTCTACACTGCCATGCAGAAAGGCAATCTTTATGTCCATCTGCTCTAGCTCCATGTCCCACATATCTACCATTGCGAGTAGCACCCGAATAGAACAATGTTTCACCACATGTGAGAAAATTTCATCAAAGTCGACTTCGCTCCTCTATGTGAAACCCTTGGCTACAAATCTTTCTTTGTACATCCACTATTCTTTCCCCGACGTGGACTCCTTTTTTTTGCACACTCATTTGGAACTGATTGCTTTTGCTCCTTTTGGTAGACTTACCAAATCTCATGTCTTATTCTTATGAAGAGAGCCCATCTCTTTCATCATACCTGATTTCTAATGAGAATTGTCTCTTGTATTTTTAGCTTCTTGATAAGAACATGGGTCTAAGAAAATCACCTGAAATGCATATGCTATGATGTCCTATAGCATGAGAGGAAGTCTAACCTCTCTTCTAGCATTTTCTCTAGCAATCGAGTACGACTCCACGCAGGTTGTGCAACATCTGTCCCATCGGAGTCAGAAGAATCATCATGGTCATCTACTTTGCCACTTCCATCCAACTCCACCTCCACTGGTGAGTCATAATTATTCTCCACCTCTTTCACTTTAGACTGAGACTTCTTTAGCATAGAAGCCTCATCAAAGACCACATCACGCTTCAGCTCAATCTTCTTAGTCTCAGGATTTCACAACTTGAATCATTTGGTGCCGGCCTTTAGCCCAGATAAATGCATCTCTTGGACTTAGCATCCAGGTTGGTTCTCTCCAAATCCTGCAATAATGCATAACATGACATCCAAAAATATGAATATTAACATAATCAACTGGTTTACCTGACCATACTTCCCCCGGAGACATCAGATCTAACGACATGGATGGAGAACGATTTACTCGATAGCAAGCTGTATTAATTGCTTTAGCCCAAAAAGATTTGGGTAGGTCAGAAAACAGTCTCATGCACCGTGCTTTTTCCAACAACGTTCTGTTCATTCTCTCCGCAACTCCATTCTATCGCGGTGTACCTGGGATGGTAAGATGTTGAGTGATGCCCTCTTGACTACAGAAAACTTGAAGCTCATCAGAATTATATTCGCCGTCGTTGTCAGATCTGAGATATTTAACCTTCTGTCTAATTTGATTTTCTATTGTGATAAATTTCCAGATCTTGAACTTTTCAAACACTTCAAACTTGTGCTTAAGAAAGTTAATCCAAAACTTTCTTGAAAAATCGTCAATGAAGGTCATAAAATACCTAGCACCTCCAAGTGATGGCTCTAGAGATGGACCCTAAACGTCTGAGTGAAAATACTCCAGAATCTGCCCGCGTCTCTTATTTGATGTCACAAACTTCACCTTGCTCTTATTCCAGAGAATGCACGTCTCACATAATTCAAGTTTGCAAGTTTTGACCCCTTGCAACAAGCACTTCTTAAGTAACTCTAGCAACCCTAACTCACTTATGTGGCGGAGTCTGGCTTGCCATAGCAATGAGGAATCCTTGTTTGTCAACGTAGAAACCACTGCATCTCTAGCTATTATACTGATCTCTTCATTTTTTATATTTAGAATCTATGATCATGAGTTCATTAATGATAGTGAAAGTAGTGTAGGGTTATGCTTAACATAATCATGTATGATATCATATTGTTTATTCATTTTTTTTTTCTTTTAGAAGTTTTTTTCTCACTATCATACTCCACTTAGCCACCTCTTTGTCCAGATGAACATGACTTTTAAGAAGTATATATTTAGCGAGAAGTCTAAGCTTATTTTGCCCAGTTTAATTTTTTTTACCCTTCTATTGTCAGAGATCTATGGAACCTAGGTTCGATGCATCGTTGTTCTCGTTGGTGGACAGGGGTTTTATATATGCAATAGCTCACGTCCGAGGAGGTGGTGAAATGGGAGGAAAGTGGTATGAAGATGGGAAGTTGCTGAAGAAAAGAAATACTTTTGCTGATTTCATTGCTTGTGCAGAATACTTGATAGAAAACAAATATGGCTCAAAAGAAAAGCTATGCATCAGTGGATCTGGTGCTGGAGGCTTATTGATTGGCTCCGTCTTAAATATGCGCCCGAATTTGTTCAAAGCAGCTGTTGTAGGGGTTCCTTTACTTGATGTGGTTACATCCCTGCTTGATCCAACAATCCCACGGACTACATGGGATTGGGAGGTAATATTTCCTACCAATTTTCTTCCAAATATTTCATGCAAAAATATATTATTTTCTAAATGGCATTTATGTTGTGGCTCTTAACTCCGTTAGAAAATTCTCCAGAGTTTTTGAATTGCTGCAAGCTAATGGAGTTCCAAATCATCATTCTAGCTTTCTTAATGCCAAGTGCATTTTTCTCGGTTAATTTATCTCAAATTAAGAAGGAAAGATCTCTTGTAAATGTCAATTGTTAGAACCTAAGAACTTCAACCCGAAATTAATTGGTTATAGGCGTAGGGGGCGATCATTTATTTTTAAGGGCGCAATTTATACAATTTTCTAGATGTGAGACTAGATTTCATAGCTGACCTATTGTTCTCATACATAAAATTCCTATTGTGCAAGAATTTTCAGCATCGCTACTTCTATTATTATTTTGAATGAGTTTCTGTCTTCATTATCTTATTGTTTCAAATTCTTAAAATAGGAATTGGGCGACCCTCGGAAGGAAGAATACTATTACTATATGAAGTCATATTCTCCCGTTGATAATGTGAGTACCTGCATAGATTTTGGAAAACTAATTCGAATCAAATGACTTCGACCCGATCTTGCTACAACTGCTTATAGAGACACTACATAGATTTTGGAAAACTAATTCGAATCAAATGAAGTCATATTCTCATGACTAATCTTCTTATAGAGATACTGCATAGATGCTCTGCTATATATGTTGTCCTTATTTTTATATCTGAATGAATATCTTTTGGGATTTTTGCAGGTAATAGCGCAAAATTACCCCAATATTCTTGTTACAATTGCTTTGAATGGTAGGCTCAAATCCTAATTATGTGTATATGTTGCATTGGTCTTTGTAACTTCATCTTAATATTTGGAAATAATGTGACAGATCGATCCGGCCGTATGTATTTCGAATCTGCTAAATTTGTGGCCAAGTTGAGGGCAACAAAGACTGATGACAATATACTTTTGTTTAAATGTGACCTTGGAAAGTCGGGAATGTAAATCTCTCTCCTCGGCATACATTTGCTTCATTCATATCAATTGACTTCGACCCGATCTCGAGCTATGATCGGATTTGCGTGAAACGAATCGTTGAGATGAATTCCACATTTACGTTGTTAGCAATTCTTTTGTTAACCTTTCATCCACATTGATTCGCTAAAAAGTAAAGGAAAAAAAACACGCGTATAAGTCTTATTTTTTGCACTTTTTGAGGTTTATCATAAAATTAATTGAGCTCTTTTTTGAATGATGTAGAGTTGAGAACATGCAAGAGGAAGCATTTACTTATGCTTTCATAATGAAGGCGCTGGACATGGCTCCACCTGTTTCCCCATAGTTTGTTTGTTCCTCGTGCTGGAAATAAGATGTGTTCATGTCTCTCTCTCTCTCTTGGATGATTTTATCCGGCCTTGTTTTTGCTTCCAGTAGGCTCTTCTTGTGGTGCGGCTGTTGTGGACACGGAGGACGGCCAAGAGGAAGGGGCGTCAGCAACATGGTGTGATCACGAGTTATATATTTTTTCCTTGTCGCATGCATTTCTTCTTTTACTGATTTATGCTTTTTGCCGGGAGAGGTTATATAACTCCCGTCTCTCTCTTGTTTTGGGCATCCTGTATCTTGGATTTCTAAATAAAAAGCCTAGGGCTGGCCAAGTGGGTTCCTCCCATTGAAGTTTGTTTCTCTCCTATCCCATCCCAAAACCTCCCTCACGTAACATTGGTCCGACCTGTTGGCCTACTCCTCCGATAATAAACCCGTCATGTTGCCCCTTCCTCTTGGCCGGCCTCCGTGTCCGCAACAGTGGCAACCGCATATGATTCATCGAAGACTCGGATATTATGAATTAGAAAAGAAAAGAGCCCTTGCAAATATGGTCTCTCTGAACAGTAAAAATTATGGTCTGCAACCTTCACATGATCCATATTTTCAGGATGGATTTGATGTTTTTCAGCCTTCACTCAAGGGTAAAGAAACAATGGTCTCTCTGAACCAGTTTGTCTTTGGTCTACTTCTCAAGGGCCCTTGCACCGCATGTTTTAAAAAAAATTTGTTTTAAATCTTAATTTTAAAAAAGAAAGTATATATATTTTTAAGAAAAATATATATGAGCAATAATATAATTTCAATCTCACTTTAAAAACATAGCAATAATATATGAGCAATAATTACCAAAACTTCCTCAGGAATTGAGTTGGTATAATTACATGCGTCACTCTTATTTTTAAATATCCCCTCAGTGTAAACTTTTCAGAGGTTTTTTTTAGCAAGGATGTTACGAAATGTGTTCTTACATGAGTGGTTTTTGTAATTTTATAAATAAGAGGAGTGCAATATGTAATTTAGCAAACTTAAAGGGTAGGTCCTTATAAATGACCCTATATATATTGTTAAAGGATACACAAAACTGAAATATATATAAAACAGAGAGGGAAAGGGAGGGAAGAGCAAAAACTAAAAAAAGATAATAAGGCTTAGCAAAAGTGGTTGATTTGACTTAGGAAAAGGTTGCAGGTGAAGGCTTATTTCCAACATATATATGTCACAAATTTAATTAATCTTGCACACAAAATAAAATATATGAAACCAGATTCTGATTATTATAATCACTAAATTTTTGAGACTCTTGATTACCGTGTATATAAATATTTTGTACGTGATGAAACAATTTTTTTTTATTACCCAGTTATCCACCTCCGAAGAGGAAACAAGCTTACATATAGGAAGGAGGAAAAACTAATAACTATAATGGACCCGGTCCAACATAACCGGTCCAGGCTAAACATAATTACCGGATCCACCATACCAATTTTGCTAAGAAGCCCATGAAACTTTTGTCCAGCAAGACCTTTGGTGAAAATATCGGCGAGTTGTTCTGCAGAAGGAACAAAAACTAGAGTAAAACTTTTAGCCTCAATCTTCTCTCTGATGAAGTGTCGATCAATCTCAATGTGTTTAGTACGATCGTGCTGAACGGGATCACTAGCAATACTAATAGCAGCCCGATTGTCAGTATAGTGACGAATCGTAAGACCTGGGTCAAAGCTCAATTTGGGGTCAACTTGAGGTGTCTAGCACCATAAATCACATTAATTTGATAAATCAAATAATGGGTAAAACTATAGAAAAATATTCTCCTAAAAATTTGAATTTTTGACACAAGGTAGTCATAGGGGACATACTGTTGGATCGATTGGCGCCCTTAGAGGGGGGGGGGGGGGGGGTGAATAAGGGAATAAAATTCTTTGTAAATTTTTACTAAATTGTTTAGAGAAAATTAGAACAAAATAACAATTTATCTTAAAGGAGGAAACAATTGTAATTTGCAATTCTATAAATTATGCCAAATGATATAAATCAAGTTAACACAAAAAAAAGACATGATTATATTATATGAAAAAAGTGTTTACATAAATTTGATTTTCATATCGCTAGAAATCGGAGGCGTACAAATGTAAATATCATTTCCTTTTCTATACCGACTTGTATCCCCACAAACCGGTTGGCTTTAGCCTATCCTTCCCCGGATAATGCCTCAAGCCGCTCTAGCCAATCCTTCCCCGGATATGGCCTCGAGCCCCCTAGATCTAATCACCTAGAACTAGTCGCCAACACAGGGCGAATTTCTCCCTAAGTCCTACCCAGACCTAGTCGCCAACACAAGGCGAATTCTCTAAACGGTTACAAAAATATATGAAATGAAAATAAAGATAACAAAAATAAAACTCCCTATATGAGATCTCTGAAGATGAGGATGAAGGATCTATGTAGCATAAGCGAGGTTGAAGCGATCGTTCTTCGGATGCAGCGTGGTGGCTTCCTTCTCCAGAAATCCTCTTTGGCTTCGAGTGGGAGATGAACTTTCGGCAGAGTAATAGCTCTGGAATTAAGGCACAAGTAATCTCTCTGGAAGCACTCTCAAAACGAGAGAGAGCCCATCAATTTATAGAACTTGAAGATAGCGCCTGCGGTAGCTCCTAGCGCCTGTGGTAGCGTTCATGTGGAGCGGTTGCGAAACCGTTGGCGACGTGGCGTTGTGCACGATCTTGAGATAGCGCTAGGCGGTAGCGTTTGTGTGGAGCGGTTGCGAAACCGTCGGCGGCGTGGCAGAACAAACTTTCGTCGAACGGAACAATTTCGTCGAACGAAATTTTCGTCAAACGAAATTTTCGTCGAACGCAGGAAAATTCGTCGAACGGAATTTTCGTCGAACGGAATTTTCATCGAACGAAATTTTCGTCGAACGCAGGCAAATTCGTCGAACGGAATTTTCCTCGACCGAAATTTTCGTCGAATGCAGGCAAATTCGTCGAACGGAACCTGAGCTAGCGCCTGGCGGTAGCTCTAACGCTGGCGGTAGTGCATTCTTCCAGATGTTTGAATTCAACTGCTTTCTACCTGTGGAGTATTGCACCTATAGTTCCTGCACACTATAAACACACGACAAGCAAGATCAAATACAATTTGGGATTTTTTATTCTCAAACAAAGGGATGTTACACACATGTCCAACAATCTCCCCCCTTTGATAATAACAAATCCTCTTAGCAAGAAATCAACAATAGTGTTTATAGTATATGATAAGCAAGATGATAGTGCAACTATAGTAAAGATGATAGTGCAACTATAGTATATGATAAGCATGATAATGTGCATACTCCCCCTATCTTAATGCTCCCCCTACATAAATGCAATTTATGTTTTACTCCCCCTAAATGATAGATTACATGAATGAATTAGTCTCCCCTTCTATATTTCTCCTATATAGATTCCTTCAATCAATCTCCCCCTTTTGGTATTATCAAAAGAAGGTAGGGTGAGGGTAGTAAGGAGGCATTTCTTATAAATGATAAAGCATGATCGAGCTTTTGTAATATAGATAATGATAAAGATTTTAAGCATAGTATATAAGAGATTTCAAATAAAAAGATAAGAGTTATAATCAAGTGGAAGATTATAAGAAACATCTTTTTGTAAACATGAAAAACATAAGTAAAAATATGAGTTTTAGTTCAAAATTGAAAGATGTTTTAACCTTTTTGAAATCTCAAAGTTTTTTATAGAGATACCAAGCATGAAATGAACATATCAAAGAGAGATTATACTACACTGTTACTTAATTTTAAGTTCAAGAGATACCAAACTATTAGAGAGATCATGCTATGTTATCTAGTGCATTTCTTATATAAAGAGTAGTATAGATAAAGCATTAGAATCAAATACTCACGAGAAAAAGTGCTATGAAAGATAATGATGTGCACATAAGTGTATTTTGGGCAATGTTAACAATTGATTTAAATCAACAAAATACAAGACATATGTAAAGTAAAGTGCACAATAAAACACAAGTAAATTACATTCACACACTTTTAATGCACATAATTTTTAACAAAGTGGTGTAATAACCAAGGTTTGCACAAGACACTTTACTATTCTTTCCAAGGTGCTCAACCTCACAATGCTTATGAAGACTTATCAGGAGGTTTAAGTAGTGCTTGGTGGAGTTATATTTCTCTACATATATAATTTTTTGTTCATATTTATGAAGTTATCTTTCGTTGTTTTTCTCATAAAGTGTGCTAAAAACATTTGATAATTTGGGTTGAATACTATAAAAAGAGTTATTCATCGAATTTGGTCAAATATGGACATTACTTGTATTTTTACATGCCTTTTGACAGGGAATCATGTCGGCACTTCTCTCATGGACATTTGTGCGCGAATTTAGCATTCGCATGGCTATATTGCGAAATCTGGGTGTATGTTACGGATCTGAAGGAACGTTTCGTTTTTGCCTTCCTGGTCATCATATGTGGCGTGGATCTATATAAATGGAAAATGGAAGAAAAGTAGAGGAAGAGGGGAAAAGTCAGAGAAGAGAAAAGGGTGATCTAGGGCTTGGACTGTGCACCGGCCAAGGGAGAGGATAGATCCGAATTTTCAACGCCATGGATTGTAAGATCTCTCTTGTTTGGTGTTCTTCTTTCTCCGCCATGAACTAAATTTTCTTGGTCTTGTATGAAGAAAGTACTATGTGTAACATCCCCAAAACAACTAGACCCCTAAGATGCATTTTGTCATGACAAGGTCATGACATTGCTCCAAGAAGACAAAATGGGCCAAGGAGGCCCCATGATTTCCATAAATTAAGAAGAAATGCACATTGGGGTGCAATTAGCAAATTTTGATGGCTTAGCTTAGGGATGACCAATATACCCCCAACAAGTCAACATAACCTCATCATGACCCCTATGACCATCCAAGGAGGTGAGTAGGCCACTAGGGACCCTTGGGGTCAACCAAATTGATCAAATTGACCAAAAGTCAACTTTGAGCTATCCTAGGTCAAACCTCCATAAATAAGGGCAATTGAACTCCAAATGATCAAATTGGACCCACCCTCATATGGAAACCTCCCTAGGGGACCTAATGGACCCAAAAGCCCCATCTTAGGGCCATCAATTTGGGGAAATTGGGCCAATTACTAAAAAGCCCCAAATTGACCTATTAATACTAAAAACTTAAATTGAACTTCAATTGACCCATTGTGATCAAATTGATCACCCCTAACACTCTTGGGCAACTTAGGGAGTCTAATGGCCCCACATTGGACCCTTGGTGTAAGCCAATTTTGAGGAAATTGGGCAAATTACCAATTTGCCCCAAATTACCAATTACACCCCTTTGGGTTCTAATTAGCCCCAAATTGACCAAATTGACCTAGCACAACCCTACCCAAACACTAAGGGAAATGAGTGAGACATAAGCAAGCCAAGGTGCACATTCAATTTGGAGAATTAAGGCAAAATCACCAAAATGCCCAAATTGCCCCTATGGGCAAATAAGTGCAATCAAGCCCCATATGACCCCACCATGACTGAATTCCTCTTGGAATAGGTCCATAGGGTCCAAGACAATAATGTGGGTCAATCATATTAAGTGGTGTGAGCTTGAGTCAAGCCCGAACCCAAAAATCCCCAAATTGGCATATTTGGGTCAAGTGAGCCCAAGGCTTAAATCAAGTAGATTTAGCCCAACCCCATGTCTCAATTGGTCAGCCCACATGGTGACCAGACCGTTAGCATGCTGAAAATTCGAAATTGGAGAAATGAATGCTTTGTCCAAGTGTAAGAAAGGGGGGGAAGAAGACAAGAAGGAATTCAAGGAGAATTCATGGAGTGGTGGCCACTTGGCCACCCCTCCCTCTTTTCTGGACTGCTCTCAGCATCCCCAAGAAATCCCCTGCAAAAATTAGTGAGGTGGCAGCCAAACAATGGGAAGGGAGCTTTCAAAAATCAAGCTAGCCGGCCAACATTAATGGCCATCCAAGGGAGGGGCTGTCATTGGACCCAATTTTCTTCCCCTTTGCTTGAATTCGAGCTGAGGAGTGTTTTCCTGCTGAGCTGGAGCCGTGGCAGTGGCTACGGAGGGAGGTGTTGTAACATCCCCCAAACTCCTAGGCCCCTAGATGATTTTTGTCATGACAAGTCATGACAAAAATAGGACAAGTGACTTGGAACCCTAGGATGAAAATGGGAGAGGTGAAAAACTCATGGTGTGCACTTAGTCATCATGATCCACCCTAATGAGAAGTGAACCAAAAGGGAGGACAACATATCTTAAAAACCCCACATAACCATGAATAGTTCATATGGTGAGTTAAGTACACAAAGTGGGCCAGGAAGGCCCACATGAACTCATTAAAATGGGTAGGAATGCACTTTGGGGTGCAAATAGCAAAATGGATGTCCTAGCCTAGAGGGGACCAAAAGACTTCAAAAAGCCAATATAACCTCACCATGATCCCTATGACCCACTAGGAGGGCAAGTAGGCCACTAGGGACCTTTGGGGTCAACCAAGTTGGTCAAATTGACCAAAAGTCAACTGTGAGCAATCTTAGGTCAAATCACCATAATTAAGGGCAATTGAGCCCCAATTGATCAAATTGAAGCCACTCACCTATGGCAACCTCCCTAAGGGACCTAAGGGACCCAAAAGCCCCATCATAGGGCTATCAATTTGGGGGAAATTGGGTTGACTACTAAAAAGCCCCAAATTGACCTAAAATATGCTAAAACCCAAATTAACCTCCAATTGACTTGGCATGACCAAATTGATCATCCTCAAACCCTAAAGGGAGTATGTGAGACCTAAATGGAGCATAGTGTTCATTCAACCATGGAGGATTAGGGCAAAATCAGCA
The DNA here is from genome assembly GCA_033032865.1 of Dactylorhiza incarnata. Lineage (NCBI taxonomy): Eukaryota > Viridiplantae > Streptophyta > Magnoliopsida > Asparagales > Orchidaceae > Dactylorhiza > Dactylorhiza incarnata. The sequence goes on along the minus strand of JAWHQI010000659.1, from coordinate 109,285 downwards.
AAATACCCAAATTGCCCCTATAGGCAATTAGGTGCACTCAAGCCCCAATCGACCACACCTTGACTCAATTCTCCTTTGAGTAGGTCCATAGGGTCTTAGGGAGCAATGTCACTCAGTCACATTGAGTGGAGTGAGCTTGGGTCAAGCCCAAACCCAAAATCCCCATTTTAGCCTATTTGGGTCAAGTGAGCCCCAAGCCCAAGTTGAGTGGGCTTAACCCAACTCCATGGCCCAAGAAGGCAGCCCACACCTCTATCAGCCCCTAATCATCTGAAATTCGAATTGGGAAGGAGTAATGGCAAGAGAAATAGGTGATTAATGGAGAAAAAGACAAGGAGACAAAGGAGGAGGGAATTGGGGGATGAGTGCCAAATGGCACTCCACTTTCTTTCCCTAAGCATTGCTCTGAGCTGGGGCATCAATTACCAGCAGCCTGGGGCAGTGGGAGGTGGACTGTGGTTGGCTGCCAAGGGCGGCAAGGTTGGCCGAAAGCCACCTTAATGGCACCGGCCCATATACTCCTCCCCTCCCTCTTTTCTCCCTCTCACCACATTCAGAACTCCCAGAGCAGTCGAGCCCCCTCTTCAGAAGGAGTTTTCGAGCTCAGCCGCACAGAAAACGCCATGGACGCCGGGAATGGGAACGCGATCTTCCTCCGCCGCAACACCCGCCGCCAAGGCCGTGCTCAGGCAAGTTCCTTTCCCCCCTCCATCTGTGCTAGTATCTAGATTCATTTAGGAGAGAAATCGGGCTCAATTGAGCCCGATCCCATGTGAGATAGGGGGAGATTTCTCGAGCTTTTCTTCTTGCTTGGGGTCGCCGGAGAGACCACCTCCGGTGGCCGTGTCGCCGCCTGGCGTTAGCCACCACCTCAACGGAGGTGGTGGAGGCGGTGGCCGGCGGTGGGGAGCTGTAGGTTGCCGGGAAAATGCCCCGCAAAACAGCCCAGGCGCGAGAGATCTGGGCTGTTGGCTCATCGGGGACGATGAACCCTAGCCGTCCGATCTGGGCTTTTTGATAGGCGCAGACCAAGTTTTATTAAATTTATCATTGAATGATTTTGTCACACTTTTATACATACTTTCATGCCCGATTTTAAGGCCTTTAGAGGCCTTATTTCAAATAATGGCCAGAGACAACAGTTATAGCCCTTGATGTCTATTTTCCAATGGAAGTGAAATCAGGCCATTTGGTCAAGTATGGGGACCACAGCACTCATTCTAGTGAGGCTGGTCAAAAAAAAAATATTAATACCTTGATTTATGAAATCTGTCACAACAATTGCTGCATCTTTGGCCTGATGTTTGACCTGTTTACCCTCAAAATTAGACAAAGTCCCCAACATCAATGTTGTAGATCTTTCTCTTACCTTTCCAATGATATGTTGTACATAATTGTTGGTAAAGTATAGCTCCCTATAGAGCTGTTTTAGTGTGGCATGTATAATGTTACAACTTTTGTAGTTTTGGAATTTTTAGAGGAATTGGTGCATGCAACATGGATGATTTTTTTGGCCATGCATGTACCCACTCTTAGCCTATGACTAGTGAGGAAATTAGAAATTTTTAGAGAATGTTTTTCTAAGGTTTTGCAAATTTCTTCATTTTGGTGAACTTAATGAGAATTAATCTTGCCTAGGTTTTTATTTAGTTTGCGTGCTGTTTTTAGAGGCCTTAGAGGCCATATTTGTAAAAATAGGCAGAGATAACATTTGTAGACCTATGGGTCTACTTTCATTTGCCACCTTAATCACTTAATTTGGTGCACTGTGCACACCAGGGCATCCATTCCACTAGGACTGCTCATTTTGTCTATTAGCAAACCACATAATCCTGCCTAGATTTTAATGTAGTTTACATGCTAATTTTGAAGGCCTTAGAGGCCATATCATGAAAAGTTGGCAGAGACAACTTTTGTAGCCCTTGATCTCTACTTTCTGTAGAATTTGGGATCAAGTGATTTGGAGCTCTACAGCTCCCTGTAGAGCCATTTTACTAGGACTGCTCATTTTGTCTATTAGCAAACCACATAATCCTGCCTAGATTTTAATGTAGTTTAAATGCTAATTTTGAAGGCCTTAGAGGCCATATCATGAAAAGTTGGCAGAGACAACTTTTGTAGCCCTTGATCTCTACTTTCTGTAGAATTTGAGATCAAGTGATTTGGAGCTCTACAGCTCCCTGTAGAGCCATTTTTCTAAGACTGCTCATGTTGCCTATTAGCAAACCAATTATTCCTGCCTAGATATTTATTTAGTTTGCATGCTGTTTTTAGAGGCCTTAGAGGCCATATTTGTAAACATAGGCAGAGATAACATTTGTAGACCTATGGGTCTACTTTCATTTGCCACCTTAATCACTTAATTTGGTGCACTGTGCACACCAGGGCATCCATTCTACTAGGACTGCTCATTTTGTCTATTAGCAAACCACATAATCCTGCCTAGATTTTAATGTAGTTTAAATGCTAATTTTGAAGGCCTTAGAGGCCATATCATGAAAAGTTGGCAGATACAACTTTTGTAGCCCTTGATCTCTACTTTCTGTAGAATTTGAGATCAAGTGATTTGGAGCTCTACAGCTCCCTGTAGAGCCATTTTTCTAAGACTGCTCATGTTGCCTATTAGCAAACCAATTATTCCTGCCTAGATATTTATTTAGTTTGCATGCTGTTTTTAGAGGCCTTAGAGGCCATATTTGTAAAAATAGGCAGAGATAACATTTGTAGACCTATGGGTCTACTTTCATTTGCCACCTTAATCACTTAATTTGGTGCACTGTGCACACCAGGGCATCCATTCCACTAGGACTGCTCATTTTGTCTATTAGCAAACCACATAATCCTACTTAGGAAATTTGGTGACATGAATGAATGCATCACCTCTAGAATTGTTGGAAAACCTTAGCCCATATCACCAAGATGTTGTACTAATCTCACTTTGGGCCACCCTTGGTTTTATGTGATAGATGTACCTTGTGTGTAGATAAGGTGTATCACTTCATGTTGATATCACTTTGGCTAAGACCATATGTGGTATGGGTGAGTGTATCACTTTTAGGTGTGAACATTGTAGCCTTTAGGTTACCTTTAAAATGCCACTGACCTTGTGTCATTTGGTTTAGTACAACTCCTTCTATGTCAATTTTAGTGAGACATGTCTACAATAGTGATTTGCTGAGTTTTATACCTTGTACAGCACTTGTAAGTTGAATTCACTCAGGTTGAACCCATATCTGGAGACTGTAATCAATATGAGTGTTGAAGCCCTTAGGTCACCACTAAAATGCCACTGATTTCATGACCTTGGGATAGGGGTAGCCTCTTAGGTCACATCTAGTGAGACGTGTATAAAAGTGCATCCGGAGGGTTAGTGAATTGGACTCATAGAAATACCTTGGAGATTGTCCGTGCCGTAGGCTTGATAACAACCACCTCTATTTGAGAATCCAACCCGTGTGCATGAGTGGAAATCCTCTGAACATCATATTGGAGTTTTAGACTTAAGGACGTAGGGAAAATTTGGGTACGTCTATCAGATGTAATAAATGGTAGTTTAAGGATTCACCCCAAACTTCTAAGATCAACTAAATTATAAGCAGGACTAGTTTAGTAGGGGAACTGAACAAGTTGACCTTCATCCCAATCATAACGGTTTATAAGGAAGGACGGGATAGTCCTGCGAGCGATGGGCTCGGGTTATAAGGAAGGACGGGATAGTCCTGCGAGCGATGGGCTCGGGCTATAAGGAAAGACTGGGACAGTCTAGCGAGCGGTAGGCTCGTAGTTTAGATATAAGACTGGTATAGTCGGGCGAGCGGTAGGCTCTATAAATGTGGATATAGAATTGCGAGCTGGAGGCTCGGTAGTAAATGGCTAATACTTGTTGCTTGTATATAAGATGTGGTGGGTCTTCGGTTCTGTCTTAGTCGTCACACCGACAGCAGTTCGTTGACTCGGTAGAGCTAGTGGTTGTTTTGGGGCCAGGTTGTTTTACTGCGCGTCCGACGGGACGAATCCCCTAAACCCTGCCTGGCCAAATCAGTTTAGTACGCAGGAGCTCGTGAGTACCGGGTACCGGTATCACAGCGTACGTTTGGGCCTAGGTCTGGTAGTGTGACTTACCCACCTAGGTGAGGAGACGCCCGCTCCTCTGCCACCGTTTGACCACGACGGGAGGTGCCCGAGAGGTTAGCTACCTCCGAAAAGTGGGAACTAAAGGTCTGTACGTACAGAGTCGTGTGAGTGAGTTGCATGTGTATGAAATAATAATACAACATTGCATCATTGCATTGCATATCATAACATAGCATTTCTGCATAAACAGAGACCTCATCGTATAAACCAGTGTGAGCTCTTTTATACGATGAGTTTATACCTTTCAGATCCCTTAGCTTATGTGCCTTCGTGTGTGCAAATAAGTTAAGGTTACTTTCGTAGATGCTCGTATTTAATTGCTTCTTTATTACAGTGCCTTATACACATTGCATAAACGGAGACCTCATCGTATAAATCAGCGTGGACCCTTTTACACGATGAGTTTATTGCTTGCCAGATCCCTTAGCTTATGTGCCTTTGTGTTTGCATATAAGTTAAGGTTAATTTTCCTAGCTGCTCTTCACGTTACTTTACTTGCTCGTTTTACTGCTATTGTGACTTTCCCATATTGTTTGCTCTTATTACAAGCCTATTTGTAGAACTGCTAGAGTAACCTTAATTAGTTTACTCCTGCTAGCTAGAAGATATGCATCTTTTGCTTGATATACATTGCTAGCTTCACCACTTGTCACCTGTTTTCATTGAATTACCCCTTGTTGTCCTCCGCTTCTTCCTCCCGCACGGTGCCTAGGAGTCGCGGGTGGAGGCGGTGAGGAATATGCTGAGTCTTTTAGACTGACGGTCAGTGGACCCTATTATTACAGGAGAACCAGGAAGAGCAGGTCAACCCCCAGAGGGTGGTGCCTGAGACGGTGAACAGGCCTGGAGTCGGACTCTCAGCTGCCGCCGGGAGAGCCCCGGTAAGCAAGACCCCTCATATTCCTACGCTACACATCTACCCCGGTCAGAAGCTGGAGTTATATGCCATTGAAGGAGTCGAGCCTTGTGGTTGCCTAGATTGTTATATCTTCGCCAGGAGAGAGGCGAAGAAGGCGTCCGAGGACCGGGCCTAGGCCATGTTGTACTTTTGTTTAATTTCCGCTCTCTGCTGTACTCGTTTTATATGAATATCTCTTGTTGGACATGTTTCTCTATTTGAAGTGATTATTGTGGACTTGTATTTTAATTCACTCTTCCTTATAATAATTTGGTTGGCCTGGATAAAGTTGAATAGCCGGCAGGATTGGCGTGTTGTGGTGGGGACCATGATTGAGAGGGTACCACCACAAGACGGCAGTTCTGGGCGGTAAGACCCGAACCTGATAAAAAAAAAGGGGTGGGGTCTTACAGGTGCCACCTTGGCGAAATCGCCCAAAAATGGCAACCTCGGATATAGCCTCTCCCGACCCATTCCAAGCCCCTCATTAGCTTCACAATGTGCTAAGGAGAAGAAACCCCATGATTGCAGAAGGAATCGGGCACAGAGGAGGGAGATCGACCAAGAATTTGGAGCTCAGGTGATCGGACATGGCGAGCTCGGGTTCCCTCAACCTCAAGCCAAACAAGGCAAATTCCTTTCCCCCTCCATCTGTGCTAGTATCTAGACTTCCTTAGGAGAGACATCGGGCTCAATTGAGCCCGATCCCATGCGAGAACGAGGGAGAAATCCCGAGCTTTTCTTCTTGCTCGGAATCGCCGGAGATGGGTTCTCAGGCGGCCGTGTCGCCGCCTGGCGTTGGCCACCACCTCAACGGAGGTGGTGGAGGCGGTGGCCGGCGGTGGAGGGCCGTGGATGGCCGGGAATTGAAGGAGGAAGGCAGTTCAGGCGGGATCGATCGCAGCCCTTGGCTCATCGGGGAAGATGACTCCCAGCCGTCCGATCTGGGCTTAGGTTAATCGCAGACCACATTTTATTTAATAAATATGTATATATATGAAATCTGTCACACTTATTGACCAGATCGTGTAAGCCAATTTTGAAGTCCTTAGAGGCCATAACATGAAAAATCGCCAGAGACAACTATTGTAGGGCTTGATGTCTACTTTCTAATGGAAGTGGAATCAGGCTGTTTGGTTAAGTGTGGAACCCACAGCACTCATTCTAGTGAGGCTGGTCAAAACTCAAACCAGATCTTTAAACTGGTGTAACTCTTAAATGACAAATCTGATGAAGTTGATATTTTGTCCATGCATGCATGTGACCCAAATTTAGCTTAGGTAAAAATATCAGAATTTTAGGAGGTACTTTTTCTAAGGTTTTGTTCAAAACTTAGGAAATTAAATAAATAATATTTTGGGGTTATATAACTCCAACTGACCCCAAATTTGGGGGATAACCTTATCTAGGTACTAGCAACTCAGGGTTAAAATTTGAGGTCAAATGGATCTCTGCATGTAGAGGAATTTCAATTTGTTTGTCTCTACTCTTATGTGATTTGGTGTGCCAATAGACAAAGTCTATTGTTGTATTTTCAGAAGAGAAGGCTTGGTGTTAGCCTCTGAAACTTAGGCAGCACCTTCATACTATCAAAACATGCCACTCCAATGAATGGTGGGGACCCTAAAGACCAAAAACCCCTTACTTTGATTTAACATGACTTAGGTCACATAATGTTCTACATAGAAAATTTCATGGGGAAAAACTTATGGAAAAATATGAAACTCTGGGGATCACCTTGTAACATCATTTAGGACCTCTGGAAATCTTGTGTGAATTGTTAGATATTGTTTACTTGAAAATCATGATAAATTGCCTTATGTTGCCTTTTTAATTAAATGAGATTTTTTGTGATGAAAAGTATTTGGGGATTGTGCAAACCATGGAAAATCATGTGTAATCTAGTTTTGAACTTCTGAGATTTTTGGTAGAATTATTGGATGAATATTACTTAGTAAAATTCCTTAAATATGGTTTGTCACACTTCTCAATTTATAGGATTTTTAAGTAGTTAGCATACTATTTTTGAAGGCCTTAGAGGCCATATCATGAAAAGTTGGCAGAGACAACTTTTGTAGCTCTTGATGTCTACTTTCTGTAGGATTTGAGATCAAGTGATTTGGAGCTCTACAGCTCCTTGTAGAGCCATTTTTCTAGGACTGCTCTTTATGTCTATTGGCAAACCACAATAATTCTGCCTAGGATTTTTATGTAGTTTGCATGCTATTTTTGAAGGCCTTAGATGCCATATCATGAAAAGTTGGCAGAGACAACTTTTGTAGCTCTTGATGTCTACTTTCTGTAGGATTTGAGATAAAGTGATTTGGAGCTATACAGCTCCTTGTAGAGCCATTTTTTCTAGGACTGCTCTTTATGTCTATTGGCAAACCACAATAATTCTGCCTAGGATTTGTATGTAGTTTGCATGCTATTTTTGAAGGCCTTAGAGGCCATATCATGAAAAGTTGGCAGAGACAACTTTTGTAGCTCTTGATGTCTACTTTCTGTAGGATTTGAGATCAAGTGATTTGGAGCTATACAGCTCCTTGTAGAGCCATTTTTCTAGGACTGCTCTTTATGTCTATTGGCAAACCACAATAATTCTGCCTAGGATTTTTATGTAGTTTGCATGCTATTTTTGAAGGCCTTAGAGGCCATATCATGAAAAGTTGGCAGAGACAACTTTTGTAGCTCTTGATGTCTACTTTCTGTAGGATTTGTGATCAAGTGATTTGTAGCTCTACAGCTCCTTGTAGAGCATTTTTCTAGGACTGCTCTTTATGTCTATTAGCAATTTTGGGTGGAGTGAGCCCTAAGCCTTGGGGGTTAACCCAATGGCTTGAAATGCTGGACATGGGTCCTTGGCAGCAATATGTCTTCCCAAAAGTTATTTGGGATTTTTGGGTACAAAAATCCCAAGATATAGAATTTACTAAATTACCCCTAATTTAGGTTATAAAATGAAAAAGGGGTCATATGAACTTGGAATAATATGAGACTTAGGATCTGGTGTTTTTAGACTAATATGGTGCTATAATAATTTTCCCAGAATTTATTGAAGTTTTAACATAGCACTTGTAGTGTAAACCCTTATACGCACACCAAATGTAATAAATGATAATTAAGGGTAAATATTCCTTGGAATAATATGAGACTTAGGATCTGGTGTTTTTAGACTAATATGGTGCTATAATAATTTTCCCAGAATTTATTGAAGTCTTAACATAGCACTTGTAGTGTAAACCCTTATACGCACACCAAATGTAATAAATGATAATTAAGGGTAAATATTCCTTGGAATAATATGAAACTTAGGATCTGGTGTTTTTAGACTAATATGGTGCTATAATAATTTTCCCAGAATTTATTGAAGTCTTAACATAGCACTTGTAGTGTAAACCCTTATACGCACACCAAATGTAATAAATGATAATTAAGGGTAAATATTACTTGGAATAATATGAGACTTAGGATCTGGTGTTTTTAGACCGATCTGGTGCTATGGGAATTTTCCCAGAATTCATTAAGGTCATAACCTAATACTTGATGTGTAAATCTCTATTTGCACATCTCCCCTTTTTAATAGAAACTATGATTTAAGATTCCCTAGAGAATTCATGAAATTAGGATATGAGGTTGTTAGATCACCACTCATTGCGAACCTATGGTAATAATTGGAACTCGTTTGGATATGATGTGATCAAGATCGCACCATAGGAGTCAAATCTACATCAACCTTATTTCGGTCTACGAATAGTGAAAATGATTTTCATGAATTAGACCACCACTGACCTTCACACGTAGAACTATTAACTCTTTATTAATTATGAAGACTCAGATTATTTGGAAGAGCATCTCTAAAGGCATCTTGGGAAATAAGGATTGGGGTGTGTTTAGCAAAGCTATAGGTGTATGAGCTACAGTGATATGAAAAGGAGGTTAGACCTCATTAAGGGCCTCACACACACACAACCTGTCATAGTGAGTGATTATATGAAAGTAGAATTGACCTTAGCCGGGTGAGCCATCTAGGGTAAGACTCAAGGGTGAAGTCGGAATACATCTAAGGCAAACCCCAGGGTTAAGGATGTCGAAGAATAGGAGTGTGGGTCCAAGAAAGGTTGAGAATGCTAATTGAATGTGTGCAGTTCCTCGGTGAAGAAGGGAACTCGAGGTTAGAATGTGACGACGGGAGAGTCAGCACCCGGTCACAATTGGTGGTGTTGGAGTTCAAAAGAACTCCCCCGCTCCTAGGAGCCAAGCTTAACTCATCTTAAAGAATTAATGTACTTGGAAAGGAAAATGGGGATCAAGTAAAAAGGGGGAGATACCAACAAGAATAAGTGCCTTGGAAAGAGGAAGTTCGGGGTGTCAGCCCGTCACACTTCCTAGTACCGCTGCGAGCCCCTCACCGGGTAACCCTCCGGAAGTTCCAAGGCTAACCCTAAAGCGTCTAAGATCATCTAAATTATAGACAAAACTAGTTAAGTAGGAAAACTTGCCAAGTTAACTCCCATCCCGAACTGGAACGGGTTATGAGGAAGGACTGGGATAGTCCTGCGAGCGGTAGGCTCGGGTTATAAGGAAGGACTGGATAGTCCTGCGAGCGGTAGGCTCGGGTTATAAGGAAGGACTGGGATAGTCCTGCGAGCGGTAGGCTCGGGTTATAAGGAAGGACTGGATAGTCCTGCGAGCGGTAGGCTCGGGTTATAAGGAAGGACTGGATAGTCCTGCGAGCGGTAGGCTCGGGTTATAAGGAAGGACTGGGATAGTCCTGCGAGCGGTAGGCTCGGGTTATAAGGAAGGACTGGATAGTCCTGCGAGCGGTAGGCTCGGGTTATAAGGAAGGACTGGATAGTCCTGCGAGCGGTAGGCTCGGGTTATAAGGAAGGACAGGGATAGTCCGGCGAGCGGTAAGCTCATATTTTACTTATAAGACTAGTGTAGTCTAGCGAGCGGTATGCTCGTAGTTTAAATCTAAGGCGGGTATAGCCTGGCGAGCGGTAGGCTCTACTTTATAAATGTTGATGCAAATATGTGAGCTGGAGGCTCAGTAGTAAATAACTAATACATGTTACTTGTGTGTAAGTTGTGGTGGGTCTTCGGTTCTGTTTTAGTCGTCACACCGACAGCAGTTCTTTGACTCGGCAGTGCTAGTGGTTTTTATTGGGGCCAGGTTGTTTTACTGCGCGTCCGACGGGACGAACCCCCTAAACCCTGCCTGGCCAATTCAGTTTAGTACGCAGGAGCTCGTGAGTACCGGGTACCGGTATCACAGCGTACATTTGGGCCTAGGTCTGGTAGTGTGACTTACCCACCTAGGTGAGGAGACGCCCGCTCCTCTGCCACCGTTTGACCACGACGGGAGGTGCCCGAGAGGTTAGCTACCTCCGAAAAGTGGGAACTAAAGGTCTGTACTTACAGAGTCGTGTGAGTGAGTTGCATGTGTATGAAATAACAATACAAACATTGCATCATTGCGTTGCATATCATAGCATAGCATTTCTGCATAAACAGAGACCTCATCGTATAAATCAGTGTGGGCTCCTTTATACGATGAGTTTATACCTTCCAGATCCCTTAGCTTATGTGCCCTCGTGTGTGCATATAAGTTAAGGTTACTTTCGTAGATGCCCATATTTATTTGCTTCTTATATTACATTGCCTTTTACACATTGCATAAACAGAGACCTCATCGTATAAATCAGTGTGGGCTCTTTTATACGATGAGTTTATTGCTTGCCAGATCCCTTAGCTTATGTGCCTTTGTGTACGCATATAAGTTAAGGTTAATTTTCCTAGCTGCTCTTCATAGTACTTTACTTGCTCATATTACTGCTATTGTAGCTTTCTCCTATTGTTAGCTCTTATTACAAGCCTAATTGTAGAACTGCTAGAGTAATCTTAATTAGTGTACTCCTGCTAGCTAGAAGCTATGTATCTTTTGTTTAATATACATTGCTAGTTTTACCACTTGTCACCTGCTTCCTTGAATTACCCCTTGATGTCCTCCGCTTCCTCCTCCCACACGGTGCCTAGGAGTCGCGGGTGGAGGCGGTGAGGAATATGCTGAGTCTTTTAGACTGACGGTCAGTGGACCTTATCATTTTAGGGATGAAGTACCGGAGCAGCAGGACCCCGTTTAGGAGACATGATAAGGAGATGGGATGGAGCACATCAACCCCTACACGTCGTCGCAGCAGCAGCTACAGATGTTTGAAGGCAGAATTGATGGCTTCCGCATAGATGTAGTGAGAGAGTGTTGTAGCACTATACTTAAACATGTACTGGGCATAAGCCCCTTTTCGTTTAGTTCTCTTTTACTTTAACTCTCATCGTGGACTTTGTAATCATGTAATTTATATACTTTATGTGAATTGTGGACTTGTTGTTCTTCTATTGCTTCTATTACTGTGAATTGCGGTTGGCCTGGATGGTGTTGATTAGCCGACAGGATCGTCGTATTGTGGCGGCGACCATTGGGCGTAATGGTCTCGCCGCAAGACGGCGGTTCTGGGCGGTAAGACCCGGTTTAAAAGCAAAAAAAAGAGGGTCTTACAATATGTGTGTTGTTGTGATGAAGTTTTCTTTAACTTAAGTTTGTTTGATGGATTTTTCTTGGTGAATTTATGAATCTATATTCTGAACTCTTGGTTTATGTTTTCATCTTATATTTCGCTTCAAGAATCGAGAGATGAGTGGCGGGGTTTAGGTTGAAGGCTACCTTATTTCTCCACAAGAATCGAGAGATGCGCGGTATAGATCTTTAACTTAGAGTTTCTATCATTGCGTTGTATTTCAAGAATCGAGAGAGGAGAGGTGCAATCGCTCTTAAGTTCACCATAGTTTAGAAGGGAGGAAGAGATTCCCTCCTCTTGCTAGCATCACGATTTTATTCTTCAAAAAAAATCCCATGTTCTTCCTATGTGAGAGATCACTAGGAGAACTTAGAATATTAAGATTTCCGAGATTCGAGAGATGAGGATTTCTTCTGTCAAATCGTTGTAGAATTATTCAGTCAAACAATCTTAATAAATAATAACTGCGAGCACCATTACAACTATGCTCTTCCAGTTGTAGAATCGAGAGATGAGGATTTCCTCTTCCAGTTGTTTGTTCAGATTGGCAAATTGACCTTGAGCAGTATGCATATAGCCATCATCATCGAAGGGGGAAATCATGTGTTTGTTCCTCCTCTTCCAGTTGTTTGTTCCTGTGATGTTGGTTCCATTGAGCGGAGACGTAATTATGATGGCAGCGTTGATACTCCATGATATGCTTCAAATAAGCTATACAAGAGGTCGTGTCATGTTGAATGGTTGCAGGAACTTCAGGCTTAGCGGACGGCGGTGGAACTTCATCGTTTAGCATGTCATTGGCTCTAGCCACCTTTATGTTTGCTTGAATTACTGTTTGTGTTAAATGATGCGCAACCGGAGTAACCTTGGTGTTCATCGGTTTAACGCCGACAGTACGGCAAAATTCAGTTATCATTGTAGGGTACCAAAGCTGTTGCCCTTTCTTTGCCTCCACTTTCTCACGGAGCTGCTGTGCTATGATTCGTCCTACATTTACTTTAATTCCCTTAATAATACAATAAATCAAAACAGACCGTTCGAAGGACACACGGTTTGGGTGCTTTGTTGGTAGAATGCTTGCATTAATGAACAACAACCACACCTTAGCTACACGCTTAAAGCCAGATGATTTCAGGACACCTTTTGCCTCGTTGGCCCACTGAATCTGAGTTGGGGTACAAAGAGTGTTCGCAACCTCAGTTCGTGAAATTGTTTCGAGCAAAGATTCATAAATTCCATCATATGTGTTCTCAAGATCGAAGAAGCTGTTGATAGCTTCGGCAGAAATATCCACTTCTCTCCCTCTCACATTAACCTTATTGTTAGAATGAAATGGTGCGTTCGAGTAGAACTCGTACACCCACAACAGAATTGCCTCACATCTAGGATGGCAGAAGGTGTCCCAACCTTGCCTTTTTATCTGATCTACATAGATCATGCTCCAGCCCCTTAACTCAATCTGGAAGCCTCTTTCAAAAATCACAGGCTTAGTTTTGATTACCTCAAATCTGTTGCGCGCCTCATCATTAACAAAATATGGTATCTCCCTTTTGCTAGCCGCAGTTTTGTCTTTCCGCTTTTTCGAGGATGCCATGCTATGAGCGCCCAGAACAAATATCTCAAGATCTAAGAAGGTCAACAACGTTAAAGATAGAAGAAAGGAAAAAAATAATAATTCACTTACCGTTTGATGTAGACCGAGTATAGAAAACGGCGGACAGCAGGGATGGCGAAAATGAGGAAGAAGGGTCAGTGCTGGACGAGATGCGAGGAAGAGGAATTAAGGGCGAGGAAGAGGGGTTGCCGCTGCGCCGAATTCCGCCAGTTACGTCGGGTCCGCCCGCGGAAATCCGCCTGCCCTAATTGCCCGGTTCACACTTGGACGCGTATACAAAAACATTATTATTGTTCAACACGATAAACACTGATAAGAATGTCGTGGGTAATAGGCCTATCAGTCGAGTGAAGAGGGATGCACACAGAGAGCCTGAAGATGAGGTTCACACGATAAAAACCGACAGAAGACCAACTCGTGTCTAAGGCAAGATCCAAAGCAAGTCTAGCGGCGATGACTTTAGCTCTCTCTCTCTCAATAAATTAGCTCCCACTTTTTGGCCTGAGCCTTAAAAATTAAGCGACCTAAAATCAAGGTTTTCAAAATCGCACCGGACATTGAACCGAAAAAATGAGAGGTTCAAGATTAGATCGGATCGACCGATTCAACCATTGTTGAACCGCTATAACTTAAATAAGCAAAATATATAATTTAAATTATTTAAATTTTATCATAATTATACTTATATTAGTGTATTGTGACACATCAAAATGTATTATTCATAGTCCTGTCCAGCACATGTGTAGCATAACATAGATTAAATTTTCCTATAAAAAATCATTTCCGGGATAACATTTGAGAACCACCGGCCAATTTTCCAAAATCGTGATTGGTTTGCCGGCTTACCGGTTTGACCAACAGTTCTCCGGTTCTTGAGCGGTTCTCGGCTGGAACGTACGTTTCTAAAGCATGATCGGACCAATTTATAGGCCGGTTCATGGCCTGACCGCCAGTTCGGTCTGGTTCTTAAAACACTGCCCAAATGGCCTCAATTCTTCTTTTACCAAAAATTTCCGGCGCGCGCACAAAAAGTGCGTGATATTTGGTGTGACAAGATTAGTTTTGAAACAAACCGGACCAGGACCGGAAAATTTGTAGGATGTAAGAGCCATTATTTTCTATGGCCCCACATTGTTGGGAGGGGTGGGGTCCACCCTAATGAGTAGCAAGATTCTAATGTACTGAAATTGAGAGAGAGAGAGAGAGAATTTATTGCATGCATTAATGTGCATAGCGTTAAGTGTAATGATAATTGGAATCCAAGAGGGAAAATTCGAATTTCCTCCCAATTCTTATTTTTTTTCCCTTAATTTGATTATTTGAATAATCCACCGCTACTTTATTTTACTTTATTGTTAACCGCAACCCGATTTTTGCTTTTCGCATCCTAATATTTTTTTTAGAAACATCACGCTAGCCAAAGTGAGAGCATCAAGAATGATGGAGCGGTCCAACGAGAAAGGCACGAACGATGCCACCAAATGATAAGTTAAGGTGACACAATCTCCCTCCACCACCATGGATGTCTAATCATTTTCCATTGTTAGCTCAATCGCCAACCGGGCCGCAAGTGCCTCAGCCACCATAGGGTTATCCACATATGATTCCAAACTACTGACCGCCAAGCCAAGCAGCCCCCCGAAGAATCGCGAGCACTAACCCCGAGACCAACCATGGATGGCCCCCTCCGAACAGCCCCGTCAAAGTTGATTTTAATTGTCCTGTGGTTGGAAGGGAACCAAGTATCCAAGGGAGGCAACGACGATGCCCCAATCTCCGCCGGAGTTGAAACCACCACCGAGCGAATAAAAGCAACCGTCTCCTCAAACGGTTGCAGAGTGCCCTCCCAAAATTAACATTCGATTGTGACGCCACCAAAGAGCCCAACAAGTAGTCCTGAACAAAAAAATCGGGCCTGACGGGCCGGCCCGAGCCCGGCCCGGTCAAGCCCGGCCCGGTTCAGGCCCGAACCGGGCCGAGCCCTTACCCGGGGCCCTGAAAGGGCCCCGGTTTGGAGCCGTTACCCGGCCCGGTACCCGGCCCGGTCCGGGCCGGGTAAGGCCCGATAATCGGGCTAGCCCGAAACCGGGCCGGGCATAGCCCGATCCGGTCTCGGGCTAGGCCCGATTGAGCCTAACGGCTCTTATTAGAGCCGTTAGGCTCATGCCCGATACTCATGGCAGCATGGCTGGCATGTGGCAGCCATGCTGCCATGAGAGGCAGCCAACGGCTCTAATAAGAGCCGTTGGCTGCCATATATTATTATATATTAATATAATAATATATATTATTATTATTATTATTTTTATTATTTTTTTATTAAAAAAAAAACAAAAAAACCTATAAATACCCCCCCTCCCCTCTCTCTTTTCTCACACCTCTCTCTCTCTCTCTCTCTCTCTCTCTCTCTCTCTCTCTTAGCTCTCTCAATGGCGTCGTCCTCCTCAGCTCCAGCGTCGTATTCCCAAAGTACGGCTTCGGTGGTGGAGCACAATCGTAGAGCGGGTATTTGGGAGCATTTCGACATGGTCCAAGTCGGCACCGAAAGAAAAACGTTCGGACGAGATCGAAAACTTCGATATCTTAAATTGGTGGAAAGGTAAAGCTAATACCTATCCTGTTTTGGCCTATATGGCCCGTGATTTATTAACTGTCCAAGCTAGTACAGAGCTTCGGAGTCCGCTTTTTCTCTTAGTGGCAGGGTTTTAAAGGAGCGGAGGAGCCGGCTTAACGAAGATTCGCTGGAGGTTTGCATATGCTACAAGGACTACTTGGACAGTGTAAAGAGGAAGCAACACATAACAGCATTGGAGGAGAGCTCGGAGGAGATAGAAGACGAAATGGACGCGTTGAATCTACAAGTAGAAGATGATTAAATCGAGCAATTGTATTTTCAATTTTGTATTTTGTACGACTTAAATTTTGTATTTTAAATTTTGTATTTTCAATTTTGTACTTTCAATTTTGTACGAAATGGACGCGTTTGTAACTTTGTATTTTCAATTTTGTATTTTGTTCCAAATTTGCAATATTAATAAAAATTTTTGTTCCAAATGATTTATTTGTTCAATATTTAATAATTTATAAAAATTATAATTAAAAATTTTAAATTTATATTAAATTTAAAAAAATAAATAAAACCGGGCCGGCCCGGATCAGGCCCGAGACCGGCCCGGTCCTGCCCGGCCCGGTCTGAAGGGCCGGAGCAGGCAGCACTTATGTGCTGCCTGCCCGGCCCGGGCCGGCCCGATTCTAGGGGAGGACCGGGCCGGCCCGGCCCGATGCAATAAAAAGCCCGATCGGGCCCGGTCCAGGCCGGCCCGATCGGGCTTTATGTTCAGGACTGCCAACAAGTGTCACGACCCGTCTCGAAAAGAGTCAGAGCGCACTTCGGGCGGGCCGTGATGCCACAGACATGAGCAAAACAGGAAACCATGTCTGCTAAGGCGGAAACAGAAATACTACAATAGTTGTGAATTTATTACTTTGAAAAGAAATTAGTATATTTTATAAGTATGCGGAAGCCACAATGAAAGGTTAAAACTATACATTTTCATTAAAATCAGATGTCATACATTATACTGAAATGATGAACATGCAATGAGTCACAATAGTAAAATGTTATAAGTAAAATGATTTGATACAAGCAAGAACACCCTAAGAGTTGTCCACAATACCAGAGAAAATGGCTGACAATAACTAATACAAGAAAAGTAGATCCAACAGTACTGAAACAAAATACATAGAACCTGCTGACACAGTAATCAAAATAGAACCTCCAAGCAAAACTGCAGCTGAACGAAGAAAACTCAGGGAGCAGACGGCGCGGTCACGAACCCTAAGACAAATCCAAACAGAAGGAAAATGCCTCTGAACAAGAAAATAATAGAAAACAAGTTGTAATCTTAAGTACATGCAGAAATAAATCTAAAGTACCAATTAACTCTTGAAACAGGCTAGAGAAACAGGCAGGTAACTGAAACAAGCTAAAACTATCTAGAAATATTAGCCTACTCCGGAGTATAGCCTAAACAAGTGTTTTGCAACGACATAAGCTGTAATCTATGAAATGCGTAGATGTTTATAGTGGGCATACATGGTTCACACTCAAGTCCAAGTGTAAGGCTTACCAGAATAAGGGTATTCCATGCTCACCGTGACCATGCAATCAAGACGTTGCACCACCTAAACCCTAGTTTCCACGATTTGCTTATGACACTCAAGACCTAAGGGTTTCATGTCTTTCCGAGGAGATTCCTATCACAACGCGACATGCTCACGAGTGGTAGTTCTTATGCTATCAGATATTGATAATAATTTAGAATACCAGTAAAATGAATTTAAATTCTTGTTTGCAAGCGAGAGGGAATTTCTCCACTTGCCTTAAGGTGAAGCCGCGACCACCAGCAACTGTTATATGGCGCAAGCAAGGACAAGGCTCTATTGAACCTGTTCAGGGATAATCACAGACAATATTTGATACGTGACAACAGAAAACCCTACGCTAGCAAGGCGGTTAATTTGCAAAAAAACTAACTCAAGAGCAGGTTAGCAATTTACCTCCCTCAAGGTGAGGGGAGAAGAAGTTACCACAGGGATCCGGAGTTTGGCGGCTTTGAGGCGACGGAAACCCTAAATTGGGGAGGGTTCAAAGCGATTCCACCATCCAAGGAGGCCGGATCGGAGCCCAAAAATCCACGGAGAGGCGGATCCGAGCAAACCCTAGACGTTCCCCACACAAAAACTCGGCCCAACGGAGAGGAGGAGGGCTGTCGACCTCTTTGGAGGAGGAGGAGCCACTGCCGGCCCTAGAGAAGGAGGAGGCACAGCCTGCCGGAGGAAACGAGGGGGCCTTGCTGCTGCCGTCGACCTGGAGAGGGGGAGAAGGAAATGGCCTTGCTGCTGCCGGCGTCTAGAAGAGGGGGTGAAGGAACCCTTGTTGCTGCCGGCGTCAGAGGAGGGGGAGAAGGAAGCGGCGCTGACGAGGAGGGGAGCAGGAGGCGCAGGCGGCGTCGTCGAGTCGAGCGGGAGACGCGTGCGGGAGCGAAATCGGGAACGGGAGGCGAAGGCCCTAGCGGCGGCTTGCGAGTTTTGATTTACGGGAGAACTGGACCGGCTGGGCTTAAAAATAATAAGGGAGGGGGGGGGGGGGATTTTATATCCTTATTATTATTATCATTATTATTAAGTTTATACTTTAAGGGTTGTTACATTCTCACCTACTTAGAAAGTTTCGTCCCGAAACTCCAGAGGATTTTCTAGCTGGGAGCTAATATGACGAAGACTCAGACGTCCTTTATACCGTCATTGCAAATCAAGGCATGAGAAATAACTATGAAAATAGCAAAATTAGAGAAGAACAAGAGCGGGGCATACCAGAATCAGGAGAAAAGGTGCGGGTACTTGTTACGCATGTCAGCTTCGAGCTCCCAAGTGAACTCCTCAGACTTGCCATGCATCCAAAGTACCTTCACCATAGGAATGGTCCTCTTTCGAAGCTTGCGCTCTTGATACTCGACGATCTTAGTGGGCTCAACCGGATAGGAAAGATTGGCTTCAGGAATCACTGGAATTTCTTCAACGATACGGTTAGGATCATGGATGTATTTCCGGAGCTGACTGACATGGAAAACATCATGAACACCGGACAACGAATCTGGCAACTCCAAACGATAAGTAGATCCTCCAACACGCTCTGAGATGGTGTACGGCCCCACAAATCTCGGGCTGAGCTTATGATGACGACCAAACCGTTTCACCCCAGGAGTAGGAGAAACCTTCAAGAACACCCGTTCACCTACTGCAAACTCCAACGGACGGCGGCGCTGATTAGCATATTTCCTCTGTCTTTCAATGGCACGACTGAGCTGAAGACGAGTCTTCTTGGTGGCATCTTCCATTTCCTGAAGTAACTCAGGGCCCAACACCACCTTCTCACCAACTTTTGACCAATAAAGAGGAGTTCTACAACGACGCCCATACAATGCTTCGAAGGGGGTCATCTTAAGGCTTTCCTGATAGCTATTGTTGTAGGCGAACTCAACCAACGGTAGGTGCGCATCCCAAGCTCCCTTGAAGTCCAGAATATAACACCGAAGCATGTCTTCAAGAATCTGGTTAACCTTTTCGGTCTGCCCATCGGTAGTTGGATGATAAGAGGTGCTCAGGTTGAGCTCGGTACCCAAAGCTTGCTGAAAACCCTTCCAAAAGTGCGAAACAAACCTCGAGTCATGATCAGAGACAATCCTCAGAGGAATCCCATGAAGTCAACTATCTCAGAGACATAGATCCGGGCCATCTTTTCAGTAGAGTGACATTCCTTGTACGGGATGAAGTGAGCCACCTTCGTCATGCGGTCCACTATGACCCAAATCGCATCATGCCCTCTCGGAGTACGGGGCAAACCCGTGATGAAGTCCATAGAGACATCTTCCCACTTCCATTCGGGGATAGGTAAGGGCTGCAGAAGACCACCAGGACGCTGACGCTGAGCTTTCACCTTCTGGCACGTCAGACATCGAGAGATGAAGCGAGCTATGTAATTCTTCATACCAGACCACCAAACGATTTGCTTCAAGTCATGATACATTTTATTATTGCCTGGATGACCAGATGTGCGAGACTCGTGAGCTTCCCGGCAAATACTATCGAGCAATTCAGGAACATCAGGAATGCAGAGGCGGCCTCGAAAATGCAGAACATCGTGAGAGATAGAGAAATCCGGAAGAGTCCCAAGTTCAACCTGTCGGCGGATGCGCTGGAGTGCGGGATCAGATGGCTGTAAATCCTTCACCTGCTCTACCCATAACGGAACGGGAACCTCTTCATGACCTTCTGGCGCGATGGATATATCCATCCGATCGAGGTCATCAATCAAGGCTGCTAGAATAGCTGACATGGGTGCACAAGCGGCTACGGAGGCATGCCAGCTCAACGCATCTGCCACTAAATTGGCTTTACCAGGAACATATGTGAGCTGCAAGTCATAGTCTGCCACGAACTCGAGCCAACGCCTCTGACGAAGATTGAGGTCCTTCTGAACAAAGATGTACTTTAAACTCTGGTGGTCGGTGAAAAAGTGACACTTCACGCCATAGAGATAATGACGCCAATGCTTCAGAGCAAACACATCCGCAGCGAACTCCAGATCATGAGTGGGGTAGTTGCGTTCGTGAACCTTCAACTGCCTCGACCCATAAGCAATAACACGATCATCCTGCATCAGGACACAACCCAAACCAACTCCGGAAGCATCAGTGTAAACTGAAAAGTCCAACCTTTCTACCGGGAGGGCTAAAACAGGCGCTGAACACAGACGTTGCTTCAACTCAGAAAAGGATTGTTCGCACTGATCTGTCCACTCGAATTTAGCATGCTTTTGAGTTAGTCGAGTCAGGGGAGCAGCAAGAGAGGAAAAACCCTTGACGAAGCGTCGGTAATAGCCAGCCAAACCAAGGAAACTGCGGATCTCGGTAGGGGTAAGAGGTCGCTTCCAGTCCATCACTGCGAAAATCTTGGCAGGGTCAACAGAAAGTCCATCCCCTGAAATGACGTGGCCTAAGAAGGCGACACGATCCAGCCAGAACTCACATTTTGCCAACTTTGCATAAAGCTGATGCTGACGAAGGGTGGAGAGAGTGAGTCTAAGATGGGCTGCATGCTCCTCGAGAGTCTTGGAGTAGACCAGGATATCATCAATGAAGACGATGATGAACTTGTCCAGGTACTCACGAAAGACACGGTTCATCATGTCCATGAATGCCGAAGGGGCGTTAGTCAACCCGAAAGACATGACCAAAAATTCGAAATGACCATACCGAGTCCGGAAGGCCGTTCTGGGGACGTCGGAGTCCTTGATCTTCAGCTGATGGTAGCCCGACCTGAGATCTATCTTGGAAAAGACTGTACTGCCTTTAAGCTGATCGAATAAATCATCCACACGTGGAAGGGGATACTTATTCTTGATGGTCACCTTATTAAGATCTCGGTAATCGATGCACAATCTCATGGATCCATCCTTCTTTTTCACGAAGAGTACAGGAGCTCCCCAAGGTGACGAGCTAGGGCGAATGTACCCACGCTCAAGCAATTCGTCTAGCTGCGATCTGAGTTCCTCTAGCTCACGCGGTGCCATGCGGTAAGGAGCTTTAGATATGGGGCGCGTCCCAGGCTCTACATCAATACAGAACTCCACATCTCGATCAGGGGGCATCCCAGGCAATTCGGCGGGGAACACATCAGGAAACTCCGAAGCAACAGAAATGGACTCGAGTTTAGGAGAGATAGCATCCGAGTGCGAAGCATAAATGAAGCAGACAGAACATCCTTGGCTAAGAAGTCGAGTGGCTCGTACAGCAGAGATTACCTTCAGGTGACTGCGGGTTTGAACATGAACGTTGTATTCCTTGCCATTAATGCTGAGATTGACCCTCTTCGCCACACAGTCCAGCTTTGCTCGATACGCGACCAACCAATTCATGCCCAGGATTACGTCGAACTCTGTCATATCCAGAACTATGAGGTCAGCGACGACTTGCAATTCTCCAAGCAGGATCGGGCAATTGAGAACGCCTCTGGTCGAGAGATGCAGATGACCGGGTACATAAATCTCAAAAGGAACCTCAAGCGGCGAAGTATGCCAACTATAAAGGTCCACGATGCGGCGGGCGATAAAAGAGTGCGATGCACCGGAGTCAAATAAGATTTGCATCCACTTATTCTTGACCCTAAAACTTCCAAAAAAGGAAAACATAAAGCATAACAAGTTTATTCGACTAAGGCAAGTCAGATTTAAGAATGCAGAAAAATTTAAAATTCTACACAAAACATACCAGAGATGACGTCGGTAGATGCGAGCGCCTCGCCCTGAGTGACGACGTTCAGCACAGCCCTGCCCTGAGCTCCGGGAATAACTTGCAGAGGTTGAGAGGGGATCGGGCTATCCTTTATGGGGCAGTCGAGCATGAGGTGCCCAACCTGCCCACATTTGAAACAGGCCTTCTGCTTGCGGCGGCAGTCCTTTACCAAGTGGCCCGACCTCTTGCAGAAAGCACAGACGGAGGCAGCGGAGGCAAGTGTCATCTGAGGTTGCTGCGCAGGAATAACCATCTTCTGCTTCTTCAGGAGGGAGCGGCAGACTTGGGCGACATGGCCCACCTTGTGGCAGAAGGCACACACCTCTTTGGACCTGGGGCCTTGCTGCTGAGCTGGAGCATCCTTGCGCTTGAGGTCGGATGCGGCGGCATTGCTTGTTCCATGCTGGGCTTTCTTGGCAGAACGATCCAACTCAATAGCTTCCACCTGCAAGGCGGCTCCCACGGTCTCCGCGTAGGTGGTGGCGCCATGAGCTACCACAAGCTGGCGGAAGTCATGATGGAGCCCCTTCACGAAACGGCTGATCTTTTTGTCTTCATCCGGCACAAACTCCGGAGCAAGGAGGGAAAGGCAGGAGAACTCTCTTGCGTACTCGGTCACTGTCCTACCAGTCTGCTGAAGGGACAGGAACTTCTCAGCTAACTTGTCTCGTTCCACGGAAGAGAGGAAGTTCTCCATAAGAGCATCCTTGAACTGTCTCCAAGATAAGGTGGCAGAATCAGGGAGGCTGCGGCGCTGGAGCCACCAAGTATAAGCATCCTCAGACAATTGATAGGCCGCAAGGAGGACCTTCTGGGTCTCGGGAACTCCAGCATACTCAAAATGCTTCTCCATTTGGGAGATCCATTCAGTGATCACGAAGAAGTCTCGATTGCCATCGAAAGACGGCGGATTCAGCCTCTTGAATGCAAGAGTATCTGCCATTGCCACTGGCGGGGCAGGCAGGCTTGGCACGAGCGGGGGAACCAAGGTGACGGCAGGCGAGCCGGTCCCAGAATCAGTTGCAGGAGGGGTGGCTCCAGGAAGGGCAGTAGAGTTAGTAACTGCAGCTGTCCCTGCACTGCCGGAACCAAGGGCTGGGTCAGGAGTTTGACGATCCTCTTCCAGACGGGTGAGACGTTCCAAAATCTGCCTCATCAGCTGGGCAGTGGCATCTCCAGATGTTCCTCCCGCTGAAGAGGTAGCCCGCTTGCGTTGCGATCGCTTCGAAGCCATCTAGAAAGAAACACAAAAGAGTCAAGTAAGAGAAACAGTCAGGCTAAGCTTAGAGGATTGAGACTACAGGTTCTAGCATTCTAGTACTGTTGAATACGTAAATCATGTAATAGTTACAGCATTTTCAGTGGATAACTCTAGGTGGTAATCATGCAAGTGCAAATGCGACGATAAGATCGCGTGCGATAGAAGAATGATTTGAAAAATCCATGTGTGTACAATCGTCATCTGTTGCTCTCAGCTTAACACTCGTGCAATGAGTTATGTCATGCATGCAATGTATTTATGCCTACAATGTATCCTTAAGAATGTTCATGTATGGATACGCATGCCATGTTAAGCGCCCATATCACTTAACATGTCACGCGCATGATGATTCTAATGTCAGCGCACTTGAAAATATTAAACCGCCCATACAATTTAATATTCGCAAGCGGTGTATATCCTAGTGGAAATTCATAAGCATATAAATGTTAAGTTTGCCCATACTCCCTTAACATTTGTACGCATACTACTCATGCTTATGAGTGAGTGTGTGCGTGTTTCAGCTTCGAACAACAGACAACGACAAAGTGAGTGAGGAAATGATGCATGCACGTATATTTACATAACGGATTTCAAAATTTATGAAAATTTTAAAATATTTTATCTTTAGATGCTCAACCTAGCTCTGATACCAACTGTCACGACCCGTCTCGACAAGAGTCAGAGCGCACTTCGGGCGGGCCGTGATGCCACAGACATGAGCAAAACAGGAAACCATGCCTGCTAAGGCGGAAACAGAAATACTACAATAGTTTTGAATTTATTACTTTGAAAAGAAATTAGTATATTTTATAAGTATGCGGAAGCCACAATGAAAGGTTAAAGCTATGCATTTTCATTAAAATCAGATGTCATACATTATACTTAAATGATGAACATGCAATGAGTCACAATAGTAAAATGCTATAAGTAAAATGATTTGATACAAGCAAGAACACCCTAAGAGTTGTCCACAATACCAGAGAAAATGGCTGACAATAACTAATACAAGAAAAGTAGATCTAACAGTACTGAAACAAAATACATAGAACCTGCTGACACAGTAATCAAAATAGAACCTCCAAGCAAAACTGCAGCTGAACGAAGAAAACTCAGGGAGCAAACGGCGCAAGTCACGAACCCTAAGGCAAATCCAAACAGAAGGAAAATGCCTCAGAACAAGAAAATAATAGAAAACAAGCTGTAATCTTAAGTACATGCAGAAATAAATCTAAAGTACCAATTAACTCTTGAAACAGGCTAGAGAAACAGGCAGGTAATTGAAACAAGCTGAAACTATCTAGAAATATTAGCCTACTCCGGAGTATAGCCTAAACAAGTGTTTTGCAACGACATAAGCTGTAATCAATGAAATGCGTAGATGTTTATAGTGGGCACACATGGTTTTACACTCAAGTCCAAGTGTAAGGCTTACCAGAATAAGGGTATTCCATGCTCACCGTGACCATGCAATCAAGACGTTGCACCACCTAAACCCTAGTTTCCACGATTTGCTTATGACACTCAAGACCTAAGGGCTTCATGTCTTTCCGAGGAGATTCCTATCACAACGCGACATGCTCACGAGTGGTAGTTCTTATGCTATCAGATATTGATAATAATTTAGAATACCAGTAAAATGAATTTAAATTCTTGTTTGCAAGCGAGAGGGAATTTCTCCACTTGCCTTAAGGTGAAGCCGCGACCACCAGCAACTGCTATACGGCACAAGCAAGGACAAGGCTCTATTGAACCTGTTCAGGGATAATCGCAGACAATATTTGATACGTGACAACAGAAAACCCTACGCTAGCAAGGCGGTTAATTTGCAAAAAAACTAACTCAAGAGCATGTTAGCAATTTACCTCCCTCAAGGTGAGGGGAGAAGAAGTTACCACAGGGATCCGGAGTTTGGCGGCTTTGAGGCGACGGGAACCCTAAATTGGGGAGGGTTCAAAGCGATTCCACCACCCAAGGAGGCCGGATCGGAGCCCACAAATCCACGGAGAGGCGGATCCGAGCAAACCCTAGACGTTCCCCACGCAAAAACTCGGCCCAGCGGAGAGGAGGAGGGCTGTCGACCTCTTTGGAGGAGGAGGAGCCACTGCCGGCCCTAGAGAAGGACGAGGCACAGCCTGCCGGAGGAAACGAGGGGCCTTGCTGCTGCCGTCGACCTGGAGAGGGGGAGAAGGAAACGGCCTTGCTGCTGCCGGCGTCCAGAAGAGGGGGTGAAGGAACCCTTGCTGCTGCCGGCGTCCAGAGGAGGGGGAGAAGGAAGCGGCGCTGACGAGGAGGGGAGCAGGAGGCGCAGGCGGCGTCGCCGAGTCGAGCGGGAGATGCGTGCGGGAGCGAAATCGGGAACGGGAGGCGAAGGCCCTAGCGGCGGCTTGTGGGTTTTGATTTACGGGAGAACTGGACCGGCTGGGCTTAAAAATAATAAGGGAGGGGGGAAATTTTATATCCTTATTATTATTATTATCATTATTATTAAGTTTATACTTTAAGGGTTGTTACAACAAGCCATCCCAAAAAGGGCATCCCACGATGATAAAGACTCATGTACGGCCCAGAGCCAATCCAGTCCCAATCCCACAGGCCCATCACGAGCAAAATTCGAGAGCATCAAGGAAGACCAAATCGGAGCCACCAAAGGACAGTGACCAAAAACATGCATGAATCCTCAGCGCGAAAACCACAAAGACGGCAGCCAATCGGTCCCAAACAGTGTCGTCGACGAAGAGTAGAAATCATGGGAAGGATTTCTTGAGCAAGTAGCCAAGGAAGTTGCGGACCTTGGGCTGAACGCCCGTCCGCCATATGAACTGCCAAGACGGTGACAAAGATGATGACAAAGCACCCCCATCAATAACGTGTGAAGGGTCAACCGATAAGCACTCATAACAGAGAAAATGTCATTCAAAGAATAGTGTCAAACCCAAGAATCTAGCTCCACACACCTCCCCAGAGGGATCGAAAGGATGGCCGCCGCATCATCGGCATTGAAAACTGCAACCCGAAAATATAACCGCAAACCGATATTTGACTTGTCGCACCCCGTTGTTAACCGCGACCCAAAATATTTAAATTTTTTATCCGCACACCGAATTCACTAAAAATATTTAAAAGCCAAACTATTGTAATATCCTTCGTAACTCTCAAAATCTTAAATAAACTTAATTAATTTGTTCATTTTACTTCTTCAAACCATGCATCATTCTCCTTATCGCAACCATACATATTAAGAAATTGAAAAATTAGGAAAACCAAACAACTACGCCATGTTAGAATGCGAATATCTGCAAGAACGAAACTGAAATCTTTCAATCATACAGAGCAAAAATCCTACAATCATACAATGCAACTCCAGTTTTGGAAGGAGATATTTCTCCTAAAATGGTGATTGCCGGACCCTCCTCTCCTTCCTAACCCGACCTAAGGTTTTCTCCTATTTAAGGAGAGGTATGGCCGGCCATCTAAGTAGGGCAGTGCAGAGGTGTATCGACAGCAAGGTTGAGAGCACGCTCTCCTTCCCGGAGGGCGGTTTTGCGGGTTCTTCGTCTCGGCGACATCCTTTTCTCGGTCGGCGAGCAGCTTCTCTCGCCGCCGTGTTCTTCCACCGCCGGCTTCGTCTCCCGCCGCCGATTTGATTCTCGTTGCATAGCGTAAGACCGGACCTTGGAGGATTCGGACCGCCATCTAAATTTTATGTCTATTCTTCTCCTTTATATTTAGCCGTATTGCATGTTTGAGAATTTTTGAGAATTATAATATTGATCTCTGCATGCACAGTGGACGTACTCAAATTTCGGGGAACCACTTAATCTTTGTGTTCATCTTTTGGGGTGCTTGCTCTTTATATCTTGTCCGTTATTATTTTTCTTCACGTAATCTCGTTCTTGACCGTTAGAAATTTATTTGAACAAGAGATCCCATATCTGCACTCGGACATCCGATTTTCATAACACATGAGTCATTCGATTAATTCTTCTATAGAATCGAACAATATGTCCATGTCAAAGTGACTACCAATATCCACTTCTACCTTTTCAAAGGTTTCATCATTTTCATTCTGACGTCTATAGAAATATGAAAAATAGGTACGATAAGATTCTGATAAGAACATGTTATATTGAAAGTAATTAGTAGATGATTTACTATTACTTATCATAGGTAAAGACGAAATTGCACCATAATCCAGCAATTTGATAGTATCACGTGAAAATTCCTCCATATAGAAATAACCTACAAATAGAGCAAAACAAGTGAAAAAAAATACCATTGAAGATTATTATTCAAACTCAAGTATGTTATAACAAAAAATAAATAAGCTGACATCTCAATCAATGCCCAAAGGTAGAAAGATGAAAATTGAGTCACCCAAACCCTATAAAGATCCAACAAAAAATGCAGCAACTCCGATCGGCACAAATAAAGGAGAATGATGATGTTATCTGTTGGAGAAAAGATGTTAATGTAGGAAATGGTGGGCGTCAGAAGTTCCTATATTAGCGTCTTCAATGGGAGGAGGTGGACTGGGATTGTTGAAGGAGGAAGAAGATGTCAGTGGCTTCAGTGGGAGGAACGATGAAGGAGTTCTCGGTCGCCTGGCTCTCGTTCTCTTGTTTTCGCTCCTGTTCATTCTCATGTATTTCGGTCTACCTTGAAGATCTTGGCAGGCAGTGTAACTATCATATTTTGCCCTTTCTTCTCGATTTAAAAGAGGCAGCACATGCGCTCTACTATGCTCTGCACCTTCTACGGCGCCGTCGCGGAACAAAATCTTCTAAAACACTTTGAAAGACTTTTGTGATTCGAAGTTTCCGGAAGTGCCGTGGGATATTGTACCTTGCGATTAATTTACTGTTGTTAGTTTGCATAGGAGGGAGGGCAATATTAATCTTAGGGCTGCATGAACTTTTGTGTGACTGTTCCCATTAGACACCTTACTTTTATTTTACAATATTTATTCTCAAGATTATAATATTATAATTGTTGAAATATTTATCATATATTCTCAAGATAATATATATTTTTTCGATTTTGAAAAACAATTAATATTATAATATCAAACTCTTAAAAACAAGATTATGAAAAACTTGTAAACAGAGAGATCGAGAAATCAAAGTAAGCAAAATAATATTTAGTTTAGAAATCAAGTATGGATAAGATGTGTGATCACTGCCCTAACGAAGTTGCACCACTCTCTGGTAGAGCTTTCAACCGATGCTCACTTTTTCAAGGTACAACACATGGCTAGATTCTGAAAATTCAGATGTTGTCGGACACGGCAGAAACACAGAGCACCCGAATTTCCACTTGATAAAACAAACGTCAATAAGGAAAAACATAAGAGAACGATTGTGTAATAATAAAAAGTTGTGATACGTAAAACATTCAGAAAAACCTCATATATAGGAGTCTCGTAAAACCGCAAGTAATAATCACGTATTTAATTTCCAACGGTTATATTAAGCAAATTCGTCGTGCATAGAAGTAAATATTTCCAAAGTAAAATTTAATGAGGCAAAAAACGTACACAAATCACACAACAGAAATCACGTAACGCGGAAGGAAGAAATTAAATCGACGTAAATCGATTTCTATTCGACGCACGGGAATGATGAAATTATGGCTGCGCGGCGAGAAAAGAGAATTCAAACGCACGTCGAAAAGCCGGCGGGAAGTAATCGATGTAGGTTGATTTTTAGGCTGGAAAGAAATCGACGCACATATTTGTCGAGGAGGAAACGACGTAATTCGATTTGTATTTCAACGTAAGTCGAATTGTGCACTTAAATTTTCTGAAGTGGCAAAATTATATTATACAAAAATTACAATTCAATTATTTCCCAAAATCCCAAATCCCAATTTTCAAATCCGGAGATCCGGTCCACTGCAGGGCATGAGCGTGCGTGGTTCATGGATTCTTCTTATGTTTCTTCAACACTAGTCCAAATGTAGGGACTAGTGTTGATCAAGAAAAATATTCTAGAATAATCGGTAGTCTCATGTATGCCAGCAAACTGTACGAGACCAGACATTGTCTTTTATGTTGGCATGCTGAGGTCGTTTTACCAGTAACCCAGGCAAAGAACATTGAGATGCCTTAGATAAGCTGATGAAATTAGGCCTGCAAGCGGATCGGTTCGGTTTTACGTAAAACCGAAACCGAACCGAATAGCCTTGGTTTTTACACACCCCAAACCGAACCGAAACGAATTCAATCGGTTCGGTTCGGTTTTTTACCCGTCGGTTCGGTTTTCTACATTTGCTTCGGGTTTCTATATTTTTGTGCCCAAATATGTCGTCTTTAACATATTGTCAACGCGTGGACTCTTAGGCACAAACATAAACTTCTCAACTCTACTCCTCACGGGTGAGAGTAATTTCTTGAAGAAGTATTTGTGCAAGTACAGTGATACAGTTCTAGAACTGTTGGATGCTTATAGAGTTAAGTTGGACATGGCAGTGGCAGTTCCCTCCAGTTATGTTTCTTATCATGCTCTGTACCAAAGATCATGTTGTGTTATATTGGTCATCCTCCCAGAGTGGATGGATTTTTGATGACTCATGATGTTCAGAAATTAGTAACAGTAAGTGCATCAGTAGATATATATTCACTTGGGTGGAGCTGTTATATCTTGGAAATCTAAACGACAGACTTGTATAGCTCTGTCGTCTATGGAAGCTTAATTTTGCTTTAGCTCTGTCTGTGTATAGCTCTGTTTGTGTATGCCTGATGACTTCGTCATTTTGATCAGATTGATATGCCCTTATCTTCAGGGCGCTGCTATTGGCAGTCCAACTTCAACTATGAGCAGACCATTGTTATAAACAACAGATAAAAATAAAAATCAAAGAGGCCTTTAAACCAGTAAAGGTGGTCTGCAGGTAGCCATTTTTCCAATAGCATGAGCCGCCATTAGCCATATGTGATTTGCCATTAAATATTTCCTATTTTTAATGCATCGGTTTGTTTACTTACTATTAAGAACATTAAATTTCTAATCAAATAAACCCAATAAATATATTAACTATACATAAGTTAATTATATGATAAAGTAAAATTTATTTATTACAAAAATAGAAAATGTCCGGCCTTAGCTAAAAAGAAGCCCGGCCTTAGCTTAAAAAAACATGGCCATCCTTATCTTAACAAAATATAAATAAATAAATTAATATGTAAGGCATCCTTAACTTAATAAAATATAAATAAATAAATAAATATGCCGGACATCTTAGCTTAACAAAATATAAATAAATATGCCCTTCAGGCATTAGCTGGCCTTAACTCAACAAAATAAATAAATTAGACTAGAGACGAGCTCAACTAGAGGCGGATACAAGGTCGACACCTTCTAGGAGCCGAGCTCAACTTGAGGAGGAGAGAAGGTCGACACCTTCTAGGAGCCGAGCTCAACTAGAGGCGGATCGAAGGTCGACACCTTCTAGGAGCCGAGCTCACTAGAGGCGGATAGAAGGTCGACACCTTCTAGGAGCCGAGCTCAACTAGAGGCTTATAGAAGGTCGACACCTTCTAGAAGCCGAGCTCAACTAGAGGTGGATAGAAGGGTCGACACCTCACAGGAGCCGAGCTCAACTAGAGGCGGATAGAAGGTCGACACCTTCTATCCGCCTCCAGTTGAGCTCGGCTCCTAGAAGGTGTCGACCTTCTCTCCACCTCTAGTTGAGCTCGGCTCCTAGAAGGTGTCGACCTTGTATCCGCCTCTAGTTGAGCTCGGCTCCTAGAAGGTGTCGACCTTTTCTCTATGCCTCTAGTTGAGCTCGGCTCCTAGAAGGTGTCGACCTTGTATCCGCCTCTAGTTGAGCTCGGCCCTCCTGTGAGGTGTCAACCTTCTCTTCTCCTCTAATTGAGCTCGGCTCCTAGAAGGTGTCGACCTTCTATCCGCCTCTAGTTGAGCTCAGCTCCTAGAAGGTGTCGACCTCTATCCGCCTCTAGTTGAGCTCGCTCCTAGAAGGTGTCGACCTTCTATCCGCCTCTAGTTGAGCTCGGCTCCTAGAAGGTGTCGACCTTGTATCCGCCTCCTGTTGAGCTCGGCTCCTAGAAGGTGTCGACCTTCTATCCCCCTCTAGTTGAGCTCGGCTCCTAGAAGGTGTCGACCTTGTATCCGCCTCTAGTTGAGCTCGGCTCCTGCGAGGTGTCGACCTTCTCTCCACCTCTAGTTGCACTCCGGCTCCTAGAAGGTGTCGACCTTATATCCGCCTCCAGTTGAGCTCGGCTCCTACGAGGTGTCGACCTTCTCTCCACCTCTAGTTGAGCTCGGCTCCTAGAAGGTGTCGACCTTGTATCCGCCTCCAGTTAAGCTCGGCTCCTGTGAGGTGTCGACCTTTCTCCTCCACCTCTGGTTGAGCTCGGCTCCTAGAAGGTGTCCACCTTATATCCGCCTCCAGTTGAGCTCGGCTCCTGCGAGGTGTCGACCTTCTCTCCACCTCTAGTTGAGCTCGGCTCCTAGAAGGTGTCGACCTTATATCTGCCTCCAGTTGAGCTCGGCTCCTGCGAGGTGTCGACCTTCTCTCCACCTCTATTGAGCTCGGCTCCTAGAAGGTGTCGACCTTGTATCCGCCTCCTATTGAGCTCGGCTCCCGTGAAGTGTCGGCGTTCTCTCCTCCTCCAGTTAAGCTCGGCGAGGTATCAACTCTTTTTTTCTCCTAAAGATGAGATCCCCTCCTGGGAAGGAACCTCGCGCATTTACTCATCTGGTGCCATCTCTCTGAACTGCGGGTCCAACATTGTTTTTCCGACCTCGCGAGCGAGCTCGAAAAAAGTGGGGATTGTGTTCAACCCGTAATTCGTCGAGATTAGAAAGGCCTAAGGAGACGCCTATCAACAAACCTCGCAAGGTGCAGAGGCGAGCATAGGGGAGAGCAGAGGCGAGCAAGGGGCAAGCAGAGGCGAGCAAGGGGCGAGCAGAGGCGAGCAGGGGCGAACAGAGGCGAGCAGGGGCGAGCAGACGCGAGCTTGGGCGAGTACCCTCGCGAGTATGGGCGAGTAGCCCTTGTAACTCGCGAGCGTAGGCAGTATACTCGCCTGTACCCACCCTAGGATTTCTCTATCAATAGACCCCCATGGGTACTAGAAATGACACATTTTGGAAGTGGTCGAGGTCCCCCCAAGCTGGATACTCGCCAAGTCCATGCCCGTCTAGTACCTTCGCCCAGCTTTTGGTTGCGGAGGTGAAGTTTCTCCCAAACTTCCGGGTATGTGGTGGGACCTCCCTGCTGGAGCACCTGGGGTGTGCTTATAGTCATTTTCTCTCTCCTATTTTAGCTATCCGAGCCATGGAGTTGGACCGCAGAATCAGTAGTCTCCGCTGCATTGGTCCGAATTTTGGAGCCTAGGATTTTCCTGGCTTCAACAGTTGGATCCTTATAGAATTAAGTTGGACATGGCAGTGGCAGTTCCCTCCAGTTATGTTCTTATCATGCTCTGTACCAAAGATCATGCTCTGTGCTATATTGGTCATCCTCCCAGAGTTGATGAATTTTTTGATGCCTCGTGGTGTTCAGAAATTAGTACAGTAAGTCCACCAGTAGATATGTATTCACTTTGGGTGGAGCTGTTATATCCACTACAACAAAATCGCTTTACGGCGACCGTTTTTTTTATGTCTTAGTGACGATTTCAAAGCGTCGCGATAGTTTTTGTGACATTTATAAAAACGTCACAAAATCGTCGTGATTGCACATGTCGCCGTAGCTCATTGCGACGCTTTCAAAAAAAAATGTCATGATTGTCAGTTACTCTACTGCGACATTTTTTTTCAAAAACGTCAAAAAACGTCATGATTGACAATTGTTCTACCGTGACATTTTAAAAAAAAATGTCATAATAAGTAATTGCTCTATCGTGACACTTTTCCAAAAAATGTCACAAAAAATGTTCATCCTACCACAACGTTTCTTAGCCAACGTCACGAAAGCCAAACTGTACAACATTTTTTTCCAAAAAAAAAACGTCGCAAAATATTATATTTAAAAAAAAAAGAAAATAAATTATGATAATACTTCTCAAATAATCTAAATACTAATCAAAATTCCACTAAACATTTACTTTTTATTTTAATTAATTTTAAACAACCAAACACAAATAAATAAAATATTCAATAACAAAGAGAAGTGTGTTAAATATTCATTATTTTATTAATAAAAAAAAGGGTGGGAGATTGCCTATACCCCTCAATACAGACTAATAGTACTTTCATATCTAATTAAACTAAATACATCAAAAAAAAGTATCTACAAAGAAGAAAAATCTATGAATGCACATTCTTGTACATATTTGATAGTCAATTGATGTCTTCTCCTCTCTTCTTTAGATAATATCCACTAACACGAAAATCAAGCTACTACCCTGCATCCCAAAATGCAAAAAATATGTTAAAAAACATTACTTGTATAGTAGTATCTCGAGCACCAGAATTTGGTAAAAGAAAAGATTCGATATATCAAGGAGCTTCTAAGGACACTGATAGATATATGTTTTTAGCATAGTAAACTAATTTTACATGCTTTCAATTAGTAAAAAATCATCAAACAAACTATATGCAGGCAATGGGAAATTAAAAAAATTGGTGGCAATTCATCAAACAGTTGATATGTGATTGCTAAGTAGTTAGGAGAGAAAGAGCTAGTTAGTAGACGGTGTATGGATTACTCAAAATTAACACATTTCAAGCATAGCGTAATTTTTTCAATCACCATAATGTAAACTATACATAAAACTCTAAGTAATCATGTTTTGTCAAAGTGATAGATTTTAAACTAAATATAATTAACAAAGCTAAATACTAAATTTATTATAAAAGAAATTGCACCAAAAGTGGAAGGGGTTGTACCTGAAAGATTCTGTATTTGCTAATCTTCAGCACAAAGACTACTGCATTCAGAGGAGTATTTGCTTTTATAAGAGCAATAGTAATAGATTATGAAAATTTTAATCTATTAATGAATGGGATATATCAGGACTACAAAATGAGCCAAAAACACAAATATGCTACATTATCAAAGAAAGCATAAATATAGAACTGTTAATGGAGATAATACCACGACTACAGAATGAGCCAAAACATTATCAAAGATTATCTCCATCAACATGCTACAGAATGAGCCAAAGCATCTATTGTGACAATAATTGATAATGTAGTATATTCTGATATTATCAACAAATTTGTTATCAAGATTGGCACAATTTGTAAATTACAATTTAATCTATAATGAACATACCACAAAAATGCAACTTATTTAGGAGTTCTACGTTTTGACACCGTTCATGTCCTCACAAAACAAACACAACAGTCTATAACTATGCATTTCTACCTCAGGTTTCTTCCTTTCTTCTTAATACCTCGGTTTGCTTGATGAAGTATGCAAGAGGCAGAGGGAGAACTGGGCGAGGGAATCTCTCTATGTATATATATAAATACTACTAGCATCATCGAACGGGCTTCGCCCGTTCTCGATGCGTCGTTGCGGGCTTCGCCCGTAACCAAGCGGGCTTCGCCCACTTGACATTTAAGCGGGCTTCCGCCCGCTCTCGTAGAGACGCTACGGCCTTTGGCCGCATTCACTCTTCTATATATTGGAGTACATAACAATAACAGTTGTGTAATGCTTAAGAGGTAGTCAAATAATAACTTTTAAATGAGAAAAACTCAAGTGAAATGTGAAAACAACAAAAATAAGGGAAACAATTACGATACCTTGTTTTAAATAAATCCAACATCTATTATTATACATGAATAGAACAAAATTCTGGAGGCTGAAGAATTATTTATTACATAAGGTAAATCTATTTATTACACGTGAATAAAAAGGTTTGTTAAATCCAGCTATCTGTTAGTCAGCCGAAGAACAGGGAGCCTCGAGCAAAGCTTGTAGATTAAATATGAGGACATTCACAATAAACAAATGAGTAATGTAGATTAACTATTTGGAAGAGGAGAGAGCCGATATATAATGCAATTTGATCGGAGACATTAATGGGATGGGAGACAGCAACAAATATGGAGACACACTGATACAATTAGATCATTAAAAGACTGCAACAAATTAGAGTGAGTTACCCTCATGTGCCCCTTGCTAGGGTCTTCGAATCCATGTTAGAATCTTGATGCTAGAACTAAATTACAGGGATCTGCTATCATTTGTCTAAGCCCTGTGCCTGCCATTTAAAAGATTGTGGAGTAGTGTCCTCACGAAAGTATTTCTATCAATATTTATATGACCAATATCAAAATTTGAAGTAAAAAAAACTAAATATGAATGATAGAGCCATTTAATGCAAACATTAAACCAAACAGGAACCTGATTTTTCTCCGGGGAAGCAGAGGCGGTGAGGTGCGGTGAAGATTGTGGATGGAGCAATGGCTAATTTTTTGACTGGCATACATGTTAGCCAAGTTTTTATATGTGGAAAGACTGCATATCAGCCAAGAATGGAAGCAACGTAATGATAGAAACATTCATTAAACCAAATAGGAACCTGATTTTTTCTCCGGCGAAGCAGAGGCGGTGAGGTGCGGTGAAGATTGTGGATGGAGCAATGGCCTAATTTTTTGGCCTGATTTTTCTCCGGAGTAGAGGCAATGTTAAAAAAAAAACTAACCCAAGATAGTAGATTGAGCATATATGATCTTGAATGAAATGCAACTCCAAAGCAATTTGTCAACATTGTGCTCAAAGCGGCATAGAGCATGCTCAAGCGGCTCCGTCCGCATCCATAAGTTGTTGACCCTTCAAAAATACATAAGACTGAAAGACAGTACGTTACAAAAGCAAAAGCACTCACGATATTAGCCTGTGAGTATTGTATCGCCATATGTTTGGCCTTATCAACAACAATCTCCTTCATCTTAGGTCTCTCCCTGCTTCCTCATCAGCTCAAAAACATAAGCATTAGTGAAATTACACAGTCTTGGGCTTTCTCCATCAGCTTGGCCTTATCAGCTTGGGCTTTCCTCCACAGTCTTGGGAGTTTTTTAATAAGGCATTTAACCACAACAACATCACATACTTCCTTGGCATACCTACATTACACCAAGTTCATAAATAGACACTACAATCTGTTGATAGACCCAACTCAATTGTCAATAGGATTAATATGATTTAAAATAGGATTGATGAGTTAAATTGTCAATATAGATGATAATATATAGTAATAATATTTAAATTCTACCTTCAACGACATAGGAAGAAAATGAATGAAGCATTTTATCAAACATTTCATGAGCATATGCACGTAGTATAAATATGCAGTACCCTAAGCAAGGGGGGTTTCAAGAACGGGGACGCATCAAGCGTGGTGAACTCGGACGGGCGGCCGGGACGTCCATCACAACTCTTTGAACTTACTGAAGCACCAATAAGATCATAGAAATTACATGAATAAAACTATTTTAACTTACTGAAGGAGAGTTCATTAAGAATAATTTATAATCAAACCTTAGAGACAGTGGCAGCATGAAATTCTTCCTGGAACTGTGCCTGGAAGACTGCAAATTTCAAGGGAAAGCATAAGTAAATGATGTCAAGAATTAAAAGGAGGCGAGTTGTGGAGTAGTTTCAGGAGCCTTCTTAGCAGGATAGGAGGAGAGTCAAGAAGTGAACGAACACGATGGAGTTCAGCCCTGTATTAATTGCTACACAGAAAACTCTCATTGAATGTATTAGTTCACAGGCGCCGAAACAATCGGAAGAAGTCAGACAAAGATCAAACTATACAATAAAAAATGAACAAAAACTTGGAGATCCTTTGGAAATGAATATATTTCTAGATCCCTACCTTACTGAAATCTCTGAGGCTCTGCTTTCCTGGGTTTTTTCATGGATAAATACTAAGAATTGTGTGCTATAATTAAATGCTATAGGTTGTGTGCATGTGCTGGTACCTGCATATTTATGTATAAGAGCAGATCTTGGCAAAACTATTGTCATCAAATTCCAATTGAAGCATTGCACTCAGGATCGCACAGGAATAGCATATGAATTGAGAACAATACACATCTCAAGAGATTAAAAAATGGAGAAAAAAAAAACAGTAAATGAATTAAAATTAAGCAGTGCAAACAAAACTTTTAGCCTTCAGATTACCAAATAGAAGTATGCACAAAACGTTAGGTGAATTACATGAATTAGCAATGCATACTGGAAGGAGGGAAATTAACATGATGCATTCCACAGTTATAAATTACTGGAAGGAGGGAAATTACCGTGCAAGAACAGGACAAAGATGGAGCCTGAATTACCAAATAGGCCAGTTGAGAGTGTGCGAGGATGTTGGCGGCATCGGCGGAAGTGCGAGCATGGAAGATGTCCAAAATCATTGCCGGCAAAGCTTTCCCGATGTGTGAACGGCGAGGTGGAACGGGCGAGGAGGGGGAGGCTAGGTTTCGCGAGTGGGATCGCGAGGGTTTTGCGAGCGGGAGCGGAGCGGTGTGGGATCGGTAGGGAGGATGTGGGGAACGGCGAGCGTGGAAGAGGAAACGTTAAGGGCACGCGTGGTATTCAAAAAGTGGGTATGAGGTGTTAAATTTTTGTGTGCTTCCAGTCACAAGGAACCAATGATGAACAAAGCGAAGTAAACTCTTTATAACTAGGCAACAATTACAAGAGAGAAGCTGACTACAAGATGTATACACCTTGAATCACGTCAGCTGATGATATATAAAAAAACAATAAAACTTGTCGCGGACAAGGTCCGCTTCTCCACTAGGTGACGTTGAGCTTGTCAACGCACTCTCCACTTCAACTCACTCAACCCTGCACTCTTCACCTCACAGTGCACTCTCCACCTCTCACTGAGGTGCGGGTTGGGGTTGGACCTCTTGGGGTGTAAGCACACTCCCACTCAGGCAACTCTTCTCTTCTCCTCTACTCTCTCTCACTTTCTCTCTCTTCACTTTCGCATTAGCGCTTTGCACATAGGGGGGGGGGGTATTTATAAAAAACACCCAAAGAGGGGTGGGGGGGGGGGGGGGGGGGGGGGGGGGGGGGGGGGGGGGGGGTGGACACACACACCACCACCCCATGAATCCACTCGCCAATTCACATTGCATGGCTCCACTCGCCTGCACCTTCACTCTCCATGCACAGCACTCCTCACTTCTCCACTTGGCAAAGCCAACAAGGCCCACAAAGGCCCTTCAACATGGCAGCCCCACTCTCCTGGACACTTCTCTCCATATCCACTCGCATGCTTCCATGCTCCCTCACTCGCCTGGGCCATCCCACTCGCGCAAGCCAAGGCTCCACATGCAGCCCACTACAAGGAGCAGCCCACTCGCCAATTTCAGCTCCCACTCGCCAGGGACACCACCTCCACTCGCCTAGGCAAAGCAACCTCCCTCTTCACTTCTTGGCAGCCCACAAACAAAGCAAAGCAGCCCCCCTCCGCTCTCTTCCACTCGCCAGCATGAAGGGGAACTCCTCCACTCGCCAGCATGAAGGGGAACTCCTCCACTCGCCCAGTTCAAGACTCCCACTCGCCCACCTCACCTCCCTGCACTCTCATCTCACTTCAAATTCAACATGAGGTGGAGTAATGCAGTGATAAAGTAGCGGGAAATCGTCCTATAAGCGGGAATCCGGCGAGGAACCATGTATTTTGAATTTCGGACTCCTCCGAAATTTTGGGGCTGAAGCGTGGAAGCGGGATAGAAGGAATAGATGCGCAAATCGAAATGGAGGAGTTCCACGTGGATGCATTTTAGGTTTTTTTAAGGAGTTTAGATGATTAGGTCATTAGGAACAATTGTGTCATAAGAAATAACAAAGTTGATACCAAAGCAAATATTCACATGAGCAATAACTTGCGCAAAGTATAGGTTCAGGTGCACATACAACTTACTACGAAAAAAAATTATTCATACTTACCAAAAAATATAAATATAAAAGTATTGTCGGATTAGCAAGGGTTTTTTTTGATTTGTAAGGGTGTTTTTGATTTGCGTCAAATCTGATTGTGAACATAAAAGTATTGTCAGATTTATTTACAAAAAAACTTTCATACTAACTGAAGTTAAGTTTCTTAGGTGAGGTTAACCCCAAATAGATGTTAGATGGAAAATAGCTCAAACTCTAAAATCATAATTCTAGTTAGGAACTACATGAAATCAATCCTACCATATAATCATAATTCTAAATGTTCAAAACAAAACTACTTTTTACCACAATAGCTCAAAATTGGAGATGAAGATAAAACAATGTCGTGAGTGGAGCTCTCTCTGCGGTTGGGATAATACATAAAATGACGCTTTTGGAAGTGGTGGTTCCAAATGAAGGCTATTCAAATGGGCAAAAAGATAAGAGTTTGTGTTTTCTTAAAAAATGTAGTGAAGAAAAAATGCTCAAACAAATAGAGTCTTAGTCATTATTTCGATGAGTGGCAACTAAGAAGTAGGAAACTTATGCCTTATTTGGGGCGGTGGTGTCGGTCGTAAACACAATGATTGAAAACTATGGTCATAAACAGAGTGGTTGGAAACTGTGTTCATAAACACAATTGTTGGAACGTATGGTCATAAACACAGTGGTTGGAAACTATGGTCATAAACACAATGGTTGAAAATTGTGGTCATGAATGACTTCTACCCCCAAATGCTAAAATAGGTGTGGTTCAGTTTGCACATAAATGAACCACATCCTAAACAAGGCCTAAGTTAGTTAATTGTAACTCCAACCAAATTTTAGATTCATGAATCTAAACGTGTTGTGGTGCATTTATTAGAATCCTCTTGTAATAATTTAGAAATCATCATAGGATCCCTAATCATGCTTAGCAAAATTGTGTTCTTTAAACACCTGCAAACTTTAGAATAATAGCCAGAAGATAAAGCTTATAAATCGAAGGAAACACTTATAAATCATACAACCTAAGAGATATAGACAGAAGATAAAGCTTAATCGAAGGAAACACTTGAGCGAAGAAATGTGCTACAATCAACTTCAATAATATCTATGTTCACTTACAATCCAAATATTATCAACTCCACCAAGAATGGCTGCCGCCAGTTTGACCGAAATGGATTCCAAGACTCTGTATTCCACCTTGGTACCATCTTCATTCTGCAAGGAGAAACAACCAGACCAATGAACAAGAAAAAACAATATAACAACAATAGAGAGAGTCCCTATGAGGGAAGGCAGATTCAAACAAGCTTTGTAACAGCATTGAAGCAATTACCTGAACAGAAACACGCTTCTCGCCGTATACAGATTCACCGGTGACCAAGTTTCTTGTGCAAGTGCGTCTTCTTTGCCCTTGGCCACGAAAACACCATCATGTCGGTGGGGCTGCACCACGACTCTGTTTACGCTCTTCATCCCTCCTCGGCCAAGGCGCTGGTCGCTTACTACCCTCTGGCCTGCGAGGTGATCACCAACTCCATGGGCGAGGCGGAGATTCGCTGCAACAACCGCAACGTCGAGTTCATAGAAGTGCTCGCCGACGTCAAGCTCGCCGACCTCAACTTCTATGACGCCGAGGAGAGCTTCGGGCGGAAGCTTGTGCCGAGAAGAAGGCCGGCATGGTCCTCACTATTCAGGAAGCTTGCACGCAGGGGAAACTTGAGGATTCGCCGTCGAGTTGGGCGTGAGAGGCAGAGGATTCGACGGTTGATTTTGCACGGCGGGGGGTTCGCCCTTCAGTTGTGCTCTCCGTGGGATGACCTAGATTGCCGGAGGAATGTAGAGGAGGAGAAGTGGAGAGGGGGCTGGCACGATGAGAGGAGAAGCAGCAGAAAAATGGGCCGCCGGGATGTAGAGGAGGAGATGGAAAGACATGTGCCGTGATGTACAGCTTGATGGACTTAAAGCTGGCAGCTTTACACGATGGGATGGGCTGCCGTGGGATGTGATTTAGCATGAGAGCAAATTTACTTTAGTAGCCCTTAATTTTTAAAAAGATTTGAATTGTTTTTGAATGTTTGTTGTCTTTAATTAAAATGAGTGAGGGTATAGGTAGTA
The DNA here is from genome assembly GCA_033032865.1 of Dactylorhiza incarnata. Taxonomy (NCBI): domain Eukaryota; kingdom Viridiplantae; phylum Streptophyta; class Magnoliopsida; order Asparagales; family Orchidaceae; genus Dactylorhiza; species Dactylorhiza incarnata. The sequence goes on along the minus strand of JAWHQI010000659.1, from coordinate 67,965 downwards.
CGAATGTTGCACCAAATGGTGTTTTTCCTTTATAAAATAGTATAGATAGATATATATATAAATTCGTCGGTTGGACAACACGGATGATGACCTTCGACACAAGTGTGAAATATTATTTAAAAGTGGGGCTAAAATATTAGTCATGTATTAGGTAACTGATTACGGGTTAGGGGAGGAAATGAAAAAGCTACAGCTAATTTACGGGTTAGGGGAGGAAGTGGATCGCCGGTTAGGGGGGAGGAAATAAAAAATAAAAAAAAATATTCTAAAAGTGACAATGAAAGTTTGGAGGGAAACAAATTTTTTCCTCCATAAATAATTTATATTAAAATATTACATGAAAATTTTGGAAATGTATATTTCATTTTACTTAAAACATGCATTTTGTAACAAAATAATTCATTGTTATTTTTGCACCAACAAAAATAGCTGTTATTTTTGAAGGTAAACGCAAAATTCATATACATAGGAGCATTTGATATGAGGTTATGATCTGTCATCTTAGACTTTGTTTAATCGACTCGTCATTGATCGATGCAGTCATTTTCATCGTTACGTAACTCATGATACTTACAATATTGGAACATTCACCTAACGCCTCATCGATCAATGTAAACATATTCTCCATACAGAAAGAAATATCTTGGTATGATATATTGCAGGGTATTCCATAACTAGTAACATTTGACAAGATCATTGAGCTACAGGCCAAAGAATATATGGCTACATAATGTACGTATGTATGCTGACCCTAACAGTTATTTACGTTTGTGGAGACATATAATATCCACAGTGAACGCATTCATATTATATATATATATATTTAATTACTTTATCAAGTTTACGATCGAGATCGTCGTTATCATCAATATAACTTCACTACCATAAAAAATATCATTATATATTAGAACTTTAACAGAAGATCGTATGTTTTGATGACGCCGCGCTCACCGTCTGGCGCAGCCGTCTCCCAACCATGGGAGTGCGGATAGTCAGGTGTATGGTGATGGGTGTGCTCATAGCAAAATACCCTATCATGGCGATCGATGCGCATAGCCAAGCGTATGATTATAGGTATGCGCATAGCAAAACATGCACCCCCATCATGAGGCCACGGTGTGTGCATAGCCAGCGTAGTACGTAGTACGTTATGGGTGGTGCTCATAGCAATTAAATACCCCATCATGGGGGTGTGCGCGCATAGCCAAGCATATGGTTATACCGCACCCCATCGTACATGCATGCATGGGGGTGTGCATTCATATAGTTATGTGCACATAGCAAAATATCCGGCCATCATGGGGTGCACATAGCCCCAAGCGCATAATTATGGGTGCATGTGTGCATACAAACTACGTACCCACTAGCATTGAAGTACGCACATAGCCAAGTGTATGGTTATGGGTGTGTGCATATAGATAAGGCTGATATATACCATCAACTTAAACATGCATAATGTGCGTCGTATACGTACTTCATGATGTATTTCATGCATCATGCTCACTAAGTACATGACATGATTCTTCAATCATTTGATACATGATCTATTCACTTATATCCTTTTAACAAAAGATCTTCTCAAATGTTTGATAACAAATTTTGACAGAAAATCATATGTTTTGATGACGGCAAAAAAAATCGCCACGAAAAAATATGTATGTTGATGCGTTTTCATGCAAAATGACTAATGCTAACTTAAAGTTTTTTACGCTAAATTGAACGAACGACGAGTTCAAAAACGTAATAAATGCTATTTTATTTTAGTTTATGTTAGCAATGTATATGCTTAAATCACCTCTATGCATTGCATTTTATACGTTTGTTCTTTTAAACTTAATTTTACATTATGTTTCACAGGTGTCAGTCTTACAGTCAAATTTGTATTATTATTTTACACTAAAAATTTATTATTTAATGTTAAACAAATATTAAAGTATTCTACAATAATTAGTCAATGATTTTGTTGTTTTTAACATACAATTTTATTAACCACAAGCAAACTTATTATCTATTAAGAACATTTACTTTTTAAATATTCTTTACTTGCAATATAAAATGTAGCTTTATATAAATAAAATTAGTATACAATGTTAAATATATTTAACAATTTATCTATTTGTGTTTGTTTTAGATTCTTGGTGCATAAAAAGCATGAGAGGCCCAGGCTGGGTCAGGGCTTGTTCAATTCTCGCCCTACTACGTACAGGCCCCCCCCCCCCCCCCCCCTTTGAAAGGGGGCCTGGCTAGCCAAGTAATTGGGCACCGCCTAGCATTTAACGCTTGGCCAACACCCAACTTTAAACCTCGGACACCTGCCTAGCTGCTTGGCCTAGTAATGGGTCTGGCACGGTAGGACACAACTATATATGCAGTCTTGCTGAGGTTTCTAGGCTTGGCCCGAGTCTTACCGAGCAGACCCGTCCTTTTTGCACATTTACATGTTAATAGTAGTCGTATTGTGTTACTAATATTTTATTTTTAAATATTCTTCAATTTTATTTTGGAATATATGACGTTTGTTTCTCTACTTTTTTTTCCTTTTAGAGCATATTTGTATATTTAATATATATTTTTATTTATAAGATATGAAAATTTAATATTTAAAACATCCCCGTCCAATATGTCACCTACATTCGACATGTTACCGACATCCGACATATACAATCTTGACAAGGACTACTAGAGAGTCCAAGATGAGCAAGTAGAGTAGAGACATCTACTATACATTTGTTTTTTTTCATGTGATTCTAGTTCTAGTGAAATGCATCTCATTGGGAAAACATTATTTCATGATAATGTCATTTTGATGTAATTTTTTGTCTCTTTGCATTTCCTGGCAACTATATGATATTTATGCTACTTCCCTTGGATGAGGCGTCTTTTTCTGTATGATTGACTGACGCTCTTTGCATAATGATACTGATGAGTTGATCTCTTTTTCAGAGTGAAAATTCAATATTTCTGGCTTTTTAGCGGTCATATTGTTATTTATGAGAGGGAGAACGGCTTGCAAAAAGCAACTGTATATAGTCTTCCAGAAATAGGTGAAGATATTGGTCCACTCCAAAATGGTCGAGCAATAGATTTTGTTGATCCTATATACTCAGTATACCATAGGGAATCACAGTTTTCTTCAAGCATTTTACGCTTCTCTTACAGTTCGATGAAAACGCCTCCATCTGTTTATGACTATGATATGACTTCAGGCATTTCTGTTCTGAAGAAGAAAATGCTGGTAAAGTATACTAATACGAGAACACTATTCTTTGGTTTATCTATAGTTATATGCCTTTTAATTCGTAAGCACTTACTAGTTGTGGAGTTCTCTCTTTTATGTTGTGGCAATAAAATTAGATTAAGTCTTGTTCAATATCTTGAGGGAAAAAAATAAGCAAAATATGCATTTTGAAAATAAACCTTTGTATGAGCTAAGGGGCTGATAGTCCATCCTAGGTGTGCTAAGAGTCCTTTTTATTAAAAATTATGAACCAATGATACAACTTGTTAAGTTGATATTTATTTTCCTAAGTTGCATGCATATCAATTTATCTTTGTGTATATTGTTAATGCATTAATTTGATTAATTCTAAGAGCTGTTTTTTCTTGGTTTTTGTAAGGATAATTTGTTGTTGTACTATGGCGTCTCTCCTTATAGTAGTTTTGTGTTTGTACAATTGGTAAGATCAAATAGGATTAAAGTTTACTGGGAGGCTTTTGGAAGTCTTAGTATCTTTAATAAAATATCCATTGTAGTAGTTTGATATATTGTTTGTGCATAGCCTAGATGTATTTTATGGTGTCATACATGCAATGCTCGATGTGGTTATGACTTAGCACTAGATCGTGAGATCAACACTCAACCAGTATTTGGTGATATTTCTATTAGAAGGCAATATAAGAAAGCCTAATGACTAAACAAGGTTCATGTATAAATAAAAAAAAGTTCATGTATTGAAGTATACCTGTGATTGAATATTTTGACTTAATGGATGAGTTTGTTGTGTTATTAAAATATTAGCTGGAGGAGAAGTCCTTCATAGTTAAAGCAAAAGGCTTGACATTAGTATTCTTTTTTATCTTAGCTTTTATATTATCTAGCTATAATCATACTTATGAAAAAAAATCTATATTAGGCCACAATTTTGGGGAATTGAGAGACCAAAAATACTTGACTTTACATTATTTGTGTCATTTTTTTTTACTTTATACCGTTTGTTGTAACTCATAGATTTCCAGATTAACTATAATCACATTTCGTATCTTATGCCAGGTTCTCGGCGGTTTTGAATCGTCTGATTATTTGACTGAGAGGAAATGGGCTATCAGCACAGACGGCACCAAGGTGCCTATTTCAATTCTGTACAAAAAGAACCTTGTGAAGCTTGATGGATCTGATCCATTATTGTTGCGTGGATATGGCGCATATGGGGTAATATGTGAATTTATATATCCATTACGTGCTAGAAATTAAATGTACTTAATTCTAACAATTAATATGCAAACAAAATCTCATAGCTACTTCCTAATGTTAATCTGCCGGTTTTGATTCTCTTATTATTGTTGTGAACTATGTAGCGATTCTCTCGACACCATGGATTGTGCAGCGGGATAGCAAGAGTGCAATCGAGAGATAATAACCAAGAAAAAAATAGAAATCAATGTAGAAAAGAAAACGAGAAATAAGCGACATAGAAATATACGTGGTTTGGAGTCAAATTCCCACATCCACGAGGAGAGCACGTGAAATAATCCACTAGAAACAAGGGCAAAATTAATGCAGTAAGTCCAAGAACCCGAGCGATGAAATGGGCCTCGAGTCGCCGGTGTTCTCCCTCACCGACGACCTAAAGTGTGATGGTGTCCACACATATCCGTCGAGAACCTCTCCACCAGCCGACGCCCCCAGACGGAATCCCTCCACCTCGCCGGTGCTCCCAGACGGAGTTTCTCCATGCACTTCACTGGCGCTCCCAGACAAAGTTCCTCCAAGACAAGCAGCTGAAACCCTCACACTCCTCTCCTGTCGAAAACTTCTGACCCTCTCTTTGTTGGAATAGTGTACCATGTACCCCACATTTTCTATAAAATCTAATAGCTTAGGGTTTAAAATAAACTCAACAAGTGAACCAGCGGTTCAAGGAAGAGGAATGAAAAAAGGGCAGCATAATGCGAACCAATCTCCACCTTGACGCCCTTTATGTCGAATGCTTCACCTTCAGCTTAGATCTACTCTCAGAACACCCCCATCTCCCTGGGGTCACCACGATCAGCTGATATACATGTGATCGAACAAAGTCAAGGTAATGCTTAAACTTAACTCCTGGCATAGGCTTCGTCAACCTATCTGAACATTGTTGTCCGTGGACACTTTAGTAACTGAATGTCACCTCCTCCAACGAACTCCCTCTATTTTTGGTAGCGCACGTTAATGCGCTTTGTCCTTGCGTGATAGACCATGCCCTTTGCAAGATAGATTGCACTTCGTCTGTCGCAATACAGCTCCACCGACTCCTAAGAAATCCCGAGTTCCTGGATAATACCTCTGAGCCAAATGGATTCTCTTGCAGCCTCCTCTGCATCAATATATTCTGCCTCAGTCGTGGACATAGCTACTATATCTTGAAGAGTATCTTTCCAACTGATAGGAACTCCACCTAGAAAGAAAATGTACCCCGATGCATATTTCCTTCTGCCGAGGTCACCTGCGTAGTCAAAAATCCACAAAGCCTTCTAAAACTCCAGCATTTTTACTCCTTTTGAAAGTAATCCAACTTCTGAAGTACCTTTCCGGTATCTTAAAATCCACTTGGCTGCATCCCAATGTTGTCACCCTGGATTGGCCATATATCTGCTAACAAGACTCACGGCTTGAGCGAGGTCAGGACAAGTGCATATCATAACGTACATCAAACATCCCATCGCACTAGCATACAACACTTTGAGCATCTTCTAGAGTTCCTCCTCTATGGATGGGCGTTGATCCAATGATATCCTGAACGATTATCCCAGAGGAGTCGTAATGGATTTAGAATCCATCATGCTGAACTTTTCCTGTACCTTTTGAATATAATCGGTCTGTGATAGCCATAACAAACTGTGCTCCCTTTATCTCCATCCTTAAGATCTTCTGAGCATGGCCAAGATCTTTCATCTCAAACTCAACATGTATTTATTTCTTCAGTTTCTGAATCTCTCTGTCTGACTTGCAGACAATCAACATATCATAAACAGAAAGCATCAAAACCAGAATAGTAGCTTCAGCAAGAAATTTGTAGTGGCCACAACTGCCATGCTGGATCCTATTGTATCCATGTGATACCATGAAGGTGTCAAACCATTTGTAACACATCCTCGGAGCCTACTTCAGATCATAAAGAGACATTTTGAGCTTGCACACTTTTTCTCATCACTGGCTTGAATCAAGCCCTCAAGTTGCAATATATAGATATCCTCCTCTAAACTTCCATGCATAAAGGCAATCTTTATGTCCATCTACTCTAGCTCCATGTCCCACATATCTATCATTGTGAGTAGCACCCGAATAGAACAATGCTTCACCACATGTGAGAAAATTTCATCAAAGTCGACTTCGTTCCTCTATACGAAACCATTGGCTACAAATCTTTCTTTATACCTCCACTATTCTTTCCCTGACGTGGGCTCCTTTTTTCTGCACACTCATTTGGAACTGATTGCTTTTGCTCCTTTTGGTAGACTTACCAAATCTCAAGTCTTATTCTTATGAAGAGAGCCCATCTCTTTCATCATACCTGATTTCAAATGAGAATTGTCTCTTGTATTTATAGCTTCTTGATAAGAACATGGGTCTGAGAAAATCACCTGAAATGCATATGCTATGATGTCCTATAGCATGAGAGGAAGTCTAACCTCTCTTCTAGCATTTTCTCTAGCAATCGAGTACGACTCCACGCAGGTTGTGCAACATCTGTCCCTTCGGAGTCAGAAGAATCATCATGGTCATCTACTTTGCCACTTCCATCCAACTCCACCTCCACTGGTGAGTCATAATTATTCTCCACCTCTTTCAATTTAGACTGAGACTTCTTTAGCATAGAAGCCTCATCAAAGACCACATCACGGTTCAGCTCAATCTTCTTTATCACAGGATTTCACAACTTGAATCATTTGGTGCCGGCCTTCAGCCCAGATAAATGCATCTCTTGGACTTAGCATCCTGGTTGGTTGTCTCCAAATCATGCAATAATGCATAGCATGACATCCAAAAATATCAATATTAACAAAATCAACTGGTTTACCTGACCATACTTCCCGTGGAGACATCAGATCTAACGACATGGATGGAGAACGATTTACTAGATAGCAAGTTGTATTAATAGCTTTAGCCCAAAAAGATTTGGGTAGGTCAGAAAACAGTCGCATGCACCATGCTCTTCCCAACAATGTTCTGTTCATTCTCTCCGCAACTCCATTCTACCGCGGTGTACCTGGGATGGTAAGATGTTGAGTGATGCCCTCTTGACTACAGAAAACTTGAAGCTCATTAGAATTATATTCGCCGTCGTTGTCAGATCTGAGATATTTAACCTTCTGTCTAATTTGTTTTTCTATTGTGATAAATTTCCAGATCTTGAACTTTTCAAACACTTCAAACTTGTGCTTAAGAAAGTTAATCCAAAACTTTCTTGAAAAATCGTCAATGAAGGTCATAAAATACCTAGCACCTCCAAGTGATGGCTCTAGAGATGGACCCTAAACGTCCGAGTGAAAATACTCCAGAATCTGCCCGCGTCTCTTATTTGATGTCACAAACTTCACCTTGCTCTTATTCCAGAGAATGCACGTCTCACATAATTCAAGTTTGCAAGTTTTGACCCCTTGCAACAAGCACTTCTTAAGTAACTCTAGCAACCCTAACTCACTTCTTAATCATGTATGATATCATATCGTTTATTCATTTTTTTCTTTTAGAAGTTTTTTTCTCACTATCATACTCTACTTGGCCACTTCTTTGTCCAGATGAACATGTCTTTTAAGAAATATATATTTAGCAAGAAGTCTAAGCTTATTTTGCCCAGTTTAATTTTTTTTTACCCTTCTATTGTCAGACATCCATGGAACCTAGGTTCGATGCATCGTTGTTCTCGTTGGTGGACAGGGGTTTTATATATGCAATAGCTCACGTCCGAGGAGGTGATGAAATGGGAGGAAAGTGGTATGAAGATGGGAAGTTGCTGAAGAAAAGAAATACTTTTGCTGATTTCATTGCTTGTGCAGAATACTTGATAGAAAACAAATATGGCTCAAAAGAAAAGCTATGCATCTGTGGGTCTGGTGCTGGAGGCTTATTGATTGGCGCCGTCTTAAATATGCGCCCGGATTTGTTCAAAGCAGTTGTTGTAGAGGTTCCTTTACTTGATGTGATTACATCCCTGCTTGATCCAACAATCCCATGGACTACATGGGATTGGGAGGTAATATTTCCTACCAATTTTCTTCCAAATATTTCATGCAAAAATATATTATTTTCTAAGTGGCATTTATGTTGTGGCTCTTAACTCCGTTAGAAAATTCTCCAGAGTTTTTGAATTGCTGCAAGCTAATGGAGTTCCAATTCATCATTCTAGCTTTCTTAATGACAAGTGCATTTTTCTCGGTTAATTTATCTCAAATTAAGAAGGAAAGATCTCTTGTAAATGTCAATTGTTAGAACTGAAGAACTTCAACCCGAAATTAATTGGTTATAGGCGTAGGGGCTGATCATTTATTTTTTAGGGCGCAATTTATACAATTTTCTAGATGTGAGACTAGATTTCATAGCTAACCTATTGTTCTCATACATAAAATTCATATTATGCAAGAATTTTCAGCATCGCTACTTCTATTATTATTTTGAATGAGTTTCTGTCTTCATTATCTTATTGTTTCAAATTCTTAATATAGGAATGGGGCGACCCTCGGAAGGAAGAATACTATTACTATATGAAGTCATATTCTCCCGTTGATAATGTGAGTACCTGCATAGATTTTGGAAAACTAATTCGAATCAAATGACTTCGACCCGATCTTGTTACAACTGCTTATAGAGACACTACATAGATTTTGGAAAACTAATTTGAATCAAATGAAGTCATTTTCTCATGCCTAATCTTCTTATAGAGATACTGCATAGATGCTCTACTATGTTGTCCTTATTTTTATATCTGAATGAATATCTTTTGGGATTTTTGCAGGTAATAGCGCAAAATTATCCCAATATTCTTGTTACAATTGCTTTGAATGGTAGGCTCAAATCTTAATTATGTGTATATGTTGCATTGGTCTTTGTAACTTCATCTTAATATTTGGAAATAATGTGACAGATCGATCCGGCCGTATGTATTTCGAATCTGCTAAATTTGTGGCCAAGTTGAGGGCAACAAAGACAGATGCCAATATACTTTTGTTTAAATGTGACCTTGGAAAGTCGGGAATGTAAATCTCTCTCCTCGGCATACATTTGCTTCATTCATATCAATTGACTTCGACCCGATCTCGAGCTATGATCGGATTTGCGTGAAAACAAATCGTTGAGATAAATTCCACATTTACGTTGTTAGCAATTCTTTTGTTAACCTTTCATCCACATTGATTCGCTAAAAAGTAAAGGAAAAAAAAGCACGCGTATAAGTCTTATTTTTGGCACTTTTTGAGGTTTATCATAAGATTAATTGAGCTCTTTTTTGAATGATGTAGAGTTGAGAACATGCAAGAGGAAGCATTTACTTATGCTTTCATAATGAAGGCGCTGGACATGGATCCACCTGTTTCCCCATAGTTTGTTTGTTCCTCGTGTTGGAAATAAGATGTGTTCATGTCTCTCTCTCTTGGATGATTTTATCCGGCCTTGTTTTTGCTTCCAGTAGGCTCTTCTTGTGGTGCGGCTGTTGTGGACACGGAGGACGGCCAAGAGGAAGGGGCGTCAGCAACATGGTGTGATCACGAGTTATATTTTTTTTCCTTGTCGCATGCATTTCTTCTTTTACTGATTTATGCTTTTTGCCGGGAGAGGTTATATAACTCCCGTCTCTCTCTTGTTTTGGGCATCCTGTATCTTGGATTTCTAAATAAAAAGCCTAGGGCTGGCCAAGTGGGTTCCTCCCATTGAAGTTTGTTTCTCTCCTATCCCATCCCAAAACCTCCCTCACGTAACATTGGTCCGACCTGTTGGCCTACTCCTCCGATAATAAACCCGTCATGTTGCCCCTTCCTCTTGGCCGGCCTCCGTGTCCGCAATAGTGGCAACCGCATATGATTCATCGAAGACTCGGATATTATGAATTAGAAAAGAAAAGAGCCCTTGCAAATATGGTCTCTCTGAACAGTAAAAATTATGGTCTGCAACCTTCACATGATCCATATTTTCAGGATGGATTTGATGTTTTTCAGCCTTCACTCAAGGGTAAAGAAACAATGGTCTCTCTGAACCAGTTTGTCTTTGGTCTACTTCTCAAGGGCCCTTGCACCGCATGTTTTAAAAAAAATTTGTTTTAAATCTTAATTTTAAAAAAGAAAGTATATATATTTTTAAGAAAAATATATATGAGCAATAATATAATTTCAATCTCACTTTAAAAACATAGCAATAATATATGAGCAATAATTACCAAAACTTCCTCAGGAATTGAGTTGGTATAATTACATGCGTCACTCTTATTTTTAAATATCCCCTCAGTGTAAACTTTTCAGAGGTTTTTTTTAGCAAGGATGTTACGAAATGTGTTCTTACATGAGTGGTTTTTGTAATTTTATAAATAAGAGGAGTGCAATATGTAATTTAGCAAACTTAAAGGGTAGGTCCTTATAAATGACCCTATATATATTGTTAAAGGATACACAAAACTGAAATATATATAAAACAGAGAGGGAAAGGGAGGGAAGAGCAAAAACTAAAAAAAGATAATAAGGCTTAGCAAAAGTGGTTGATTTGACTTAGGAAAAGGTTGCAGGTGAAGGCTTATTTCCAACATATATATGTCACAAATTTAATTAATCTTGCACACAAAATAAAATATATGAAACCAGATTCTGATTATTATAATCACTAAATTTTTGAGACTCTTGATTACCGTGTATATAAATATTTTGTACGTGATGAAACAATTTTTTTTTATTACCCAGTTATCCACCTCCGAAGAGGAAACAAGCTTACATATAGGAAGGAGGAAAAACTAATAACTATAATGGACCCGGTCCAACATAACCGGTCCAGGCTAAACATAATTACCGGATCCACCATACCAATTTTGCTAAGAAGCCCATGAAACTTTTGTCCAGCAAGACCTTTGGTGAAAATATCGGCGAGTTGTTCTGCAGAAGGAACAAAAACTAGAGTAAAACTTTTAGCCTCAATCTTCTCTCTGATGAAGTGTCGATCAATCTCAATGTGTTTAGTACGATCGTGCTGAACGGGATCACTAGCAATACTAATAGCAGCCCGATTGTCAGTATAGTGACGAATCGTAAGACCTGGGTCAAAGCTCAATTTGGGGTCAACTTGAGGTGTCTAGCACCATAAATCACATTAATTTGATAAATCAAATAATGGGTAAAACTATAGAAAAATATTCTCCTAAAAATTTGAATTTTTGACACAAGGTAGTCATAGGGGACATACTGTTGGATCGATTGGCGCCCTTAGAGGGGGGGGGGGGGGGGGGGTGAATAAGGGAATAAAATTCTTTGTAAATTTTTACTAAATTGTTTAGAGAAAATTAGAACAAAATAACAATTTATCTTAAAGGAGGAAACAATTGTAATTTGCAATTCTATAAATTATGCCAAATGATATAAATCAAGTTAACACAAAAAAAAGACATGATTATATTATATGAAAAAAGTGTTTACATAAATTTGATTTTCATATCGCTAGAAATCGGAGGCGTACAAATGTAAATATCATTTCCTTTTCTATACCGACTTGTATCCCCACAAACCGGTTGGCTTTAGCCTATCCTTCCCCGGATAATGCCTCAAGCCGCTCTAGCCAATCCTTCCCCGGATATGGCCTCGAGCCCCCTAGATCTAATCACCTAGAACTAGTCGCCAACACAGGGCGAATTTCTCCCTAAGTCCTACCCAGACCTAGTCGCCAACACAAGGCGAATTCTCTAAACGGTTACAAAAATATATGAAATGAAAATAAAGATAACAAAAATAAAACTCCCTATATGAGATCTCTGAAGATGAGGATGAAGGATCTATGTAGCATAAGCGAGGTTGAAGCGATCGTTCTTCGGATGCAGCGTGGTGGCTTCCTTCTCCAGAAATCCTCTTTGGCTTCGAGTGGGAGATGAACTTTCGGCAGAGTAATAGCTCTGGAATTAAGGCACAAGTAATCTCTCTGGAAGCACTCTCAAAACGAGAGAGAGCCCATCAATTTATAGAACTTGAAGATAGCGCCTGCGGTAGCTCCTAGCGCCTGTGGTAGCGTTCATGTGGAGCGGTTGCGAAACCGTTGGCGACGTGGCGTTGTGCACGATCTTGAGATAGCGCTAGGCGGTAGCGTTTGTGTGGAGCGGTTGCGAAACCGTCGGCGGCGTGGCAGAACAAACTTTCGTCGAACGGAACAATTTCGTCGAACGAAATTTTCGTCAAACGAAATTTTCGTCGAACGCAGGAAAATTCGTCGAACGGAATTTTCGTCGAACGGAATTTTCATCGAACGAAATTTTCGTCGAACGCAGGCAAATTCGTCGAACGGAATTTTCCTCGACCGAAATTTTCGTCGAATGCAGGCAAATTCGTCGAACGGAACCTGAGCTAGCGCCTGGCGGTAGCTCTAACGCTGGCGGTAGTGCATTCTTCCAGATGTTTGAATTCAACTGCTTTCTACCTGTGGAGTATTGCACCTATAGTTCCTGCACACTATAAACACACGACAAGCAAGATCAAATACAATTTGGGATTTTTTATTCTCAAACAAAGGGATGTTACACACATGTCCAACAATCTCCCCCTTTTGATAATAACAAATCCTCTTAGCAAGAAATCAACAATAGTGTTTATAGTATATGATAAGCAAGATGATAGTGCAACTATAGTAAAGATGATAGTGCAACTATAGTATATGATAAGCATGATAATGTGCATACTCCCCCTATCTTAATGCTCCCCCTACATAAATGCAATTTATGTTTTACTCCCCCTAAATGATAGATTACATGAATGAATTAGTCTCCCCTTCTATATTTCTCCTATATAGATTCCTTCAATCAATCTCCCCCTTTTGGTATTATCAAAAGAAGGTAGGGTGAGGGTAGTAAGGAGGCATTTCTTATAAATGATAAAGCATGATCGAGCTTTTGTAATATAGATAATGATAAAGATTTTAAGCATAGTATATAAGAGATTTCAAATAAAAAGATAAGAGTTATAATCAAGTGGAAGATTATAAGAAACATCTTTTTGTAAACATGAAAAACATAAGTAAAAATATGAGTTTTAGTTCAAAATTGAAAGATGTTTTAACCTTTTTGAAATCTCAAAGTTTTTTATAGAGATACCAAGCATGAAATGAACATATCAAAGAGAGATTATACTACACTGTTACTTAATTTTAAGTTCAAGAGATACCAAACTATTAGAGAGATCATGCTATGTTATCTAGTGCATTTCTTATATAAAGAGTAGTATAGATAAAGCATTAGAATCAAATACTCACGAGAAAAAGTGTTATGAAAGATAATGATGTGCACATAAGTGTATTTTGGGCAATGTTAACAATTGATTTAAATCAACAAAATACAAGACATATGTAAAGTAAAGTGCACAATAAAACACAAGTAAATTACATTCACACACTTTTAATGCACATAATTTTTAACAAAGTGGTGTAATAACCAAGGTTTGCACAAGACACTTTACTATTCTTTCCAAGGTGCTCAACCTCACAATGCTTATGAAGACTTATCAGGAGGTTTAAGTAGTGCTTGGTGGAGTTATATTTCTCTACATATATAATTTTTTGTTCATATTTATGAAGTTATCTTTCGTTGTTTTTCTCATAAAGTGTGCTAAAAACATTTGATAATTTGGGTTGAATACTATAAAAAGAGTTATTCATCGAATTTGGTCAAATATGGACATTACTTGTATTTTTACATGCCTTTTGACAGGGAATCATGTCGGCACTTCTCTCATGGACATTTGTGCGCGAATTTAGCATTCGCATGGCTATATTGCGAAATCTGGGTGTATGTTACGGATCTGAAGGAACGTTTCGTTTTTGCCTTCCTGGTCATCATATGTGGCGTGGATCTATATAAATGGAAAATGGAAGAAAAGTAGAGGAAGAGGGGAAAAGTCAGAGAAGAGAAAAGGGTGATCTAGGGCTTGGACTGTGCACCGGCCAAGGGAGAGGATAGATCCGAATTTTCAACGCCATGGATTGTAAGATCTCTCTTGTTTGGTGTTCTTCTTTCTCCGCCATGAACTAAATTTTCTTGGTCTTGTATGAAGAAAGTACTATGTGTAACATCCCCAAAACAACTAGACCCCTAAGATGCATTTTGTCATGACAAGGTCATGACATTGCTCCAAGAAGACAAAATGGGCCAAGGAGGCCCCATGATTTCCATAAATTAAGAAGAAATGCACATTGGGGTGCAATTAGCAAATTTTGATGGCTTAGCTTAGGGATGACCAATATACCCCCAACAAGTCAACATAACCTCATCATGACCCCTATGACCATCCAAGGAGGTGAGTAGGCCACTAGGGACCCTTGGGGTCAACCAAATTGATCAAATTGACCAAAAGTCAACTTTGAGCTATCCTAGGTCAAACCTCCATAAATAAGGGCAATTGAACTCCAAATGATCAAATTGGACCCACCCTCATATGGAAACCTCCCTAGGGGACCTAATGGACCCAAAAGCCCCATCTTAGGGCCATCAATTTGGGGAAATTGGGCCAATTACTAAAAAGCCCCAAATTGACCTATTAATACTAAAAACTTAAATTGAACTTCAATTGACCCATTGTGATCAAATTGATCACCCCTAACACTCTTGGGCAACTTAGGGAGTCTAATGGCCCCACATTGGACCCTTGGTGTAAGCCAATTTTGAGGAAATTGGGCAAATTACCAATTTGCCCCAAATTACCAATTACACCCCTTTGGGTTCTAATTAGCCCCAAATTGACCAAATTGACCTAGCACAACCCTACCCAAACACTAAGGGAAATGAGTGAGACATAAGCAAGCCAAGGTGCACATTCAATTTGGAGAATTAAGGCAAAATCACCAAAATGCCCAAATTGCCCCTATGGGCAAATAAGTGCAATCAAGCCCCATATGACCCCACCATGACTGAATTCCTCTTGGAATAGGTCCATAGGGTCCAAGACAATAATGTGGGTCAATCATATTAAGTGGTGTGAGCTTGAGTCAAGCCCGAACCCAAAAATCCCCAAATTGGCATATTTGGGTCAAGTGAGCCCAAGGCTTAAATCAAGTAGATTTAGCCCAACCCCATGTCTCAATTGGTCAGCCCACATGGTGACCAGACCGTTAGCATGCTGAAAATTCGAAATTGGAGAAATGAATGCTTTGTCCAAGTGTAAGAAAGGGGGGGAAGAAGACAAGAAGGAATTCAAGGAGAATTCATGGAGTGGTGGCCACTTGGCCACCCTCCCTCTTTTCTGGACTGCTCTCAGCATCCCCAAGAAATCCCCTGCAAAAATTAGTGAGGTGGCAGCCAAACAATGGGAAGGGAGCTTTCAAAAATCAAGCTAGCCGGCCAACATTAATGGCCATCCAAGGGAGGGGCTGTCATTGGACCCAATTTTCTTCCCCTTTGCTTGAATTCGAGCTGAGGAGTGTTTTCCTGCTGAGCTGGAGCCGTGGCAGTGGCTACGGAGGGAGGTGCTGTAACATCCCCCAAACTCCTAGGCCCCTAGATGATTTTTGTCATGACAAGTCATGACAAAAATAGGACAAGTGACTTGGAACCCTAGGATGAAAATGGGAGAGGTGAAAAACTCATGGTGTGCACTTAGTCATCATGATCCACCCTAATGAGAAGTGAACCAAAAGGGAGGACAACATATCTTAAAAACCCCACATAACCATGAATAGTTCATATGGTGAGTTAAGTACACAAAGTGGGCCAGGAAGGCCCACATGAACTCATTAAAATGGGTAGGAATGCACTTTGGGGTGCAAATAGCAAAATGGATGTCCTAGCCTAGAGGGGACCAAAAGACTTCAAAAAGCCAATATAACCTCACCATGATCCCTATGACCCACTAGGAGGGCAAGTAGGCCACTAGGGACCTTTGGGGTCAACCAAGTTGGTCAAATTGACCAAAAGTCAACTGTGAGCAATCTTAGGTCAAATCACCATAATTAAGGGCAATTGAGCCCCAATTGATCAAATTGAAGCCACTCACCTATGGCAACCTCCCTAAGGGACCTAAGGGACCCAAAAGCCCCATCATAGGGCTATCAATTTGGGGGAAATTGGGTTGACTACTAAAAAGCCCCAAATTGACCTAAAATATGCTAAAACCCAAATTAACCTCCAATTGACTTGGCATGACCAAATTGATCATCCTCAAACCCTAAAGGGAGTATGTGAGACCTAAATGGAGCATAGTGTTCATTCAACCATGGAGGATTAGGGCAAAATCAGCAAAATACCCAAATTGCCCCTATAGGCAATTAGGTGCACTCAAGCCCCAATCGACCACACCTTGACTCAATTCTCCTTTGAGTAGGTCCATAGGGTCTTAGGGAGCAATGTCACTCAGTCACATTGAGTGGAGTGAGCTTGGGTCAAGCCCAAACCCAAAATCCCCATTTTAGCCTATTTGGGTCAAGTGAGCCCCAAGCCCAAGTTGAGTGGGCTTAACCCAACTCCATGGCCCAAGAAGGCAGCCCACACCTCTATCAGCCCCTAATCATCTGAAATTCGAATTGGGAAGGAGTAATGGCAAGAGAAATAGGTGATTAATGGAGAAAAAGACAAGGAGACAAAGGAGGAGGGAATTGGGGGATGAGTGCCAAATGGCACTCCACTTTCTTTCCCTAAGCATTGCTCTGAGCTGGGGCATCAATTACCAGCAGCCTGGGGCAGTGGGAGGTGGACTGTGGTTGGCTGCCAAGGGCGGCAAGGTTGGCCGAAAGCCACCTTAATGGCACCGGCCCATATACTCCTCCCCTCCCTCTTTTCTCCCTCTCACCACATTCAGAACTCCCAGAGCAGTCGAGCCCCCTCTTCAGAAGGAGTTTTCGAGCTCAGCCGCACAGAAAACGCCATGGACGCCGGGAATGGGAACGCGATCTTCCTCCGCCGCAACACCCGCCGCCAAGGCCGTGCTCAGGCAAGTTCCTTTCCCCCCTCCATCTGTGCTAGTATCTAGATTCATTTAGGAGAGAAATCGGGCTCAATTGAGCCCGATCCCATGTGAGATAGGGGGAGATTTCTCGAGCTTTTCTTCTTGCTTGGGGTCGCCGGAGAGACCACCTCCGGTGGCCGTGTCGCCGCCTGGCGTTAGCCACCACCTCAACGGAGGTGGTGGAGGCGGTGGCCGGCGGTGGGGAGCTGTAGGTTGCCGGGAAAATGCCCCGCAAAACAGCCCAGGCGCGAGAGATCTGGGCTGTTGGCTCATCGGGGACGATGAACCCTAGCCGTCCGATCTGGGCTTTTTGATAGGCGCAGACCAAGTTTTATTAAATTTATCATTGAATGATTTTGTCACACTTTTATACATACTTTCATGCCCGATTTTAAGGCCTTTAGAGGCCTTATTTCAAATAATGGCCAGAGACAACAGTTATAGCCCTTGATGTCTATTTTCCAATGGAAGTAAAATCAGGCCATTTGGTCAAGTATGGGGACCACAGCACTCATTCTAGTGAGGCTGGTCAAAAAAAAAATATTAATACCTTGATTTATGAAATCTGTCACAACAATTGCTGCATCTTTGGCCTGATGTTTGACCTGTTTACCCTCACAATTAGACAAAGTCCCCAACATCAATGTTGTAGATCTTTCTCTTACCTTTCCAATGATATGTTGTACATAATTGTTGGTAAAGTATAGCTCCCTATAGAGCTGTTTTAGTGTGGCATGTATAATGTTACAACTTTTGTAGTTTTGGAATTTTTAGAGGAATTGGTGCATGCAACATGGATGATTTTTTTGGCCATGCATGTACCCACTCTTAGCCTATGACTAGTGAGGAAATTAGAAATTTTTAGAGAATGTTTTTCTAAGGTTTTGCAAATTTCTTCATTTTGGTGAACTTAATGAGAATTAATCTTGCCTAGGTTTTTATTTAGTTTGCGTGCTGTTTTTAGAGGCCTTAGAGGCCATATTTGTAAAAATAGGCAGAGATAACATTTGTAGACCTATGGGTCTACTTTCATTTGCCACCTTAATCACTTAATTTGGTGCACTGTGCACACCAGGGCATCCATTCCACTAGGACTGCTCATTTTGTCTATTAGCAAACCACATAATCCTGCCTAGATTTTAATGTAGTTTACATGCTAATTTTGAAGGCCTTAGAGGCCATATCATGAAAAGTTGGCAGAGACAACTTTTGTAGCCCTTGATCTCTACTTTCTGTAGAATTTGGGATCAAGTGATTTGGAGCTCTACAGCTCCCTGTAGAGCCATTTTACTAGGACTGCTCATTTTGTCTATTAGCAAACCACATAATCCTGCCTAGATTTTAATGTAGTTTAAATGCTAATTTTGAAGGCCTTAGAGGCCATATCATGAAAAGTTGGCAGAGACAACTTTTGTAGCCCTTGATCTCTACTTTCTGTAGAATTTGAGATCAAGTGATTTGGAGCTCTACAGCTCCCTGTAGAGCCATTTTTCTAAGACTGATCATGTTGCCTATTAGCAAACCAATTATTCCTGCCTAGATATTTATTTAGTTTGCATGCTGTTTTTAGAGGCCTTAGAGGCCATATTTGTAAAAATAGGCAGAGATAACATTTGTAGACCTATGGGTCTACTTTCATTTGCCACCTTAATCACTTAATTTGGTGCACTGTGCACACCAGGGCATCCATTCTACTAGGACTGCTCATTTTGTCTATTAGCAAACCACATAATCCTGCCTAGATTTTAATGTAGTTTAAATGCTAATTTTGAAGGCCTTAGAGGCCATATCATGAAAAGTTGGCAGATACAACTTTTGTAGCCCTTGATCTCTACTTTCTGTAGAATTTGAGATCAAGTGATTTGGAGCTCTACAGCTCCCTGTAGAGCCATTTTTCTAAGACTGCTCATGTTGCCTATTAGCAAACCAATTATTCCTGCCTAGATATTTATTTAGTTTGCATGCTGTTTTTAGAGGCCTTAGAGGCCATATTTGTAAAAATAGGCAGAGATAACATTTGTAGACCTATGGGTCTACTTTCATTTGCCACCTTAATCACTTAATTTGGTGCACTGTGCACACCAGGGCATCCATTCCACTAGGACTGCTCATTTTGTCTATTAGCAAACCACATAATCCTACTTAGGAAATTTGGTGACATGAATGAATGCATCACCTCTAGAATTGTTGGAAAACCTTAGCCCATATCACCAAGATGTTGTACTAATCTCACTTTGGGCCACCCTTGGTTTTATGTGATAGATGTACCTTGTGTGTAGATAAGGTGTATCACTTCATGTTGATATCACTTTGGCTAAGACCATATGTGGTATGGGTGAGTGTATCACTTTTAGGTGTGAACATTGTAGCCTTTAGGTTACCTTTAAAATGTCACTGACCTTGTGTCATTTGGTTTAGTACAACTCCTTCTATGTCAATTTTAGTGAGACATGTCTACAATAGTGATTTGCTGAGTTTTATACCTTGTACAGCACTTGTAAGTTGAATTCACTCAGGTTGAACCCATATCTGGAGACTGTAATCAATATGAGTGTTGAAGCCCTTAGGTCACCACTAAAATGCCACTGATTTCATGACCTTGGGATAGGGGTAGCCTCTTAGGTCACATCTAGTGAGACGTGTATAAAAGTGCATCCGGAGGGTTAGTGAATTGGACTCATAGAAATACCTTGGAGATTGTCCGTGCCGTAGGCTTGATAACAACCACCTCTATTTGAGAATCCAACCCGTGTGCATGAGTGGAAATCCTCTGAACATCATATTGGAGTTTTAGACTTAAGGACGTAGGGAAAATTTGGGTACGTCTATCAGATGTAATAAATGGTAGTTTAAGGATTCACCCCAAACTTCTAAGATCAACTAAATTATAAGCAGGACTAGTTTAGTAGGGGAACTGAACAAGTTGACCTTCATCCCAATCATAACGGTTTATAAGGAAGGACGGGATAGTCCTGCGAGCGATGGGCTCGGGTTATAAGGAAGGACGGGATAGTCCTGCGAGCGATGGGCTCGGGCTATAAGGAAAGACTGGGACAGTCTAGCGAGCGGTAGGCTCGTAGTTTAGATATAAGACTGGTATAGTCGGGCGAGCGGTAGGCTCTATAAATGTGGATATAGAATTGCGAGCTGGAGGCTCGGTAGTAAATGGCTAATACTTGTTGCTTGTATATAAGATGTGGTGGGTTTTCGGTTCTGTCTTAGTCGTCACACCGACAGCAGTTCGTTGACTCGGTAGAGCTAGTGGTTGTTTTGGGGCCAGGTTGTTTTACTGCGCGTCCGACGGGACGAATCCCCTAAACCCTGCCTGGCCAAATCAGTTTAGTACGCAGGAGCTCGTGAGTACCGGGTACCGGTATCACAGCGTACGTTTGGGCCTAGGTCTGGTAGTGTGACTTACCCACCTAGGTGAGGAGACGCCCGCTCCTCTGCCACCGTTTGACCACGACGGGAGGTGCCCGAGAGGTTAGCTACCTCCGAAAAGTGGGAACTAAAGGTCTGTACGTACAGAGTCGTGTGAGTGAGTTGCATGTGTATGAAATAATAATACAACATTGCATCATTGCATTGCATATCATAACATAGCATTTCTGCATAAACAGAGACCTCATCGTATAAACCAGTGTGAGCTCTTTTATACGATGAGTTTATACCTTTCAGATCCCTTAGCTTATGTGCCTTCGTGTGTGCAAATAAGTTAAGGTTACTTTCGTAGATGCTCGTATTTAATTGCTTCTTTATTACAGTGCCTTATACACATTGCATAAACGGAGACCTCATCGTATAAATCAGCGTGGACCCTTTTACACGATGAGTTTATTGCTTGCCAGATCCCTTAGCTTATGTGCCTTTGTGTTTGCATATAAGTTAAGGTTAATTTTCCTAGCTGCTCTTCACGTTACTTTACTTGCTCGTTTTACTGCTATTGTGACTTTCCCATATTGTTTGCTCTTATTACAAGCCTATTTGTAGAACTGCTAGAGTAACCTTAATTAGTTTACTCCTGCTAGCTAGAAGATATGCATCTTTTGCTTGATATACATTGCTAGCTTTACCACTTGTCACCTGTTTTCATTGAATTACCCCTTGTTGTCCTCCGCTTCTTCCTCCCGCACGGTGCCTAGGAGTCGCGGGTGGAGGCGGTGAGGAATATGCTGAGTCTTTTAGACTGACGGTCAGTGGACCCTATTATTACAGGAGAACCAGGAAGAGCAGGTCAACCCCCAGAGGGTGGTGCCTGAGACGGTGAACAGGCCTGGAGTCGGACTCTCAGCTGCCGCCGGGAGAGCCCCGGTAAGCAAGACCCCTCATATTCCTACGCTACACATCTACCCCGGTCAGAAGCCGGAGTTATATGCCATTGAAGGAGTCGAGCCTTGTGGTTGCCTAGATTGTTATATCTTCGCCAGGAGAGAGGCGAAGAAGGCGTCCGAGGACCGGGCCTAGGCCATGTTGTACTTTTGTTTAATTTCCGCTCTCTGCTGTACTCGTTTTATATGAATATCTCTTGTTGGACATGTTTCTCTATTTGAAGTGATTATTGTGGACTTGTATTTTAATTCACTCTTCCTTATAATAATTTGGTTGGCCTGGATAAAGTTGAATAGCCGGCAGGATTGGCGTGTTGTGGTGGGGACCATGATTGAGAGGGTACCACCACAAGACGGCAGTTCTGGGCGGTAAGACCCGAACCTGATAAAAAAAAAAGGGGTGGGGTCTTACAGGTGCCACCTTGGCGAAATCGCCCAAAAATGGCAACCTCGGATATAGCCTCTCCCGACCCATTCCAAGCCCCTCATTAGCTTCACAATGTGCTAAGGAGAAGAAACCCCATGATTGCAGAAGGAATCGGGCACAGAGGAGGGAGATCGACCAAGAATTTGGAGCTCAGGTGATCGGACATGGCGAGCTCGGGTTCCCTCAACCTCAAGCCAAACAAGGCAAGTTCCTTTCCCCCTCCATCTGTGCTAGTATCTAGACTTCCTTAGGAGAGACATCGGGCTCAATTGAGCCCGATCCCATGCGAGAACGAGGGAGAAATCCCGAGCTTTTCTTCTTGCTCGGAATCGCCGGAGATGGGTTCTCAGGCGGCCGTGTCGCCGCCTGGCGTTGGCCACCACCTCAACGGAGGTGGTGGAGGCGGTGGCCGGCGGTGGAGGGCCGTGGATGGCCGGGAATTGAAGGAGGAAGGCAGTTCAGGCGGGATCGATCGCAGCCCTTGGCTCATCGGGGAAGATGACTCCCAGCCGTCCGATCTGGGCTTAGGTTAATCGCAGACCACATTTTATTTAATAAATATGTATATATATGAAATCTGTCACACTTATTGACCAGATCGTGTAAGCCAATTTTGAAGTCCTTAGAGGCCATAACATGAAAAATCGCCAGAGACAACTATTGTAGGGCTTGATGTCTACTTTCTAATGGAAGTGGAATCAGGCTGTTTGGTTAAGTGTGGAACCCACAGCACTCATTCTAGTGAGGCTGGTCAAAACTCAAACCAGATCTTTAAACTGGTGTAACTCTTAAATGACAAATCTGATGAAGTTGATATTTTGTCCATGCATGCATGTGACCCAAATTTAGCTTAGGTAAAAATATCAGAATTTTAGGAGGTACTTTTTCTAAGGTTTTGTTCAAAACTTAGGAAATTAAATAAATAATATTTTGGGGTTATATAACTCCAACTGACCCCAAATTTGGGGGATAACCTTATCTAGGTACTAGCAACTCAGGGTTAAAATTTGAGGTCAAATGGATCTCTGCATGTAGAGGAATTTCAATTTGTTTGTCTCTACTCTTATGTGATTTGGTGTGCCAATAGACAAAGTCTATTGTTGTATTTTCAGAAGAGAAGGCTTGGTGTTAGCCTCTGAAACTTAGGCAGCACCTTCATACTATCAAAACATGCCACTCCAATGAATGGTGGGGACCCTAAAGACCAAAAACCCCTTACTTTGATTTAACATGACTTAGGTCACATAATGTTCTACATAGAAAATTTCATGGGGAAAAACTTATGGAAAAATATGAAACTCTGGGGATCACCTTGTAACATCATTTAGGACCTCTGGAAATCTTGTGTGAATTGTTAGATATTGTTTACTTGAAAATCATGATAAATTGCCTTATGTTGCCTTTTTAATTAAATGAGATTTTTTGTGATGAAAAGTATTTGGGGATTGTGCAAACCATGGAAAATCATGTGTAATCTAGTTTTGAACTTCTGAGATTTTTGGTAGAATTATTGGATGAATATTACTTAGTAAAATTCCTTAAATATGGTTTGTCACACTTCTCAATTTATAGGATTTTTAAGTAGTTAGCATACTATTTTTGAAGGCCTTAGAGGCCATATCATGAAAAGTTGGCAGAGACAACTTTTGTAGCTCTTGATGTCTATTTTCTGTAGGATTTGAGATCAAGTGATTTGGAGCTCTACAGCTCCTTGTAGAGCCATTTTTCTAGGACTGCTCTTTATGTCTATTGGCAAACCACAATAATTCTGCCTAGGATTTTTATGTAGTTTGCATGCTATTTTTGAAGGCCTTAGATGCCATATCATGAAAAGTTGGCAGAGACAACTTTTGTAGCTCTTGATGTCTACTTTCTGTAGGATTTGAGATAAAGTGATTTGGAGCTATACAGCTCCTTGTAGAGCCATTTTTTCTAGGACTGCTCTTTATGTCTATTGGCAAACCACAATAATTCTGCCTAGGATTTGTATGTAGTTTGCATGCTATTTTTGAAGGCCTTAGAGGCCATATCATGAAAAGTTGGCAGAGACAACTTTTGTAGCTCTTGATGTCTACTTTCTGTAGGATTTGAGATCAAGTGATTTGGAGCTATACAGCTCCTTGTAGAGCCATTTTTCTAGGACTGCTCTTTATGTCTATTGGCAAACCACAATAATTCTGCCTAGGATTTTTATGTAGTTTGCATGCTATTTTTGAAGGCCTTAGAGGCCATATCATGAAAAGTTGGCAGAGACAACTTTTGTAGCTCTTGATGTCTACTTTCTGTAGGATTTGTGATCAAGTGATTTGTAGCTCTACAGCTCCTTGTAGAGCATTTTTCTAGGACTGCTCTTTATGTCTATTAGCAATTTTGGGTGGAGTGAGCCCTAAGCCTTGGGGGTTAACCCAATGGCTTGAAATGCTGGACATGGGTCCTTGGCAGCAATATGTCTTCCCAAAAGTTATTTGGGATTTTTGGGTACAAAAATCCCAAGATATAGAATTTACTAAATTACCCCTAATTTAGGTTATAAAATGAAAAAGGGGTCATATGAACTTGGAATAATATGAGACTTAGGATCTGGTGTTTTTAGACTAATATGGTGCTATAATAATTTTCCCAGAATTTATTGAAGTTTTAACATAGCACTTGTAGTGTAAACCCTTATACGCACACCAAATGTAATAAATGATAATTAAGGGTAAATATTCCTTGGAATAATATGAGACTTAGGATCTGGTGTTTTTAGACTAATATGGTGCTATAATAATTTTCCCAGAATTTATTGAAGTCTTAACATAGCACTTGTAGTGTAAACCCTTATACGCACACCAAATGTAATAAATGATAATTAAGGGTAAATATTCCTTGGAATAATATGAAACTTAGGATCTGGTGTTTTTAGACTAATATGGTGCTATAATAATTTTCCCAGAATTTATTGAAGTCTTAACATAGCACTTGTAGTGTAAACCCTTATACGCACACCAAATGTAATAAATGATAATTAAGGGTAAATATTACTTGGAATAATATGAGACTTAGGATCTGGTGTTTTTAGACCGATCTGGTGCTATGGGAATTTTCCCAGAATTCATTAAGGTCATAACCTAATACTTGATGTGTAAATCTCTATTTGCACATCTCCCCTTTTTAATAGAAACTATGATTTAAGATTCCCTAGAGAATTCATGAAATTAGGATATGAGGTTGTTAGATCACCACTCATTGCGAACCTATGGTAATAATTGGAACTCGTTTGGATATGATGTGATCAAGATCGCACCATAGGAGTCAAATCTACATCAACCTTATTTCGGTCTACGAATAGTGAAAATGATTTTCATGAATTAGACCACCACTGACCTTCACACGTAGAACTATTAACTCTTTATTAATTATGAAGGCTCAGATTATTTGGAAGAGCATCTCTAAAGGCATCTTGGGAAATAAGGATTGGGGTGTGTTTAGCAAAGCTATAGGTGTATGAGCTACAGTGATATGAAAAGGAGGTTAGACCTCATTAAGGGCCTCACACACACACAACCTGTCATAGTGAGTGATTATATGAAAGTAGAATTGACCTTAGCCGGGTGAGCCATCTAGGGTAAGACTCAAGGGTGAAGTCGGAATACATCTAAGGCAAACCCCAGGGTTAAGGATGTCGAAGAATAGGAGTGTGGGTCCAAGAAAGGTTGAGAATGCTAATTGAATGTGTGCAGTTCCTCGGTGAAGAAGGGAACTCGAGGTTAGAATGTGACGACGGGAGAGTCAGCACCCGGTCACAATTGGTGGTGTTGGAGTTCAAAAGAACTCCCCCGCTCCTAGGAGCCAAGCTTAACTCATCTTAAAGAATTAATGTACTTGGAAAGGAAAATGGGGATCAAGTAAAAAGGGGGAGATACCAACAAGATTAAGTGCCTTGGAAAGAGGAAGTTCGGGGTGTCAGCCCGTCACACTTCCTAGTACCGCTGCGAGCCCCTCACCGGGTAACCCTCCGGAAGTTCCAAGGCTAACCCTAAAGCGTCTAAGATCATCTAAATTATAGACAAAACTAGTTAAGTAGGAAAACTTGCCAAGTTAACTCCCATCCCGAACTGGAACGGGTTATGAGGAAGGACTGGGATAGTCCTGCGAGCGGTAGGCTCGGGTTATAAGGAAGGACTGGATAGTCCTGCGAGCGGTAGGCTCGGGTTATAAGGAAGGACTGGGATAGTCCTGCGAGCGGTAGGCTCGGGTTATAAGGAAGGACTGGATAGTCCTGCGAGCGGTAGGCTCGGGTTATAAGGAAGGACTGGATAGTCCTGCGAGCGGTAGGCTCGGGTTATAAGGAAGGACTGGGATAGTCCTGCGAGCGGTAGGCTCGGGTTATAAGGAAGGACTGGATAGTCCTGCGAGCGGTAGGCTCGGGTTATAAGGAAGGACTGGATAGTCCTGCGAGCGGTAGGCTCGGGTTATAAGGAAGGACAGGGATAGTCCGGCGAGCGGTAAGCTCATATTTTACTTATAAGACTAGTGTAGTCTAGCGAGCGGTATGCTCGTAGTTTAAATCTAAGGCGGGTATAGCCTGGCGAGCGGTAGGCTCTACTTTATAAATGTTGATGCAAATATGTGAGCTGGAGGCTCAGTAGTAAATAACTAATACATGTTACTTGTGTGTAAGTTGTGGTGGGTCTTCGGTTCTGTTTTAGTCGTCACACCGACAGCAGTTCTTTGACTCGGCAGTGCTAGTGGTTTTTATTGGGGCCAGGTTGTTTTACTGCGCGTCCGACGGGACGAACCCCCTAAACCCTGCCTGGCCAATTCAGTTTAGTACGCAGGAGCTCGTGAGTACCGGGTACCGGTATCACAGCGTACATTTGGGCCTAGGTCTGGTAGTGTGACTTACCCACCTAGGTGAGGAGACGCCCGCTCCTCTGCCACCGTTTGACCACGACGGGAGGTGCCCGAGAGGTTAGCTACCTCCGAAAAGTGGGAACTAAAGGTCTGTACTTACAGAGTCGTGTGAGTGAGTTGCATGTGTATGAAATAACAATACAAACATTGCATCATTGCGTTGCATATCATAGCATAGCATTTCTGCATAAACAGAGACCTCATCGTATAAATCAGTGTGGGCTCCTTTATACGATGAGTTTATACCTTCCAGATCCCTTAGCTTATGTGCCCTCGTGTGTGCATATAAGTTAAGGTTACTTTCGTAGATGCTCATATTTATTTGCTTCTTATATTACATTGCCTTTTACACATTGCATAAACAGAGACCTCATCGTATAAATCAGTGTGGGCTCTTTTATACGATGAGTTTATTGCTTGCCAGATCCCTTAGCTTATGTGCCTTTGTGTACGCATATAAGTTAAGGTTAATTTTCCTAGCTGCTCTTCATAGTACTTTACTTGCTCATATTACTGCTATTGTAGCTTTCTCCTATTGTTAGCTCTTATTACAAGCCTAATTGTAGAACTGCTAGAGTAATCTTAATTAGTGTACTCCTGCTAGCTAGAAGCTATGTATCTTTTGTTTAATATACATTGCTAGTTTTACCACTTGTCACCTGCTTCCTTGAATTACCCCTTGATGTCCTCCGCTTCCTCCTCCCACACGGTGCCTAGGAGTCGCGGGTGGAGGCGGTGAGGAATATGCTGAGTCTTTTAGACTGACGGTCAGTGGACCTTATCATTTTAGGGATGAAGTACCGGAGCAGCAGGACCCCGTTTAGGAGACATGATAAGGAGATGGGATGGAGCACATCAACCCCTACACGTCGTCGCAGCAGCAGCTACAGATGTTTGAAGGCAGAATTGATGGCTTCCGCATAGATGTAGTGAGAGAGTGTTGTAGCACTATACTTAAACATGTACTGGGCATAAGCCCCTTTTCGTTTAGTTCTCTTTTACTTTAACTCTCATCGTGGACTTTGTAATCATGTAATTTATATACTTTATGTGAATTGTGGACTTGTTGTTCTTCTATTGCTTCTATTACTGTGAATTGCGGTTGGCCTGGATGGTGTTGATTAGCCGACAGGATCGTCGTATTGTGGCGGCGACCATTGGGCGTAATGGTCTCGCCGCAAGACGGCGGTTCTGGGCGGTAAGACCCGGTTTAAAAGCAAAAAAAAAGAGGGTCTTACAATATGTGTGTTGTTGTGATGAAGTTTTCTTTAACTTAAGTTTGTTTGATGGATTTTTCTTGGTGAATTTATGAATCTATATTCTGAACTCTTGGTTTATGTTTTCATCTTATATTTCGCTTCAAGAATCGAGAGATGAGTGGCGGGGTTTAGGTTGAAGGCTACCTTATTTCTCCACAAGAATCGAGAGATGCGCGGTATAGATCTTTAACTTAGAGTTTCTATCATTGCGTTGTATTTCAAGAATCGAGAGAGGAGAGGTGCAATCGCTCTTAAGTTCACCATAGTTTAGAAGGGAGGAAGAGATTCCCTCCTCTTGCTAGCATCACGATTTTATTCTTCAAAAAAAATCCCATGTTCTTCCTATGTGAGAGATCACTAGGAGAACTTAGAATATTAAGATTTCCGAGATTCGAGAGATGAGGATTTCTTCTGTCAAATCGTTGTAGAATTATTCAGTCAAACAATCTTAATAAATAATAACTGCGAGCACCATTACAACTATGCTCTTCCAGTTGTAGAATCGAGAGATGAGGATTTCCTCTTCCAGTTGTTTGTTCAGATTGGCAAATTGACCTTGAGCAGTATGCATATAGCCATCATCATCGAAGGGGGAAATCATGTGTTTGTTCCTCCTCTTCCAGTTGTTTGTTCCTGTGATGTTGGTTCCATTGAGCGGAGACGTAATTATGATGGCAGCGTTGATACTCCATGATATGCTTCAAATAAGCTATACAAGAGGTCGTGTCATGTTGAATGGTTGCAGGAACTTCAGGCTTAGCGGCCGGCGGTGGAACTTCATCGTTTAGCATGTCATTGGCTCTAGCCACCTTTATGTTTGCTTGAATTACTGTTTGTGTTAAATGATGCGCAACCGGAGTAACCTTGGTGTTCATCGGTTTAACGCCGACAGTACGGCAAAATTCAGTTATCATTGTAGGGTACCAAAGCTGTTGCCCTTTCTTTGCCTCCACTTTCTCACGGAGCTGCTGTGCTATGATTCGTCCTACATTTACTTTAATTCCCTTAATAATACAATAAATCAAAACAGACCGTTCGAAGGACACACGGTTTGGGTGCTTTGTTGGTAGAATGCTTGCATTAATGAACAACAACCACACCTTAGCTACACGCTTAAAGCCAGATGATTTCAGGACACCTTTTGCCTCGTTGGCCCACTGAATCTGAGTTGGGGTACAAAGAGTGTTCGCAACCTCAGTTCGTGAAATTGTTTCGAGCAAAGATTCATAAATTCCATCATATGTGTTCTCAAGATCGAAGAAGCTGTTGATAGCTTCGGCAGAAATATCCACTTCTCTCCCTCTCACATTAACCTTATTGTTAGAATGAAATGGTGCGTTCGAGTAGAACTCGTACACCCACAACAGAATTGCCTCACATCTAGGATGGCAGAAGGTGTCCCAACCTTGCCTTTTTATCTGATCTACATAGATCATGCTCCAGCCCCTTAACTCAATCTGGAAGCCTCTTTCAAAAATCACAGGCTTAGTTTTGATTACCTCAAATCTGTTGCGCGCCTCATCATTAACAAAATATGGTATCTCCCTTTTGCTAGCCGCAGTTTTGTCTTTCCGCTTTTTCGAGGATGCCATGCTATGAGCGCCCAGAACAAATATCTCAAGATCTAAGAAGGTCAACAACGTTAAAGATAGAAGAAAGGAAAAAAATAATAATTCACTTACCGTTTGATGTAGACCGAGTATAGAAAACGGCGGACAGCAGGGATGGCGAAAATGAGGAAGAAGGGTCAGTGCTGGACGAGATGCGAGGAAGAGGAATTAAGGGCGAGGAAGAGGGGTTGCCGCTGCGCCGAATTCCGCCAGTTACGTCGGGTCCGCCCGCGGAAATCCGCCTGCCCTAATTGCCCGGTTCACACTTGGACGCGTATACAAAAACATTATTATTGTTCAACACGATAAACACTGATAAGAATGTCGTGGGTAATAGGCCTATCAGTCGAGTGAAGAGGGATGCACACAGAGAGCCTGAAGATGAGGTTCACACGATAAAAACCGACAGAAGACCAACTCGTGTCTAAGGCAAGATCCAAAGCAAGTCTAGCGGCGATGACTTTAGCTCTCTCTCTCTCAATAAATTAGCTCCCACTTTTTGGCCTGAGCCTTAAAAATTAAGCGACCTAAAATCAAGGTTTTCAAAATCGCACCGGACATTGAACCGAAAAAATGAGAGGTTCAAGATTAGATCGGATCGACCGATTCAACCATTGTTGAACCGCTATAACTTAAATAAGCAAAATATATAATTTAAATTATTTAAATTTTATCATAATTATACTTATATTAGTGTATTGTGACACATCAAAATGTATTATTCATAGTCCTGTCCAGCACATGTGTAGCATAACATAGATTAAATTTTCCTATAAAAAATCATTTCCGGGATAACATTTGAGAACCACCGGCCAATTTTCCAAAATCGTGATTGGTTTGCCGGCTTACCGGTTTGACCAACAGTTCTCCGGTTCTTGAGCGGTTCTCGGCTGGAACGTACGTTTCTAAAGCATGATCGGACCAATTTATAGGCCGGTTCATGGCCTGACCGCCAGTTCGGTCTGGTTCTTAAAACACTGCCCAAATGGCCTCAATTCTTCTTTTACCAAAAATTTCCGGCGCGCGCACAAAAAGTGCGTGATATTTGGTGTGACAAGATTAGTTTTGAAACAAACCGGACCAGGACCGGAAAATTTGTAGGATGTAAGAGCCATTATTTTCTATGGCCCCACATTGTTGGGAGGGGTGGGGTCCACCCTAATGAGTAGCAAGATTCTAATGTACTGAAATTGAGAGAGAGAGAGAGAGAATTTATTGCATGCATTAATGTGCATAGCGTTAAGTGTAATGATAATTGGAATCCAAGAGGGAAAATTCGAATTTCCTCCCAATTCTTATTTTTTTTCCCTTAATTTGATTATTTGAATAATCCACCGCTACTTTATTTTACTTTATTGTTAACCGCAACCCGATTTTTGCTTTTCGCATCCTAATATTTTTTTTAGAAACATCACGCTAGCCAAAGTGAGAGCATCAAGAATGATGGAGCGGTCCAACGAGAAAGGCACGAACGATGCCACCAAATGATAAGTTAAGGTGACACAATCTCCCTCCACCACCATGGATGTCTAATCATTTTCCATTGTTAGCTCAATCGCCAACCGGGCCGCAAGTGCCTCAGCCACCATAGGGTTATCCACATATGATTCCAAACTACTGACCGCCAAGCCAAGCAGCCCCCCGAAGAATCGCGAGCACTAACCCCGAGACCAACCATGGATGGCCCCCTCCGAACAGCCCCGTCAAAGTTGATTTTAATTGTCCTGTGGTAGGAAGGGAACCAAGTATCCAAGGGAGGCAACGACGATGCCCCAATCTCCGCCGGAGTTGAAACCACCACCGAGCGAATAAAAGCAACCGTCTCCTCAAACGGTTGCAGAGTGCCCTCCCAAAATTAACATTCGATTGTGACGCCACCAAAGAGCCCAACAAGTAGTCCTGAACAAAAAAATCGGGCCTGACGGGCCGGCCCGAGCCCGGCCCGGTCAAGCCCGGCCCGGTTCAGGCCCGAACCGGGCCGAGCCCTTACCCGGGGCCCTGAAAGGGCCCCGGTTTGGAGCCGTTACCCGGCCCGGTACCCGGCCCGGTCCGGGCCGGGTAAGGCCCGATAATCGGGCTAGCCCGAAACCGGGCCGGGCATAGCCCGATCCGGTCTCGGGCTAGGCCCGATTGAGCCTAACGGCTCTTATTAGAGCCGTTAGGCTCATGCCCGATACTCATGGCAGCATGGCTGGCATGTGGCAGCCATGCTGCCATGAGAGGCAGCCAACGGCTCTAATAAGAGCCGTTGGCTGCCATATATTATTATATATTAATATAATAATATATATTATTATTATTATTTTTTTTTTATTTTTTTTATTAAAAAAAAAACAAAAAAACCTATAAATACCCCCCCTCCCCTCTCTCTTTTCTCACACCTCTCTCTCTCTCTCTCTCTCTCTCTCTCTCTCTCTCTCTCTCTTAGCTCTCTCAATGGCGTCGTCCTCCTCAGCTCCAGCGTCGTCTTCCCAAAGTACGGCTTCGGTGGTGGAGCACAATCGTAGAGCGGGTATTTGGGAGCATTTCGACATGGTCCAAGTCGGCACCGAAAGAAAAACGTTCGGACGAGATCGAAAACTTCGATATCTTAAATTGGTGGAAAGGTAAAGCTAATACCTATCCTGTTTTGGCCTATATGGCCCGTGATTTATTAACTGTCCAAGCTAGTACAGAGCTTCGGAGTCCGCTTTTTCTCTTAGTGGCAGGGTTTTAAAGGAGCGGAGGAGCCGGCTTAACGAAGATTCGCTGGAGGTTTGCATATGCTACAAGGACTACTTGGACAGTGTAAAGAGGAAGCAACACATAACAGCATTGGAGGAGAGCTCGGAGGAGATAGAAGACGAAATGGACGCGTTGAATCTACAAGTAGAAGATGATTAAATCGAGCAATTGTATTTTCAATTTTGTATTTTGTACGACTTAAATTTTGTATTTTAAATTTTGTATTTTCAATTTTGTACTTTCAATTTTGTACGAAATGGACGCGTTTGTAACTTTGTATTTTCAATTTTGTATTTTGTTCCAAATTTGCAATATTAATAAAAATTTTTGTTCCAAATGATTTATTTGTTCAATATTTAATAATTTATAAAAATTATAATTAAAAATTTTAAATTTATATTAAATTTAAAAAAATAAATAAAACCGGGCCGGCCCGGATCAGGCCCGAGACCGGCCCGGTCCTGCCCGGCCCGGTCTGAAGGGCCGGAGCAGGCAGCACTTATGTGCTGCCTGCCCGGCCCGGGCCGGCCCGATTCTAGGGGAGGACCGGGCCGGCCCGGCCCGATGCAATAAAAAGCCCGATCGGGCCCGGTCCAGGCCGGCCCGATCGGGCTTTATGTTCAGGACTGCCAACAAGTGTCACGACCCGTCTCGAAAAGAGTCAGAGCGCACTTCGGGCGGGCCGTGATGCCACAGACATGAGCAAAACAGGAAACCATGTCTGCTAAGGCGGAAACAGAAATACTACAATAGTTGTGAATTTATTACTTTGAAAAGAAATTAGTATATTTTATAAGTATGCGGAAGCCACAATGAAAGGTTAAAACTATACATTTTCATTAAAATCAGATGTCATACATTATACTGAAATGATGAACATGCAATGAGTCACAATAGTAAAATGTTATAAGTAAAATGATTTGATACAAGCAAGAACACCCTAAGAGTTGTCCACAATACCAGAGAAAATGGCTGACAATAACTAATACAAGAAAAGTAGATCCAACAGTACTGAAACAAAATACATAGAACCTGCTGACACAGTAATCAAAATAGAACCTCCAAGCAAAACTGCAGCTGAACGAAGAAAACTCAGGGAGCAGACGGCGCGGTCACGAACCCTAAGACAAATCCAAACAGAAGGAAAATGCCTCTGAACAAGAAAATAATAGAAAACAAGTTGTAATCTTAAGTACATGCAGAAATAAATCTAAAGTACCAATTAACTCTTGAAACAGGCTAGAGAAACAGGCAGGTAACTGAAACAAGCTAAAACTATCTAGAAATATTAGCCTACTCCGGAGTATAGCCTAAACAAGTGTTTTGCAACGACATAAGCTGTAATCTATGAAATGCGTAGATGTTTATAGTGGGCATACATGGTTCACACTCAAGTCTAAGTGTAAGGCTTACCAGAATAAGGGTATTCCATGCTCACCGTGACCATGCAATCAAGACGTTGCACCACCTAAACCCTAGTTTCCACGATTTGCTTATGACACTCAAGACCTAAGGGTTTCATGTCTTTCCGAGGAGATTCCTATCACAACGCGACATGCTCACGAGTGGTAGTTCTTATGCTATCAGATATTGATAATAATTTAGAATACCAGTAAAATGAATTTAAATTCTTGTTTGCAAGCGAGAGGGAATTTCTCCACTTGCCTTAAGGTGAAGCCGCGACCACCAGCAACTGTTATATGGCGCAAGCAAGGACAAGGCTCTATTGAACCTGTTCAGGGATAATCACAGACAATATTTGATACGTGACAACAGAAAACCCTACGCTAGCAAGGCGGTTAATTTGCAAAAAAACTAACTCAAGAGCAGGTTAGCAATTTACCTCCCTCAAGGTGAGGGGAGAAGAAGTTACCACAGGGATCCGGAGTTTGGCGGCTTTGAGGCGACGGAAACCCTAAATTGGGGAGGGTTCAAAGCGATTCCACCATCCAAGGAGGCCGGATCGGAGCCCAAAAATCCACGGAGAGGCGGATCCGAGCAAACCCTAGACGTTCCCCACACAAAAACTCGGCCCAACGGAGAGGAGGAGGGCTGTCGACCTATTTGGAGGAGGAGGAGCCACTGCCGGCCCTAGAGAAGGAGGAGGCACAGCCTGCCGGAGGAAACGAGGGGGCCTTGCTGCTGCCGTCGACCTGGAGAGGGGGAGAAGGAAATGGCCTTGCTGCTGTCGGCGTCTAGAAGAGGGGGTGAAGGAACCCTTGTTGCTGCCGGCGTCAGAGGAGGGGGAGAAGGAAGCGGCGCTGACGAGGAGGGGAGCAGGAGGCGCAGGCGGCGTCGTCGAGTCGAGCGGGAGACGTGTGCGGGAGCGAAATCGGGAACGGGAGGCGAAGGCCCT
The DNA here is from genome assembly GCA_033032865.1 of Dactylorhiza incarnata. NCBI lineage: Eukaryota > Viridiplantae > Streptophyta > Magnoliopsida > Asparagales > Orchidaceae > Dactylorhiza > Dactylorhiza incarnata. The sequence continues at coordinate 33,004 of JAWHQI010000659.1, read as the reverse complement.
AGCGGCGGCTTGCGAGTTTTGATTTACGGGAGAACTGGACCGGCTGGGCTTAAAAATAATAAGGGAGGGGGGGGGGGATTTTATATCCTTATTATTATTATCATTATTATTAAGTTTATACTTTAAGGGTTGTTACATTCTCACCTACTTAGAAAGTTTCGTCCCGAAACTCCAGAGGATTTTCTAGCTGGGAGCTAATATGACGAAGACTCAGACGTCCTTTATACCGTCATTGCAAATCAAGGCATGAGAAATAACTATGAAAATAGCAAAATTAGAGAAGAACAAGAGCGGGGCATACCAGAATCAGGAGAAAAGGTGCGGGTACTTGTTACGCATGTCAGCTTCGAGCTCCCAAGTGAACTCCTCAGACTTGCCATGCATCCAAAGTACCTTCACCATAGGAATGGTCCTCTTTCGAAGCTTGCGCTCTTGATACTCGACGATCTTAGTGGGCTCAACCGGATAGGAAAGATTGGCTTCAGGAATCACTGGAATTTCTTCAACGATACGGTTAGGATCATGGATGTATTTCCGGAGCTGACTGACATGGAAAACATCATGAACACCGGACAACGAATCTGGCAACTCCAAACGATAAGTAGATCCTCCAACACGCTCTGAGATGGTGTACGGCCCCACAAATCTCGGGCTGAGCTTATGATGACGACCAAACCGTTTCACCCCAGGAGTAGGAGAAACCTTCAAGAACACCCGTTCACCTACTGCAAACTCCAACGGACGGCGGCGCTGATTAGCATATTTCCTCTGTCTTTCAATGGCACGACTGAGCTGAAGACGAGTCTTCTTGGTGGCATCTTCCATTTCCTGAAGTAACTCAGGGCCCAACACCACCTTCTCACCAACTTTTGACCAATAAAGAGGAGTTCTACAACGACGCCCATACAATGCTTCGAAGGGGGTCATCTTAAGGCTTTCCTGATAGCTATTGTTGTAGGCGAACTCAACCAACGGTAGGTGCGCATCCCAAGCTCCCTTGAAGTCCAGAATATAACACCGAAGCATGTCTTCAAGAATCTGGTTAACCTTTTCGGTCTGCCCATCGGTAGTTGGATGATAAGAGGTGCTCAGGTTGAGCTCGGTACCCAAAGCTTGCTGAAAACCCTTCCAAAAGTGCGAAACAAACCTCGAGTCATGATCAGAGACAATCCTCAGAGGAATCCCATGAAGTCAACTATCTCAGAGACATAGATCCGGGCCATCTTTTCAGTAGAGTGACATTCCTTGTACGGGATGAAGTGAGCCACCTTCGTCATGCGGTCCACTATGACCCAAATCGCATCATGCCCTCTCGGAGTACGGGGCAAACCCGTGATGAAGTCCATAGAGACATCTTCCCACTTCCATTCGGGGATAGGTAAGGGCTGCAGAAGACCACCAGGACGCTGACGCTGAGCTTTCACCTTCTGGCACGTCAGACATCGAGAGATGAAGCGAGCTATGTAATTCTTCATACCAGACCACCAAACGATTTGCTTCAAGTCATGATACATTTTATTATTGCCTGGATGACCAGATGTGCGAGACTCGTGAGCTTCCCGGCAAATACTATCGAGCAATTCAGGAACATCAGGAATGCAGAGGCGGCCTCGAAAATGCAGAACATCGTGAGAGATAGAGAAATCCGGAAGAGTCCCAAGTTCAACCTGTCGGCGGATGCGCTGGAGTGCGGGATCAGATGGCTGTAAATCCTTCACCTGCTCTACCCATAACGGAACGGGAACCTCTTCATGACCTTCTGGCGCGATGGATATATCCATCCGATCGAGGTCATCAATCAAGGCTGCTAGAATAGCTGACATGGGTGCACAAGCGGCTACGGAGGCATGCCAGCTCAACGCATCTGCCACTAAATTGGCTTTACCAGGAACATATGTGAGCTGCAAGTCATAGTCTGCCACGAACTCGAGCCAACGCCTCTGACGAAGATTGAGGTCCTTCTGAACAAAGATGTACTTTAAACTCTGGTGGTCGGTGAAAAAGTGACACTTCACGCCATAGAGATAATGACGCCAATGCTTCAGAGCAAACACATCCGCAGCGAACTCCAGATCATGAGTGGGGTAGTTGCGTTCGTGAACCTTCAACTGCCTCGACCCATAAGCAATAACACGATCATCCTGCATCAGGACACAACCCAAACCAACTCCGGAAGCATCAGTGTAAACTGAAAAGTCCAACCTTTCTACCGGGAGGGCTAAAACAGGCGCTGAACACAGACGTTGCTTCAACTCAGAAAAGGATTGTTCGCACTGATCTGTCCACTCGAATTTAGCATGCTTTTGAGTTAGTCGAGTCAGGGGAGCAGCAAGAGAGGAAAAACCCTTGACGAAGCGTCGGTAATAGCCAGCCAAACCAAGGAAACTGCGGATCTCGGTAGGGGTAAGAGGTCGCTTCCAGTCCATCACTGCGGAAATCTTGGCAGGGTCAACAGAAAGTCCATCCCCTGAAATGACGTGGCCTAAGAAGGCGACACGATCCAGCCAGAACTCACATTTTGCCAACTTTGCATAAAGCTGATGCTGACGAAGGGTGGAGAGAGTGAGTCTAAGATGGGCTGCATGCTCCTCGAGAGTCTTGGAGTAGACCAGGATATCATCAATGAAGACGATGATGAACTTGTCCAGGTACTCACGAAAGACACGGTTCATCATGTCCATGAATGCCGAAGGGGCGTTAGTCAACCCGAAAGACATGACCAAAAATTCGAAATGACCATACCGAGTCCGGAAGGCCGTTCTGGGGACGTCGGAGTCCTTGATCTTCAGCTGATGGTAGCCCGACCTGAGATCTATCTTGGAAAAGACTGTACTGCCTTTAAGCTGATCGAATAAATCATCCACACGTGGAAGGGGATACTTATTCTTGATGGTCACCTTATTAAGATCTCGGTAATCGATGCACAATCTCATGGATCCATCCTTCTTTTTCACGAAGAGTACAGGAGCTCCCCAAGGTGACGAGCTAGGGCGAATGTACCCACGCTCAAGCAATTCGTCTAGCTGCGATCTGAGTTCCTCTAGCTCACGCGGTGCCATGCGGTAAGGAGCTTTAGATATGGGGCGCGTCCCAGGCTCTACATCAATACAGAACTCCACATCTCGATCAGGGGGCATCCCAGGCAATTCGGCGGGGAACACATCAGGAAACTCCGAAGCAACAGAAATGGACTCGAGTTTAGGAGAGATAGCATCCGAGTGCGAAGCATAAATGAAGCAGACAGAACATCCTTGGCTAAGAAGTCGAGTGGCTCGTACAGCAGAGATTACCTTCAGGTGACTGCGGGTTTGAACATGAACGTTGTATTCCTTGCCATTAATGCTGAGATTGACCCTCTTCGCCACACAGTCCAGCTTTGCTCGATACGCGACCAACCAATTCATGCCCAGGATTACGTCGAACTCTGTCATATCCAGAACTATGAGGTCAGCGACGACTTGCAATTCTCCAAGCAGGATCGGGCAATTGAGAACGCCTCTGGTCGAGAGATGTAGATGACCGGGTACATAAATCTCAAAAGGAACCTCAAGCGGTGAAGTATGCCAACTATAAAGGTCCACGATGCGGCGGGCGATAAAAGAGTGCGATGCACCGGAGTCAAATAAGATTTGCATCCACTTATTCTTGACCCTAAAACTTCCAAAAAAGGAAAACATAAAGCATAACAAGTTTATTCGACTAAGGCAAGTCAGATTTAAGAATGCAGAAAAATTTAAAATTCTACACAAAACATACCAGAGATGACGTCGGTAGATGCGAGCGCCTCGCCCTGAGTGACGACGTTCAGCACAGCCCTGCCCTGAGCTCCGGGAATAACTTGCAGAGGTTGAGAGGGGATCGGGCTATCCTTTATGGGGCAGTCGAGCATGAGGTGCCCAACCTGCCCACATTTGAAACAGGCCTTCTGCTTGCGGCGGCAGTCCTTTACCAAGTGGCCCGACCTCTTGCAGAAAGCACAGACGGAGGCAGCGGAGGCAAGTGTCATCTGAGGTTGCTGCGCAGGAATAACCATCTTCTGCTTCTTCAGGAGGGAGCGGCAGACTTGGGCGACATGGCCCACCTTGTGGCAGAAGGCACACACCTCTTTGGACCTGGGGCCTTGCTGCTGAGCTGGAGCATCCTTGCGCTTGAGGTCGGATGCGGCGGCATTGCTTGTTCCATGCTGGGCTTTCTTGGCAGAACGATCCAACTCAATAGCTTCCACCTGCAAGGCGGCTCCCACGGTCTCCGCGTAGGTGGTGGCGCCATGAGCTACCACAAGCTGGCGGAAGTCATGATGGAGCCCCTTCACGAAACGGCTGATCTTTTTGTCTTCATCCGGCACAAACTCCGGAGCAAGGAGGGAAAGGCAGGAGAACTCTCTTGCGTACTCGGTCACTGTCCTACCAGTCTGCTGAAGGGACAGGAACTTCTCAGCTAACTTGTCTCGTTCCACGGAAGAGAGGAAGTTCTCCATAAGAGCATCCTTGAACTGTCTCCAAGATAAGGTGGCAGAATCAGGGAGGCTGCGGCGCTGGAGCCACCAAGTATAAGCATCCTCAGACAATTGATAGGCCGCAAGGAGGACCTTCTGGGTCTCGGGAACTCCAGCATACTCAAAATGCTTCTCCATTTGGGAGATCCATTAGTGATCACGAAGAAGTCTCGATTGCCATCGAAAGACGGCGGATTCAGCCTCTTGAATGCAAGAGTATCTGCCATTGCCACTGGCGGGGCAGGCAGGCTTGGCACGAGCGGGGGAACCAAGGTGACGGCAGGCGAGCCGGTCCCAGAATCAGTTGCAGGAGGGGTGGCTCCAGGAAGGGCAGTAGAGTTAGTAACTGCAGCTGTCCCTGCACTGCCGGAACCAAGGGCTGGGTCAGGAGTTTGACGATCCTCTTCCAGACGGGTGAGACGTTCCAAAATCTGCCTCATCAGCTGGGCAGTGGCATCTCCAGATGTTCCTCCCGCTGAAGAGGTAGCCCGCTTGCGTTGCGATCGCTTCGAAGCCATCTAGAAAGAAACACAAAAGAGTCAAGTAAGAGAAACAGTCAGGCTAAGCTTAGAGGATTGAGACTACAGGTTCTAGCATTCTAGTACTGTTGAATACGTAAATCATGTAATAGTTACAGCATTTTCAGTGGATAACTCTAGGTGGTAATCATGCAAGTGCAAATGCGACGATAAGATCGCGTGCGATAGAAGAATGATTTGAAAAATCCATGTGTGTACAATCGTCATCTGTTGCTCTCAGCTTAACACTCGTGCAATGAGTTATGTCATGCATGCAATGTATTTATGCCTACAATGTATCCTTAAGAATGTTCATGTATGGATACGCATGCCATGTTAAGCGCCCATATCACTTAACATGTCACGCGCATGATGATTCTAATGTCAGCGCACTTGAAAATATTAAACCGCCCATACAATTTAATATTCGCAAGCGGTGTATATCCTAGTGGAAATTCATAAGCATATAAATGTTAAGTTTGCCCATACTCCCTTAACATTTGTACGCATACTACTCATGCTTATGAGTGAGTGTGTGCGTGTTTCAGCTTCGAACAACAGACAACGACAAAGTGAGTGAGGAAATGATGCATGCACGTATATTTACATAACGGATTTCAAAATTTATGAAAATTTTAAAATATTTTATCTTTAGATGCTCAACCTAGCTCTGATACCAACTGTCACGACCCGTCTCGACAAGAGTCAGAGCGCACTTCGGGCGGGCCGTGATGCCACAGACATGAGCAAAACAGGAAACCATGCCTGCTAAGGCGGAAACAGAAATACTACAATAGTTTTGAATTTATTACTTTGAAAAGAAATTAGTATATTTTATAAGTATGCGGAAGCCACAATGAAAGGTTAAAGCTATGCATTTTCATTAAAATCAGATGTCATACATTATACTTAAATGATGAACATGCAATGAGTCACAATAGTAAAATGCTATAAGTAAAATGATTTGATACAAGCAAGAACACCCTAAGAGTTGTCCACAATACCAGAGAAAATGGCTGACAATAACTAATACAAGAAAAGTAGATCTAACAGTACTGAAACAAAATACATAGAACCTGCTGACACAGTAATCAAAATAGAACCTCCAAGCAAAACTGCAGCTGAACGAAGAAAACTCAGGGAGCAAACGGCGCAGTCACGAACCCTAAGGCAAATCCAAACAGAAGGAAAATGCCTCAGAACAAGAAAATAATAGAAAACAAGCTGTAATCTTAAGTACATGCAGAAATAAATCTAAAGTACCAATTAACTCTTGAAACAGGCTAGAGAAACAGGCAGGTAATTGAAACAAGCTGAAACTATCTAGAAATATTAGCCTACTCCGGAGTATAGCCTAAACAAGTGTTTTGCAACGACATAAGCTGTAATCAATGAAATGCGTAGATGTTTATAGTGGGCACACATGGTTTTACACTCAAGTCCAAGTGTAAGGCTTACCAGAATAAGGGTATTCCATGCTCACCGTGACCATGCAATCAAGACGTTGCACCACCTAAACCCTAGTTTCCACGATTTGCTTATGACACTCAAGACCTAAGGGCTTCATGTCTTTCCGAGGAGATTCCTATCACAACGCGACATGCTCACGAGTGGTAGTTCTTATGCTATCAGATATTGATAATAATTTAGAATACCAGTAAAATGAATTTAAATTCTTGTTTGCAAGCGAGAGGGAATTTCTCCACTTGCCTTAAGGTGAAGCCGCGACCACCAGCAACTGCTATACGGCACAAGCAAGGACAAGGCTCTATTGAACCTGTTCAGGGATAATCGCAGACAATATTTGATACGTGACAACAGAAAACCCTACGCTAGCAAGGCGGTTAATTTGCAAAAAAACTAACTCAAGAGCATGTTAGCAATTTACCTCCCTCAAGGTGAGGGGAGAAGAAGTTACCACAGGGATCCGGAGTTTGGCGGCTTTGAGGCGACGGGAACCCTAAATTGGGGAGGGTTCAAAGCGATTCCACCACCCAAGGAGGCCGGATCGGAGCCCACAAATCCACGGAGAGGCGGATCCGAGCAAACCCTAGACGTTCCCCACGCAAAAACTCGGCCCAGCGGAGAGGAGGAGGGCTGTCGACCTCTTTGGAGGAGGAGGAGCCACTGCCGGCCCTAGAGAAGGACGAGGCACAGCCTGCCGGAGGAAACGAGGGGCCTTGCTGCTGCCGTCGACCTGGAGAGGGGGAGAAGGAAACGGCCTTGCTGCTGCCGGCGTCCAGAAGAGGGGGTGAAGGAACCCTTGCTGCTGCCGGCGTCCAGAGGAGGGGGAGAAGGAAGCGGCGCTGACGAGGAGGGGAGCAGGAGGCGCAGGCGGCGTCGCCGAGTCGAGCGGGAGATGCGTGCGGGAGCGAAATCGGGAACGGGAGGCGAAGGCCCTAGCGGCGGCTTGTGGGTTTTGATTTACGGGAGAACTGGACCGGCTGGGCTTAAAAATAATAAGGGAGGGGGGAAATTTTATATCCTTATTATTATTATTATCATTATTATTAAGTTTATACTTTAAGGGTTGTTACAACAAGCCATCCCAAAAAGGGCATCCCACGATGATAAAGACTCATGTACGGCCCAGAGCCAATCCAGTCCCAATCCCACAGGCCCATCACGAGCAAAATTCGAGAGCATCAAGGAAGACCAAATCGGAGCCACCAAAGGACAGTGACCAAAAACATGCATGAATCCTCAGCGCGAAAACCACAAAGACGGCAGCCAATCGGTCCCAAACAGTGTCGTCGACGAAGAGTAGAAATCATGGGAAGGATTTCTTGAGCAAGTAGCCAAGGAAGTTGCGGACCTTGGGCTGAACGCCCGTCCGCCATATGAACTGCCAAGACGGTGACAAAGATGATGACAAAGCACCCCCATCAATAACGTGTGAAGGGTCAACCGATAAGCACTCATAACAGAGAAAATGTCATTCAAAGAATAGTGTCAAACCCAAGAATCTAGCTCCACACACCTCCCCAGAGGGATCGAAAGGATGGCCGCCGCATCATCGGCATTGAAAACTGCAACCCGAAAATATAACCGCAAACCGATATTTGACTTGTCGCACCCCGTTGTTAACCGCGACCCAAAATATTTAAATTTTTTATCCGCACACCGAATTCACTAAAAATATTTAAAAGCCAAACTATTGTAATATCCTTCGTAACTCTCAAAATCTTAAATAAACTTAATTAATTTGTTCATTTTACTTCTTCAAACCATGCATCATTCTCCTTATCGCAACCATACATATTAAGAAATTGAAAAATTAGGAAAACCAAACAACTACGCCATGTTAGAATGCGAATATCTGCAAGAACGAAACTGAAATCTTTCAATCATACAGAGCAAAAATCCTACAATCATACAATGCAACTCCAGTTTTGGAAGGAGATATTTCTCCTAAAATGGTGATTGCCGGACCCTCCTCTCCTTCCTAACCCGACCTAAGGTTTTCTCCTATTTAAGGAGAGGTATGGCCGGCCATCTAAGTAGGGCAGTGCAGAGGTGTATCGACAGCAAGGTTGAGAGCACGCTCTCCTTCCCGGAGGGCGGTTTTGCGGGTTCTTCGTCTCGGCGACATCCTTTTCTCGGTCGGCGAGCAGCTTCTCTCGCCGCCGTGTTCTTCCACCGCCGGCTTCGTCTCCCGCCGCCGATTTGATTCTCGTTGCATAGCGTAAGACCGGACCTTGGAGGATTCGGACCGCCATCTAAATTTTATGTCTATTCTTCTCCTTTATATTTAGCCGTATTGCATGTTTGAGAATTTTTGAGAATTATAATATTGATCTCTGCATGCACAGTGGACGTACTCAAATTTCGGGGAACCACTTAAATCTTTGTGTTCATCTTTTGGGGTGCTTGCTCTTTATATCTTGTCCGTTATTATTTTTCTTCACGTAATCTCGTTCTTGACCGTTAGAAATTTATTTGAACAAGAGATCCCATATCTGCACTCGGACATCCGATTTTCATAACACATGAGTCATTCGATTAATTCTTCTATAGAATCGAACAATATGTCCATGTCAAAGTGACTACCAATATCCACTTCTACCTTTTCAAAGGTTTCATCATTTTCATTCTTGACGTCTATAGAAATATGAAAAATAGGTACGATAAGATTCTGATAAGAACATGTTATATTGAAAGTAATTAGTAGATGATTTACTATTACTTATCATAGGTAAAGACGAAATTGCACCATAATCCAGCAATTTGATAGTATCACGTGAAAATTCCTCCATATAGAAATAACCTACAAATAGAGCAAAACAAGTGAAAAAAAATACCATTGAAGATTATTATTCAAACTCAAGTATGTTATAACAAAAAATAAATAAGCTGACATCTCAATCAATGCCCAAAGGTAGAAAGATGAAAAATTGAGTCACCCAAACCCTATAAAGATCCAACAAAAAATGCAGCAACTCCGATCGGCACAAATAAAGGAGAATGATGATGTTATCTGTTGGAGAAAAGATGTTAATGTAGGAAATGGTGGGCGTCAGAAGTTCCTATATTAGCGTCTTCAATGGGAGGAGGTGGACTGGGATTGTTGAAGGAGGAAGAAGATGTCAGTGGCTTCAGTGGGAGGAACGATGAAGGAGTTCTCGGTCGCCTGGCTCTCGTTCTCTTGTTTTCGCTCCTGTTCATTCTCATGTATTTCGGTCTACCTTGAAGATCTTGGCAGGCAGTGTAACTATCATATTTTGCCCTTTCTTCTCGATTTTAAAAGAGGCAGCACATGCGCTCTACTATGCTCTGCACCTTCTACGGCGCCGTCGCGGAACAAAATCTTCTAAAACACTTTGAAAGACTTTTGTGATTCGAAGTTTCCGGAAGTGCCGTGGGATATTGTACCTTGCGATTAATTTACTGTTGTTAGTTTGCATAGGAGGGAGGCAATATTAATCTTAGGGCTGCATGAACTTTTGTGTGACTGTTCCCATTAGACACCTTACTTTTATTTTACAATATTTATTCTCAAGATTATAATATTATAATTGTTGAAATATTTATCATATATTCTCAAGATAATATATATTTTTTCGATTTTGAAAAACAATTAATATTATAATATCAAACTCTTAAAAACAAGATTATGAAAAACTTGTAAACAGAGAGATCGAGAAATCAAAGTAAGCAAAATAATATTTAGTTTAGAAATCAAGTATGGATAAGATGTGTGATCACTGCCCTAACGAAGTTGCACCACTCTCTGGTAGAGCTTTCAACCGATGCTCACTTTTTCAAGGTACAACACATGGCTAGATTCTGAAAATTCAGATGTTGTCGGACACGGCAGAAACACAGAGCACCCGAATTTCCACTTGATAAAACAAACGTCAATAAGGAAAAACATAAGAGAACGATTGTGTAATAATAAAAAGTTGTGATACGTAAAACATTCAGAAAAACCTCATATATAGGAGTCTCGTAAAACCGCAAGTAATAATCACGTATTTAATTTCCAACGGTTATATTAAGCAAATTCGTCGTGCATAGAAGTAAATATTTCCAAAGTAAAATTTAATGAGGCAAAAAACGTACACAAATCACACAACAGAAATCACGTAACGCGGAAGGAAGAAATTAAATCGACGTAAATCGATTTCTATTCGACGCACGGGAATGATGAAATTATGGCTGCGCGGCGAGAAAAGAGAATTCAACGCACGTCGAAAAGCCGGCGGGAAGTAATCGATGTAGGTTGATTTTTAGGCTGGAAGAAATCGACGCACATATTTGTCGAGGAGGAAACGACGTAATTCGATTTGTATTTCAACGTAAGTCGAATTGTGCACTTAAATTTTTCTGAAGTGGCAAAATTATATTATACAAAAATTACAATTCAATTATTTCCCAAAATCCCAAATCCCAATTTTCAAATCCGGAGATCCGGTCCACTGCAGGGCATGAGCGTGCGTGGTTCATGGATTCTTCTTATGTTTCTTCAACACTAGTCCAAATGTAGGGACTAGTGTTGATCAAGAAAAATATTCTAGAATAATCGGTAGTCTCATGTATGCCACAAACTGTACGAGACCAGACATTGTCTTTTATGTTGGCATGCTGAGTCGTTTTACCAGTAACCCAGGCAAAGAACATTGAGATGCCTTAGATAAGCTGATGAAATTAGGCCTGCAAGCGGATCGGTTCGGTTTTACGTAAAACCGAAACCGAACCGAATAGCCTTGGTTTTTACACACCCCAAACCGAACCGAAACGAATTCAATCGGTTCGGTTCGGTTTTTTACCCGTCGGTTCGGTTTTCTACATTTGCTTCGGGTTTCTATATTTTTGTGCCCAAATATGTCGTCTTTAACATATTGTCAACGCGTGGACTCTTAGGCACAAACATAAACTTCTCAACTCTACTCCTCACGGGTGAGAGTAATTTCTTGAAGAAGTATTTGTGCAAGTACAGTGATACAGTTCTAGAACTGTTGGATGCTTATAGAGTTAAGTTGGACATGGCAGTGGCAGTTCCCTCCAGTTATGTTCTTATCATGCTCTGTACCAAAGATCATGTTGTGTTATATTGGTCATCCTCCCAGAGTGGATGGATTTTTTGATGACTCATGATGTTCAGAAATTAGTAACAGTAAGTGCATCAGTAGATATATATTCACTTTGGGTGGAGCTGTTATATCTTGGAAATCTAAACGACAGACTTGTATAGCTCTGTCGTCTATGGAAGCTTAATTTTTGCTTTAGCTCTGTCTGTGTATAGCTCTGTTTGTGTATGCCTGATGACTTCGTCATTTTGATCAGATTGATATGCCCTTATCTTCAGGGCGCTGCTATTGGCAGTCCAACTTCAACTATGAGCAGACCATTGTTATAACAACAGATAAAAATAAAAATCAAAGAGGCCTTTAAACCAGTAAAGGTGGTCTGCAGGTAGCCATTTTTCCAATAGCATGAGCCGCCATTAGCCATATGTGATTTGCCATTAAATATTTCCTATTTTTAATGCATCGGTTTGTTTACTTACTATTAAAGAACATTAAATTTCTAATCAAATAAACCCAATAAATATATTAACTATACATAAGTTAATTATATGATAAAGTAAAATTTATTTATTACAAAAATAGAAAATGTCCGGCCTTAGCTAAAAAGAAGCCCGGCCTTAGCTTAAAAAAACATGGCCATCCTTATCTTAACAAAATATAAATAAATAAATTAATATGTAAGGCATCCTTAACTTAATAAAATATAAATAAATAAATAAATATGCCGGACATCTTTAGCTTAACAAAATATAAATAAATATGCCCTTCAGGCATTAGCTGGCCTTAACTCAACAAAATAAATAAATTAGACTAGAGACGAGCTCAACTAGAGGCGGATACAAGGTCGACACCTTCTAGGAGCCGAGCTCAACTTGAGGAGGAGAGAAGGTCGACACCTTCTAGGAGCCGAGCTCAACTAGAGGCGGATCGAAGGTCGACACCTTCTAGGAGCCGAGCTCAACTAGAGGCGGATAGAAGGTCGACACCTTCTAGGAGCCGAGCTCAACTAGAGGCGTATAGAAGGTCGACACCTTCTAGAAGCCGAGCTCAACTAGAGGCGGATAGAAGGTCGACACCTCACAGGAGCCGAGCTCAACTAGAGGCGGATAGAAGGTCGACACCTTCTATCCGCCTCCAGTTGAGCTCGGCTCCTAGAAGGTGTCGACCTTCTCTCCACCTCTAGTTGAGCTCGGCTCCTAGAAGGTGTCGACCTTGTATCCGCCTCTAGTTGAGCTCGGCTCCTAGAAGGTGTCGACCTTTTCTCTATGCCTCTAGTTGAGCTCGGCTCCTAGAAGGTGTCGACCTTGTATCCGCCTCTAGTTGAGCTCGGCCTCCTGTGAGGTGTCAACCTTCTCTTCTCCTCTAATTGAGCTCGGCTCCTAGAAGGTGTCGACCTTCTATCCGCCTCTAGTTGAGCTCAGCTCCTAGAAGGTGTCGACCTTCTATCCGCCTCTAGTTGAGCTCGGCTCCTAGAAGGTGTCGACCTTCTATCCGCCTCTAGTTGAGCTCGGCTCCTAGAAGGTGTCGACCTTGTATCCGCCTCCTGTTGAGCTCGGCTCCTAGAAGGTGTCGACCTTCTATCCCCCTCTAGTTGAGCTCGGCTCCTAGAAGGTGTCGACCTTGTATCCGCCTCTAGTTGAGCTCGGCTCCTGCGAGGTGTCGACCTTCTCTCCACCTCTAGTTGCACTCGGCTCCTAGAAGGTGTCGACCTTATATCCGCCTCCAGTTGAGCTCGGCTCCTACGAGGTGTCGACCTTCTCTCCACCTCTAGTTGAGCTCGGCTCCTAGAAGGTGTCGACCTTGTATCCGCCTCCACCTAGTTGAGCTCGGCTCCTGTGAGGTGTCGACCTTCTCTCCACCTCTGGTTGAGCTCGGCTCCTAGAAGGTGTCCACCTTATATCCGCCTCCAGTTGAGCTCGGCTCCTGCGAGGTGTCGACCTTCTCTCCACCTCTAGTTGAGCTCGGCTCCTAGAAGGTGTCGACCTTATATCTGCCTCCAGTTGAGCTCGGCTCCTGCGAGGTGTCGACCTTCTCTCCACCTCTAGTTGAGCTCGGCTCCTAGAAGGTGTCGACCTTGTATCCGCCTCCTATTGAGCTCGGCTCCCGTGAAGTGTCGGCGTTCTCTCCTCCTCCAGTTAAGCTCGGCGAGGTATCAACTCTTTTTTTCTCCTAAAGATGAGATCCCCTCCTGGGAAGGACCTCGCGCATTTACTCATCTGGTGCCATCTCTCTGAACTGCGGGTCCAACATTGTTTTTCCGACCTCGCGAGCGAGCTCGAAAAAAGTGGGGATTGTGTTCAACCCGTAATTCGTCGAGATTAGAAAGGCCTAAGGAGACGCCTATCAACAAACCTCGCAAGGTGCAGAGGCGAGCATGGGGAGAGCAGAGGCGAGCAAGGGGCAAGCAGAGGCGAGCAAGGGGCGAGCAGAGGCGAGCAGGGGCGAACAGAGGCGAGCAGGGGCGAGCAGACGCGAGCTTGGGCGAGTACCTCGCGAGTATGGGCGAGTAGCCCTTGTAACTCGCGAGCTTAGGCAGTATACTCGCCTGTACCCACCCTAGGATTTCTCTATCAATAGACCCCCATGGGTACTAGAAATGACACATTTTGGAAGTGGTCGAGGTCCCCCCAAGCTGGATACTCGCCAAGTCCATGCCCGTCTAGTACCTCGCCCAGCTTTTGGTTGCGGAGGTGAAGTTTCTCCCAAACTTCCGGGTATGTGGTGGGACCTCCCTGCTGGAGCACCTGGGGTGTGCTTATAGTCATTTTCTCTCTCCTATTTTAGCTATCCGAGCCATGGAGTTGGACCGCAGAATCAGTAGTCTCCGGCTGCATTGGTCCGAATTTTGGAGCCTAGGATTTTCCTGGCTTCAACAGTTGGATCCTTATAGAATTAAGTTGGACATGGCAGTGGCAGTTCCCTCCAGTTATGTTCTTATCATGCTCTGTACCAAAGATCATGCTCTGTGCTATATTGGTCATCCTCCCAGAGTTGATGAATTTTTTGATGCCTCGTGGTGTTCAGAAATTAGTAACAGTAAGTCCACCAGTAGATATGTATTCACTTTGGGTGGAGCTGTTATATCCACTACAACAAAATCGCTTTACGGCGACGTTTTTTTATGTCTTTAGTGACGATTTCAAAGCGTCGCGATAGTTTTTGTGACATTTATAAAAACGTCACAAAATCGTCGTGATTGCACATGTCGCCGTAGCTCATTGCGACGCTTTCAAAAAAAATGTCATGATTGTCAGTTACTCTACTGCGACATTTTTTTTCAAAAACGTCAAAAACGTCATGATTGACAATTGTTCTACCGTGACATTTTTAAAAAAAAATGTCATAATAAGTAATTGCTCTATCGTGACACTTTTCCAAAAAATGTCACAAAAAATGTTCATCCTACCACAACGTTTCTTAGCCAACGTCACGAAAGCCAAAACTGTACAACATTTTTTTTCCAAAAAAAAAACGTCGCAAAATATTATATTTAAAAAAAAGAAAATAAATTATGATAATACTTCTCAAATAATCTAAATACTAATCAAAATTCCACTAAACATTTACTTTTTATTTTAATTTAATTTTAAACAACCAAACACAAATAAATAAAATATTCAATAACAAAGAGAAGTGTGTTAAATATTCATTATTTTATTAATAAAAAAAGGGTGGGAGATTGCCTATACCCCTCAATACAGACTAATAGTACTTTCATATCTAATTAAACTAAATACATCAAAAAAAAGTATCTACAAAGAAGAAAAATCTATGAATGCACATTCTTGTACATATTTGATAGTCAATTGATGTCTTCTCCTCTCTTCTTTAGATAATATCCACTAACACGAAAATCAAGCTACTACCTGCATCCCAAAATGCAAAAAATATGTTAAAAAACATTACTTGTATAGTAGTATCTCAGCACCAAGAATTTGGTAAAAGAAAAGATTCGATATATCAAGGAGCTTCTAAGGACACTGATAGATATATGTTTTAGCATAGTAAACTAATTTTACATGCTTTCAATTAGTAAAAAATCATCAAACAAACTATATGCAGCAATGGGAAATTAAAAAAATTGGTGGCAATTCATCAAACAGTTGATATGTGATTGCTAAGTAGTTAGGAGAGAAAGAGCTAGTTAGTAGACCGGTGTATGGATACTCAAAATTAACACATTTCAAGCATAGCGTAATTTTTTCAATCACCATAATGTAAACTATACATAAAACTCTAAGTAATCATGTTTTGTCAAAGTGATAGATTTTAAACTAAATATAATTAACAAAGCTAAATACTAAATTTATTATAAAAGAAATGCACAAAAGTGGAAGGGGTTGTACCTGAAAGATTCATGTATTTGCTAATCTTCAGCACAAAGACTACTGCATTCAGAGGAGTATTTGCTTTTATAAGAGCAATAGTAATAGATTATGAAAATTTTAATCTATTAATGAATGGGATAATATCAGGACTACAAAATGAGCCAAAACACAAATATGCTACATTATCAAAGAAAGCATAAATATAACTGTTAATGGAGATAATACCACGACTACAGAATGAGCCAAAACATTATCAAAGATTATCTCCATCAACATGCTACAGAATGAGCCAAAGCATCTATTGTGACAATAATTGATAATGTAGTATATTCTGATATTATCAACAAATTTGTTATCAAGATTGGCACAATTTGTAAATTACAATTTTAATCTATAATGAACATACCACAAAAATGCAACTTATTTAGGAGTTCTACGTTTTGACACCGTTCATGTCCTCACAAACAAACACAACAGTCTATAACTATGCATTTCTACCTCAGGTTTCTTCCTTTCTTCTTAATACCTCGGTTTGCTTGATGAAGTATGCAAGAGGCAGAGGAGAACTGGGCGAGGGAATCTCTCTATGTATATATATAATACTACTAGCATCATCGAACGGGCTTCGCCCGTTCTCGATGCGTCGTTGCGGGCTTCGCCCGTAACCAAGCGGGCTTCGCCCACTTGACATTTAAGCGGGCTTCGCCCGCTCTCGTAGAGACGCTACGGCCTTTGGCCGCATTCACTCTTCTATATATTGGAGTACATAACAATAACAGTTGTGTAATGCTTAAGAGGTAGTCAAATAATAAACTTTTAAATGAGAAAAACTCAAGTGAAATGTGAAAACAACAAAAATAAAGGAAACAATTACGATACCTTGTTTTAAATAAATCCAACATCTATTTATTATACATGAATAGAACAAAATTCTGGAGGCTGAAGAATTATTTATTACATAAAGGTAAATCTATTTATTACACGTGAATAAAAAGGTTTGTTAAATCCAGCTATCTGTTAGTCAGCCGAAGAACAGGGAGCCTCGAGCAAAGCTTGTAGATTAAATATGAGGACATTCACAATAAACAAATGAGTAATGTAGATTAACTATTTGGAAGAGGAGAGAGCCGATATATAATGCAATTTGATCGGAGACATTAATGGGATGGGAGACAGCAACAAATATGGAGACACACTGATACAATTAGATCATTAAAAGACTGCAACAAATTAGAGTGAGTTACCCTCATGTGCCCCTTGCTAGGGTCTTCGAATCCATGTTAGAATCTTGATGCTAGAACTAAATTACAGGGATCTGCTATCATTTGTCTAAGCCCTGTGCCTGCCATTTAAAAGATTGTGGAGTAGTGTCCTCACGAAAGTATTTCTATCAATATTTATATGACCAATATCAAAATTTGAAGTAAAAAAACTAAATATGAATGATAGAGCCATTTAATGCAAACATTAAACCAAACAGGAACCTGATTTTTCTCCGGGGAAGCAGAGGCGGTGAGGTGCGGTGAAGATTGTGGATGGAGCAATGGCCTAATTTTTTGACTGGCATACAATGTTAGCCAAGTTTTTATATGTGGAAGACTGCATATCAGCCAAGAATGGAAGCAACGTAATGATAGAAACATTCATTAAACCAAATAGGAACCTGATTTTTCTCCGGCGAAGCAGAGGCGGTGAGGTGCGGTGAAGATTGTGGATGGAGCAATGGCCTAATTTTTTGGCCTGATTTTTCTCCGGAGTAGAGGCAATGTTAAAAAAAAAACTAACCCAAGATAGTAGATTGAGCATATATGATCTTGAATGAAATGCAACTCCAAAGCAATTTGTCAACATTGTGCTCAAGCGGCATAGAGCATGCTCAAGCGGCTCCGTCCGCATCCATAAGTTGTTGACCCTTCAAAAATACATAAGACTGAAAGACAGTACGTTAACAAAGCAAAAGCACTCACGATATTAGCCTGTGAGTATTGTATCGCCATATGTTTGGCCTTATCAACAACAATCTCCTTCATCTTGGTCTCTCCCTGCTTCCTCATCAGCTCAAAAACATAAGCATTAGTGAAATTACACAGTCTTGGGCTTTCTCCATCAGCTTGGCCTTATCAGCTTGGGCTTTCTCCACAGTCTTGGGGAGTTTTTTAATAAGGCATTTAACCACAACAACATCACATACTTCCTTGGCATACCTACATTACACCAAGTTCATAAATAGACACTACAATCTGTTGATAGACCCAACTCAATTGTCAATAGGATTAATATGATTTAAAATAGGATTGATGAGTTAAATTGTCAATATAGATGATAATATATAGTAATAATATTTAAATTCTACCTTCAACGACATAGGAAGAAAATGAATGAAGCATTTTATCAAACATTTCATGAGCATATGCACGTAGTATAAATATGCAGTACCCTAGCAAGGGGGGTTTCAAGAACGGGGACGCATCAAGCGTTGGTGAACTCGGACGGCGGCCGGACGTCCATCACAACTCTTTGAACTTACTGAAGCACCAATAAGATCATAGAAATTACATGAATAAAACTATTTTAACTTACTGAAGGAGAGTTCATTAAGAATAATTTATAATCAAACCTTAGAGACAGTGGCAGCATGAAATTCTTCCTGGAACTGTGCCTGGAAGACTGCAAATTTCAAGGGAAAGCATAAGTAAATGATGTCAAGAATTAAAAGGAGGCGAGTTGTGGAGTAGTTTCAGGAGCCTTCTTAGCAGGATAGGAGGAGAGTCAAGAAGTGAACGAACACGATGGAGTTCAGCCCTGTATTAATTGCTACACAGAAAACTCTCATTGAATGTATTAGTTCACAGGCGCCGAAACAATCGGAAGAAGTCAGACAAAGATCAAACTATACAATAAAAAATGAACAAAAACTTGGAGATCCTTTGGAAATGAATATATTTCTAGATCCCTACCTTACTGAAATCTCTGAGGCTCTGCTTTCCTGGGTTTTTTCATGGATAAATACTAAGAATTGTGTGCTATAATTAAATGCTATAGGTTGTGTGCATGTGCTGGTACCTGCATATTTATGTATAAGAGCAGATCTTGGCAAAACTATTGTCATCAAATTCCAATTGAAGCATTGCACTCAGGATCGCACAGGAATAGCATATGAATTGAGAACAATACACATCTCAAGAGATTAAAAAATGGAGAAAAAAAAACAGTAAATGAATTAAAATTAAGCAGTGCAAACAAAACTTTTAGCCTTCAGATTACCAAATAGAAGTATGCACAAAACGTTAGGTGAATTACATGAATTAGCAATGCATACTGGAAGGAGGGAAATTAACATGATGCATTCCACAGTTATAAATTACTGGAAGGAGGGAAATTACCGTGCAAGAACAGGACAAAGATGGAGCCTGAATTACCAAATAGGCCAGTTGAGAGTGTGCGAGGATGTTGGCGGCATCGGCGGAAGTGCGAGCATGGAAGATGTCCAAAATCATTGCCGGCAAAGCTTTCCCGATGTGTGAACGGCGAGGTGGAACGGGCGAGGAGGGGGAGGCGTAGGTTTCGCGAGTGGGATCGCGAGGGTTTTGCGAGCGGGAGCGGAGCGGTGTGGGATCGGTAGGGAGGATGTGGGGAACGGCGAGCGTGGAAGAGGAAACGTTAAGGGCACGCGTGGTATTCAAAAAGTGGGTATGAGGTGTTAAATTTTTGTGTGCTTCCAGTCACAAGGAACCAATGATGAACAAAGCGAAGTAAACTCTTTATAACTAGGCAACAATTACAAGAGAGAAGCTGACTACAAGATGTATACACCTTGAATCACGTCAGCTGATGATATATAAAAAAACAATAAAACTTGTCGCGGACAAGGTCCGCTTCTCCACTAGGTGACGTTGAGCTTGTCAACGCACTCTCCACTTCAACTCACTCAACCCTGCACTCTTCACCTCACAGTGCACTCTCCACCTCTCACTGAGGTGCGGGTTGGGGTTGGACCTCTTGGGGTGTAAGCACACTCCCACTCGGCAACTCTTCTCTTCTCCTCTACTCTCTCTCACTTTCTCTCTCTTCACTTTCGCATTAGCGCTTTGCACATAGGGGGGGGGGGTATTTATAAAAAACACCCAAAGAGGGGTGGGGGGGGGGGGGGGGGGGGTGGACACACACACCACCACCCCATGAATCCACTCGCCAATTCACATTGCATGGCTCCACTCGCCTGCACCTTCACTCTCCATGCACAGCACTCCTCACTTCTCCACTTGGCAAAGCCAACAAGGCCCACAAAGGCCCTTCAACATGGCAGCCCACTCTCCTGGACACTTCTCTCCATATCCACTCGCATGCTTCCATGCTCCCTCCACTCGCCTGGGCCATCCCACTCGCGCAAGCCAAGGCTCCACATGCAGCCCACTACAAGGAGCAGCCCACTCGCCAATTTCAGCTCCCACTCGCCAGGGACACCACCTCCACTCGCCTAGGCAAAGCAGCCTCCCTCTTCACTTCTTGGCAGCCCACAAACAAAGCAAAGCAGCCCCCCTCCGCTCTCTTCCACTCGCCAGCATGAAGGGGAACTCCTCCACTCGCCAGCATGAAGGGGAACTCCTCCACTCGCCCAGTTCAAGACTCCCACTCGCCCACCTCACCTCCCTGCACTCTCATCTCACTTCAAATTCAACATGAGGTGGAGTAATGCAGTGATAAAGTAGCGGGAAATCGTCCTATAAGCGGGAATCCGGCGAGGAACCATGTATTTTGAATTTCGGACTCCTCCGAAATTTTGGGGCTGAAGCGTGGAAGCGGGATAGAAGGAATAGATGCGCAAATCGAAATGGAGGAGTTCCACGTGGATGCATTTTAGGTTTTTTTAAGGAGTTTAGATGATTAGGTCATTAGGAACAATTGTGTCATAAGAAATAACAAAGTTGATACCAAAGCAAATATTCACATGAGCAATAACTTGCGCAAAGTATAGGTTCAGGTGCACATACAACTTACTACGAAAAAAATTATTCATAACTTACCAAAAAATATAAATATAAAAGTATTGTCGGATTAGCAAGGGTTTTTTTGATTTGTAAGGGTGTTTTTGATTTGCGTCAAATCTGATTGTGAACATAAAAGTATTGTCAGATTTATTTACAAAAAAACTTTCATACTAACTGAAGTTAAGTTTCTTAGGTGAGGTTAACCCCAAATAGATGTTAGATGGAAAATAGCTCAAACTCTAAAATCATAATTCTAGTTAGGAACTACATGAAATCAATCCTACCATATAATCATAATTCTAAATGTTCAAAACAAAACTACTTTTTACCACAATAGCTCAAAATTGGAGATGAAGATAAAACAATGTCGTGAGTGGAGCTCTCTCTGCGGTTGGGATAATACATAAAATGACGCTTTTGGGAAGTGGTGGTTCCAAATGAAGGCTATTCAAATGGGCAAAAAGATAAGAGTTTGTGTTTTCTTAAAAAATGTAGTGAAGAAAAAATGCTCAAACAAATAGAGTCTTAGTCATTATTTCGATGAGTGGCAACTAAGAAGTAGGAAACTTATGCCTTATTTGGGGCGGTGGTGGCGGTCGTAAACACAATGATTGAAAACTATGGTCATAAACAGAGTGGTTGGAAACTGTGTTCATAAACACAATTGTTGGAACGTATGGTCATAAACACAGTGGTTGGAAACTATGGTCATAAACACAATGGTTGAAAATTGTGGTCATGAATGACTTCTACCCCCAAATGCTAAAATAGGTGTGGTTCAGTTTGCACATAAAATGAACCACATCCTAAACAAGGCCTAAGTTAGTTTAATTGTAACTCCAACCAAATTTTAGATTCATGAATCTAAACGTGTTGTGGTGCATTTATTAGAATCCTCTTGTAATAATTTAGAAATCATCATAGGATCCCTAATCATGCTTAGCAAAATTGTGTTCTTTAAACACCTGCAAACTTTAGAATAATAGCCAGAAGATAAAGCTTATAAATCGAAGGAAACACTTATAAATCATACAACCTAAGAGATATAGACAGAAGATAAAGCTTTAATCGAAGGAAACACTTGAGCGAAGAAATGTGCTACAATCAACTTCAATAATATCTATGTTCACTTACAATCCAAATATTATCAACTCCACCAAGAATGGCTGCCGCCAGTTTTGACCGAAATGGATTCCAAACTCTGTATTCCACCTTGGTACCATCTTCATTCTGCAAGGAGAAACAACCAGACCAATGAACAAGAAAAAACAATATAACAACAATAGAGAGAGTCCCTATGAGGGAAGGCAGATTCAAACAAGCTTTGTAACAGCATTGAAGCAATTACCTGAACAGAAACACGCTTCTCGCCGTATACAGATTCACCGGTGACCAAGTTTCTTGTGCAAAGTGCGTCTTCTTTGCCCTTGGCCACGAAAACACCATCATGTCGGTGGGGCTGCACCACGACTCTGTTTCCGCTCTTCATCCCTCCTCGGCCAAGGCGCTGGTCGCTTACTACCCTCTGGCCTGCGAGGTGATCACCAACTCCATGGGCGAGGCGGAGATTCGCTGCAACAACCGCAACGTCGAGTTCATAGAAGTGCTCGCCGACGTCAAGCTCGCCGACCTCAACTTCTATGACGCCGAGGAGAGCTTCGGGCGGAAGCTTGTGCCGAAGAAGAAGGCCGGCATGGTCCTCACTATTCAGGAAGCTTGCACGCAGGGGAAACTTGAGGATTCGCCGTCGAGTTGGGCGTGAGAGGCAGAGGATTCGACGGTTGATTTTGCACGCGGGGGGTTTCGCCCTTCAGTTGTGCTCTCCGTGGGATGACCTAGATTGCCGGAGGAATGTAGAGGAGGAGAAGTGGAGAGGGGGCTGGCACGATGAAGAGGAGAAGCAGCAGAAAAATGGGCCGCCGGGATGTAGAGGAGGAGATGGAAAGACATGTGCCGTGATGTACAGCTTGATGGACTTAAAGCTGGCAGCTTTACACGATGGGATGGGCTGCCGTGGGATGTGATTTAGCATGAGAGCAAATTTACTTTAGTAGCCCTTAATTTTTAAAAAGATTTGAATTGTTTTTGAATGTTTGTTGTCTTTAATTAAAATGAGTGAGGGTATAGGTATTACGAATGTTGCACCAAATGGTGTTTTTCCTTTATAAAATAGTATAGATAGATATATATATAAATTCGTCGGTTGGACAACACGGATGATGACCTTCGACACAAGTGTGAAATATTATTTAAAAAGTGGGGCTAAAATATTAGTCATGTATTAGGTAACTGATTACGGGTTAGGGGAGGAAATGAAAAAGCTACAGCTAATTTACGGGTTAGGGGAGGAAGTGGATCGCCGGTTAGGGGGGAGGAAATAAAAAATAAAAAAAAATATTCTAAAAGTGACAATGAAAGTTTTGGAGGGAAACAAATTTTTTCCTCCATAAATAATTTTATATTAAAATATTACATGAAAATTTTGGAAATGTATATTTCATTTTTACTTAAAACATGCATTTTGTAACAAAATAATTCATTGTTATTTTTGCACCAACAAAAATAGCTGTTATTTTTGAAGGTAAACGCAAAATTCATATACATAGGAGCATTTGATATGAGGTTATGATCTGTCATCTTAGACTTTGTTTAATCGACTCGTCATTGATCGATGCAGTCATTTTCATCGTTACGTAACTCATGATACTTACAATATTGGAACATTCACCTAACGCCTCATCGATCAATGTAAACATATTCTCCATACAGAAAGAAATATCTTGGTATGATATATTGCAGGGTATTCCATAACTAGTAACATTTGACAAGATCATTGAGCTACAGGCCAAAGAATATATGGCTACATAATGTACGTATGTATGCTGACCCTAACAGTTATTTACGTTTGTGGAGACATATAATATCCACAGTGAACGCATTCATATTATATATATATATATATTTAATTACTTGTATCAAGTTTACGATCGAGATCGTCGTTATCATCAATATAACTTCACTACCATAAAAAATATCATTATATATTAGAACTTTAACAGAAGATCGTATGTTTTGATGACGCCGCGCTCACCGTCTGGCGCAGCCGTCTCCCAACCATGGGAGTGCGGATAGTCAGGTGTATGGTGATGGGTGTGCTCATAGCAAAATACCCTATCATGGCGATCGATGCGCATAGCCAAGCGTATGATTATAGGTATGCGCATAGCAAAACATGCACCCCCATCATGAGGCCACGGTGTGTGCATAGCCAAGCGTAGTACGTAGTACGTTATGGGTGGTGCTCATAGCAATTAAATACCCCATCATGGGGGTGTGCGCGCATAGCCAAGCATATGGTTATACCGCACCCCATCGTACATGCATGCATGGGGGTGTGCATTCATATAGTTATGTGCACATAGCAAAATATCCGGCCATCATGGGGTGCACATAGCCCCAAGCGCATAATTATGGGTGCATGTGTGCATACAAACTACGTACCCATAGCATTGAAGTACGCACATAGCCAAGTGTATGGTTATGGGTGTGTGCATATAGATAAGGCTGATATATACCATCAACTTAAACATGCATAATGTGCGTCGTATACGTACTTCATGATGTATTTCATGCATCATGCTCACTAAGTACATGACATGATTCATGTTCAATCATTTGATAAATGATAACTATATCACTTATATCCCTTTTAACAAAAGATCTTCTGAAATGTTTGATAACAAATTTTGACAGAAAATCATATGTTTTGATGACGTTTTTAAAAAAAATCGCCACGAAAGATAAATATGTATGTTGACGCGTTTTCATGCAAAGTATGACTAATGCTAAATTTTTATTTTAAAAAAAATTGTCGCTAAATGTAAACGAACGACGCCGTTTTCAAAAACGTCACAATAAAAACATTACTTTAGTGACGTTTTAAAAATAATCGTCACAATAGCTCAACACGTATGGTGACATTTTCCCTAAAAAACGTAGCAAATGCTATTTTTTTGCATTAACGACGTTTATGAAAAAAATCGTCGTTAAATATAAAACTAACAGTGACGCTTTCAAAAACGTCGCAAAAAAAAACGTCGTCGTAGAGACTATATCTTGTAGTGATCTTGGAAATCTAAACGACAGACTTGTATAGCTCTGTCGTTTATGGAAGCTGAATTTTTGCTTTAGCTCTGTATGTGTATAGCTCTGTTTGTGTATGCCTGATGACTTCATCATTTTGATCAGATTGATATGCCCTTATCTTTAGGGCGCTGCTATTGGAAGTCCAACTTCAATTATGAGGTCTTAATGACATAAAAATAAAAATCAAAGAGGCCTTTGAACCTGTAAAGGTGGTCTGCAGGTAGCCATTTTTCCAATAGCATGAGCTGCCATTAGCCATATGTGATTTGCCATTAAATTTTTTCCTATTTTTAATGCATCGGTTTGTTTACTTACTATTAAAGAACATTAAATTTCTGTTCAAATAAACCCAATAAATATATTAACTATGCATAAGTTATATCATAAAGTAAAATTTATTTATTAAACAAATAGAAAATGTCCGGCCTTAGCTAAAAAGAAGCCCGGCCTTAGCTTAAGAAATAAATGACCGACATCCTTATCTTAACAAAATATAAATAAATTAATTAATATGTAAGGCATTCTTAACTTAATAAAATATAAACAAATAAATAAATATGCCGGTCATCTTTAGCTTAACAAAATATAAATAAATATGCCCTTCAGGCATTAGCCGGCTTTAACTCAACAATTAAAATAAATAAATAAATTGATAAGCCCGGCATTGTTTTCAACTAATGAGTTAACATAATTATAATATATTTAGAAAAATAAATACAATGATCATTTATACTCTATTCTCAAATTAAAAGTAATAATGAAAATTCATAAAATAGAAAAAGTTTTTAGTAGAGCTCCTATACCTATTATGGTAGACTATCATTAGACATGTCATATTTATTAAAATTGAATTGAAAAGTAATGATGGAAACTAATTAATTTAATTTATAAAAGTAATGATGAAAAATTAATAACTATTGCGGGTAGTTCAACGCTCTCCTAGACCGGTCGAGTTGAACCACCTTAGCTCGAGAGTGAGCCGAACGCACAAACAGTCAAAAGAGAGAACCAATAGTAGACAACGCGATTTTTACAGGGAAAACCCGGAAAGGAAAAAAACTACGGGGCCTAGCTCAGTTCTGAATGATCCACTAGTGTTGTGTGTTACATAGAGTTGTTTTTTTAGGGTGACATGTCACCGCTCGTTACAGAGATTTTGTTAAGTCCTCCAAGTCCTCGGGAGCCGAGCGTGGTGAAACGTGCTCGGAGATAGCCTTGAGCGCTGCGGAGCGGCCTGGAGCGGAGTGTCGATGGGGTCTGCACCGGAGAGTTTGGAGCCCAACCGGGATCCTCCCAAAGTCCTTGAAGGAGAGCTGGAATGCTGATGGAAATCCCCAAAGGCGAGCTTGAAGGTGATGAAGATCTTCAAAGAGCCCTCCTCAAAAACTATAAAAAGCTCAGTTGGTGATGGATGCCGACGCTAAGTCCCTCTATTTAGGAGGTCGCGAGTTTGGACGACCGCGCTCCGTGTGCGGAGATGGGTTGGGGTGTACGACCTGCTGACTTATTCAAAAAATGGAACCATGTGCAGACCGTAACAATAATATATGTATAATAATGATGGGTTTTTTTAACAAAAATTGAAAAATCGAAATATAAATCGAAAAATCGAAACATAAATCGAAAAAGCGAAAATTCGAAACATGACCTTTGAACCCGTAAAGGTGGTCTGCAGATAGCCATTTTCCAATAGCGTGAGCTACCATGCCAATACCTACGTGATCTGCCATTTAATTTTTCCTATTTTTAATGCATTGGTTTGATGACTTATTATTAAAAAAATTTAAATTTCTAATCAAATAAACCCAATAAATATATTAACTATACATAAGTTATATCATAAAGCAAAATTTATTTATTAAAAAATAGGAAAATTCCCGGCCTTAGCTTAAAAGATGCCCGGCCTTAGCTTAAAAAAAGCCCGGCCTTAGCATCCTTTACTTACCAAAATATAAATAAATATGCCGGCATTAGCTGGCCTTAACTTAATAAAATATAAATAAATAAATAAGACAATTGTTATTCGCAGACTAATTTTAAACTTGAGTAGTCGATGTCTTCGTTCTTCTGAGCATGACCCGATAACAAAGAAACATCTCCGACGACCTTCTGATCACTTCAATATTTGCATGGATCGTGATTTATTCAATTGAGGAAGACGTTGAGGAAGAAAGACGATTACTTCCATGTTCTTGCGATTTTGGTTTGTTTGGGAAGATTTAGATACCCAAGCTAAGGTTACTCTCTTCTTATGGTGAGGAAGGCGAAGTGGATGACTAAAGGTTTTTTTGTTTTTAAATTTTTTTTACTAATCTGTGGATAACAAAAATATCTGTGAGTACCAAATTTGACTTCCTTTAGAGTTGTGAATAAACAAAATATACGAATAGATAAACGTGATTTGCGAATAACAATTGCAATATAAATAAATAAGCCCGGCCTCAGTTTAACCCAAAATAAAATAAAAAATATGTCCGGCCTCTGCTTAACCCCCAAAAGAAGAAAAAACAAACCCCCAGCCCAGCCGTTGGTAAAAGAGAGGAAGTGCAAGTGTATAAAAAGCCCGGCCTTAGCCGTTGGGAAAACAGAAGGAGAACAACAACTCCCTAAAATGCCCGGCCTTAGCCGTTTGACGCTCTTCTCATTGCTTGTAACCAGCTGGCTGCTCATCTTTCCTCTGCCTCCCCTCGTCGTCGTTTACGCTAGGCATATCGACGATGCTGCTGCACGATCCTTCAGCTCCGCCAAGGTGATCCCGCCGGTGGCGAAGAAGGTGAGGCACGAGATGAAGATGTTTGACGATGTCCGCGTGGACAACTATTACTGGCTCCGCGATGATTCCCACTCCAATCCCGAGATCCTTTCCTATCTCAAAGCCGAAAACGATTACACAAATCAATCAATGTCGAGTGAGCTCCCACCACCATTTTCTTTTTATATTTCTATTTGATGAACGAGGGACGATTCGGTTGTTCCAAATTACTTTTATTTCTGAAATCTGTTCTAGCTTTTCCATGCCTGACATGAAATTACGGATTCACGCCTCAACGAATTCACTCTTAATTTTTGCGAACAACAACAGGGGGTGAATTTGCTGAAATCTATGATGATTCAATATTGTACAAATATTGTTAATTTTTCCGGTACTTAAGATTTGTTTTATTTGAATCTCTAAATTTATGTTTGAAAGCTTAATTAGATCTACTTGAATCACATCGTAAAATCGTAAACTAGCTATTACAATAGCTGCTTCACAACAGCAACAGACCAACATCTTGATTTGATTTTTTTTTCATTCAGGAAAAGTGAACTTAATACTTTTTCAAATATAATTGTAGGTGTTAAACAATTTGAGGATCAGTTGTATGCTGAGATAAGAACAAGAATCAAAGAAGATAATATTTCGACACCTATTAGGAGAGGTTCATATTACTATTACGAGAGAACTTTGGAGGGAAAGGAATACGCTTTACACTGCAGGCGCTTTATCACCAATGACACCTCCTATTCTTCTGTGTATGATGTTATGCCCACCGGTCCCGAAGCACCAGTGGAGCATGTTATTCTAGATGAGAATATCAAGGCGCAAGCCCATGAATATTATCACATTGCGGCTTTCAGAGTAATTCTTGGTCTTTTAAGCATTTTGGTTAAAAAATTTGTTTCCTTTTCATATTTTTGTTATCTTGTTTGCAGCCTAGCCCCAATAATAAATTGATAGCATATGCTGAGGACACTAAAGGTGATTATATCTATACTATTTATGTCATTGATGCTGACAAAGGCACTGTCATTGGTAATCCTTTGAAAGGAGTAAGTTCCAATATAGAATGGGCGGGAGATGATGCACTAGTTTACACCACAACGGATGAAACCTTTCGTGCCAATAAGGTTATGATCTTGCAGTTTAAATTTGTTCTACAATTCCCTAGATGAAGTTTGTACAAAAATGCTTATGCCTCTCTGCTAGAATGCAAACTGTAGTTTTTCTTAATGTTATTGGAATTTTTTCCTTGAGACATTCATTACACACCCGCACCAGTACTTCCTCCACACTGAAACATTTAGAATGATTTCCCTATTTCTCAAATTACTCATCATTTAAGTATGTTGGTTTTTATACTTGTGCAGGTATGGTCTCATAAATTGTTGTCAGAACAATCAAGTGATCTGTGTCTCTACCATGAGAAGGATGATATGTTGTCACTTTATGTCCAAGCTTCTGAAAGCAAACAATACCTTTTTGTTGTATCATATAGCAGTAAAAGTACAGAGTTTATATTGTATCTTGACCTTTACAAACAAGAAGATGGGCTGATGACTTTAACTCCACGTACTTATGGGATTGAAACATCAGCAAGTCACCGTGGAAATCATTTTTTTATCCAGAGGACAAGTGATGAGCTTTTTAATTCTGAATTGGTTTATTGTCCAATTGACAATATATCTGACACACACATTTTGATTCCACATCGAGAAAGGTGATTTTTATATGGTTTTGGTTCATAGCATTTTTTGGTATTTTGAATATAAGTGATTTTATTTAACGATTCGATAGTGGAAATTTCAATGCGAAAACTGTCTGAGAAGATTAGAAGATATAACCGGGCAAGCAAATCTTCGGTATTTGAAAAGTTCGGACCTTGAGAATGCTCACTGCTCCGGTCCTTAATTTGGATCATTGTTTTGTATGCTATGCGATAATTCTCTCTTCGATATGGTTTAATTAGGAAAACAATCTTATGGTTTTTTTAATCCAAGGAAACGCTTAAAGTGTGAATTTGAATGACTATAAGAAAATAAAGATTCTCTTGCTTGCAACCGGTTGAACAATCTTTTCTGCCCAATTTTTAAAACCTTGAGTGGAATGTTTTCTATGATTTGAACAACAAATGTTGAGGTCGTGATAATTACTCAAGTTTAGACCCTTCTTCTCGTGTGAGAAAATTTTATTCTTAGGCCTTTACATGATCTTTAACTTTCCTTTGATTACAAGGATCAGTGTTTCAGATGTCCTCCTGCATGTCAACTAACATATATGTTTTGAGGGCAAAAAAAAATTTCATGAAAAAATAAGTTATGTCGTTTAGTAAAATACTTGTCAACTTATAAGTTTTTTACGTTATATTGACCGACATGAGTTGAAAAATATTGTATGCTATTTTATTTTAGTTTATGTTAGCAATGTATATGCTTAAATCACCTCTATGCATTGCATTTTATACGTTTGTTCTTTTAAACTTAATTTTACATTATGTTTCACAGGTGTCAGTCTTACAGTCAAATTTGTATTATTATTTTACACTAAAAATTTATTATTTAATGTTAAACAAATATTAAAGTATTCTACAATAATTAGTCAATGATTTTGTTGTTTTTAACATACAATTTTATTAACCACAAGCAAACTTATTATCTATTAAGAACATTTACTTTTTAAATATTCTTTACTTGCAATATAAAATGTAGCTTTATATAAATAAAATTAGTATACAATGTTAAATATATTTAACAATTTATCTATTTGTGTTTGTTTTAGATTCTTGGTGCATAAAAAGCATGAGAGGCCCAGGCTGGGTCAGGGCTTGTTCAATTCTCGCCCTACTACGTACAGGCCCCCCCCCCCCCCCCCCCCCCTTTGAAAGGGGGCCTGGCTAGCCAAGTAATTGGGCACCGCCTAGCATTTAACGCTTGGCCAACACCCAACTTTAAACCTCGGACACCTGCCTAGCTGCTTGGCCTAGTAATGGGTCTGGCACGGTAGGACACAACTATATATGCAGTCTTGCTGAGGTTTCTAGGCTTGGCCCGAGTCTTACCGAGCAGACCCGTCCTTTTTGCACATTTACATGTTAATAGTAGTCGTATTGTGTTACTAATATTTTATTTTTAAATATTCTTCAATTTTATTTTGGAATATATGACGTTTGTTTCTCTACTTTTTTTTCCTTTTAGAGCATATTTGTATATTTAATATATATTTTTATTTATAAGATATGAAAATTTAATATTTAAAACATCCCCGTCCAATATGTCACCTACATTCGACATGTTACCGACATCCGACATATACAATCTTGACAAGGACTACTAGAGAGTCCAAGATGAGCAAGTAGAGTAGAGACATCTACTATACATTTGTTTTTTTTCATGTGATTCTAGTTCTAGTGAAATGCATCTCATTGGGAAAACATTATTTCATGATAATGTCATTTTGATGTAATTTTTTGTCTCTTTGCATTTCCTGGCAACTATATGATATTTATGCTACTTCCCTTGGATGAGGCGTCTTTTTCTGTATGATTGACTGACGCTCTTTGCATAATGATACTGATGAGTTGATCTCTTTTTCAGAGTGAAAATTCAATATTTCTGGCTTTTTAGCGGTCATATTGTTATTTATGAGAGGGAGAACGGCTTGCAAAAAGCAACTGTATATAGTCTTCCAGAAATAGGTGAAGATATTGGTCCACTCCAAAATGGTCGAGCAATAGATTTTGTTGATCCTATATACTCAGTATACCATAGGGAATCACAGTTTTCTTCAAGCATTTTACGCTTCTCTTACAGTTCGATGAAAACGCCTCCATCTGTTTATGACTATGATATGACTTCAGGCATTTCTGTTCTGAAGAAGAAAATGCTGGTAAAGTATACTAATACGAGAACACTATTCTTTGGTTTATCTATAGTTATATGCCTTTTAATTCGTAAGCACTTACTAGTTGTGGAGTTCTCTCTTTTATGTTGTGGCAATAAAATTAGATTAAGTCTTGTTCAATATCTTGAGGGAAAAAAATAAGCAAAATATGCATTTTGAAAATAAACCTTTGTATGAGCTAAGGGGCTGATAGTCCATCCTAGGTGTGCTAAGAGTCCTTTTTATTAAAAATTATGAACCAATGATACAACTTGTTAAGTTGATATTTATTTTCCTAAGTTGCATGCATATCAATTTATCTTTGTGTATATTGTTAATGCATTAATTTGATTAATTCTAAGAGCTGTTTTTTCTTGGTTTTTGTAAGGATAATTTGTTGTTGTACTATGGCGTCTCTCCTTATAGTAGTTTTGTGTTTGTACAATTGGTAAGATCAAATAGGATTAAAGTTTACTGGGAGGCTTTTGGAAGTCTTAGTATCTTTAATAAAATATCCATTGTAGTAGTTTGATATATTGTTTGTGCATAGCCTAGATGTATTTTATGGTGTCATACATGCAATGCTCGATGTGGTTATGACTTAGCACTAGATCGTGAGATCAACACTCAACCAGTATTTGGTGATATTTCTATTAGAAGGCAATATAAGAAAGCCTAATGACTAAACAAGGTTCATGTATAAATAAAAAAAAGTTCATGTATTGAAGTATACCTGTGATTGAATATTTTGACTTAATGGATGAGTTTGTTGTGTTATTAAAATATTAGCTGGAGGAGAAGTCCTTCATAGTTAAAGCAAAAGGCTTGACATTAGTATTCTTTTTTATCTTAGCTTTTATATTATCTAGCTATAATCATACTTATGAAAAAAAATCTATATTAGGCCACAATTTTGGGGAATTGAGAGACCAAAAATACTTGACTTTACATTATTTGTGTCATTTTTTTTACTTTATACCGTTTGTTGTAACTCATAGATTTCCAGATTAACTATAATCACATTTCGTATCTTATGCCAGGTTCTCGGCGGTTTTGAATCGTCTGATTATTTGACTGAGAGGAAATGGGCTATCAGCACAGACGGCACCAAGGTGCCTATTTCAATTCTGTACAAAAAGAACCTTGTGAAGCTTGATGGATCTGATCCATTATTGTTGCGTGGATATGGCGCATATGGGGTAATATGTGAATTTATATATCCATTACGTGCTAGAAATTAAATGTACTTAATTCTAACAATTAATATGCAAACAAAATCTCATAGCTACTTCCTAATGTTAATCTGCCGGTTTTGATTCTCTTATTATTGTTGTGAACTATGTAGCGATTCTCTCGACA